>WBMW01005216.1:118415-175928 GCA_013396635.1 Penelope pileata | reverse complement strand
AAAAAAAAAAAAAGCTTTATTTACATCATTACTTAAGGAGAACTTCTTACATCTCCTTTCGCAGCTTATCCTCTGAATAACTCTATTTGTTCTTTGATCCAATTCATTATGCCAGAATAACCTATGAAAACTACCGCCATCAGATACTAATGAATTAATTTCTAGGAGAATTTAGAGAAGAGTTCAATAAAGTCCCTGAAGTTTTTCTGTGATGAAACCCACTAGTAAACTGTCAGCTAAGACATACAGATCTTAGAGAAATTACTTCTGAACTATTTTAATTAAAAGCAAAACCAAACAAACAAAAGCATGCACATACACACAAAATCTGTTGCATTTTACACTGCTGGATTACTGAAGCATGCCATAATATATCATCCCCCAGGATTTGACATCATTAATTACAAAATTTTTATAAGACTCCTAGAACAATAACATCACTTCTCAGGCCTTAACCAAACCCAGTTGATGCTACAAATTTTGTAATTTGTGAAAAATTACCACATTTCTCAGATGACTGTATTATAGAGATTATGGGATAACGATGGTCCCAGAATTCAACAGGACTAAAAAAGGCTACTGCTAGAATTTTAGCTCACAAAAAGCAACTCGAAATTGGCTCAGGTGACTCTGTCAGAAGTTCTGAAAACTTGCTCATAAACTGCACCAGGGAAAAAACTTGTCTTATATACATTAGGAGAAAGCCTGTATATTAAGAAACATGAACTGGAGATACACCTCCAACACACAGTTCCGGTGAATCTGTGGACACGACTTCTTGTCTTAGTTTCTAACTGAAACTTTCTCTCAGTGTCTGCTACAAAGCTGTGTTTTGGTTCTAGAAAGAAAACATGGCTGATAACACCCGGTAGCGCTGAACAGAACCAAGGACATTTGTATGTCTCTGCCAGGAGAGTGAAGAGGCTGGGGGGGCCGCAGGGAGCTGGGAGGGGACAAGAATGGGGCAGCTGACCCAAACTGACCAAAGGGATATTCCATACCATATGACATCATGTAATATAAGGAAGGGAAGTGAGCGGGGAGGGCCCGTTTGCTTGGGGATTGGCTAAGCATCGGTCGCGGTCGGTGAGCGATTGCTTTGTACAATCACTTGTTTTGTATATAATTATCATTACTGTTATTTTACTCTATTTTCCTCTTTCTGTTAGTAAATAGTTTTTATCTCAACTCCCGAGTTCTACCTTATTTCTCAATTCTCTCCCCCATCCCAGCTGGGAGGAGGGAGGGGTGAGCGAAAGGCTGTGTGGGGTTTCCAGGCCTGCCTGCTGAGACCAGAACACTTCTATATCCACATCTTGGCTTTCCATCTTCTAAGCTACTTTTCCCTGCTTTCTGTTACATCTTTGTCCTGTGATCTCTTTTGGGCATGTATTTTTATCCTTGTAGATAACATAGCAAATGCTTAACATAAGGAATGGAGTCCTTACCTCACTTGAAGTTTGTTTCTGCAGGCTAAGCAAAAGCAAGGCCTGGGTTTGATTTGCAGATAGCTTCCTTTCACTTCCAACGTCACTTTTGAATGCACACGAAACAGGACATATCTCACAGGATATCTATGCTGTCAAGAGCATAAAACTGTTTGGTTTCAAAAGCACAAGCTAATTATTTCATGTAAGTTTATTAGACATTCTCCTGTTCTCTCTCTATCTTCTACCTATTTAAGGTACTGGGTGTCACTGAAAAAAAAGTCTTGAAAATTATAAGCAGGTACTCAGAATTATAGAATTCAGAATTATTATTTAGAACTTAGAATT
Organism: Penelope pileata; assembly: GCA_013396635.1. NCBI lineage: Eukaryota > Metazoa > Chordata > Aves > Galliformes > Cracidae > Penelope > Penelope pileata. The sequence continues at coordinate 174,153 of WBMW01005216.1, read as the reverse complement.
GTAGAATTTTTAACTTAATAAAGATGCCAGACTAACTTGCAGCCTTATTCTGAAACAAGTTAATTGAAAATAAAATATTATTATTAATAAAAAATTTTTAAAAAATGTGGTATAAAAGGTAGATTTACTCCACCTTTACATTAACTTTGGGATATGTGTAAGGCAATAATTTTTCTTCTCCATTGCACTGCAAAGCAGAAGCAATACGTTCTTCCACTTTCAACTGCTAAGGTCACGTACTTCAATCTGCATGTAGCTCTACTCTTAAGTTTTTTCACTAATCTACATATGACTAACTTTAAACAACCTCAGGATATTGCCTAATTCATGTTTTTCCTTCCTGATCCATGTTTATTATTTCTGAAAAAAGAAAAAAGAAAAAAAAAGGTTATAGTGGTTACCTCAATCTCAAGCAGAAAAGAATTTGCTATAGTACTCTAAACTCTAGAAATTAAGTCTGTAATATAAAATTAAAACCTCTACTTTGAAACACTGTTAAAAAATTATCTCTGAACAATGATATATACTTACCAATGAAGAGTATTCTTAATGTTTCTGGTTTCACAACCCACTAATTTAAGTGACAAGTGACATTTTACTGCTTTTTACTCCTGTTAGACAACCTAGAGCCAATAAAGCCAGAAGTAAGAAAAGTGGTTTGTATTCAAGCACACGGAATGCCAGTGCTTTGTACTGCACTAGGAAATTATTGGCCATGTTTCAGTCACTTCTTCCTATGCAAGCCACCAAAAGCTCAATGGATATTAATGACAGGATGCTGAAGGAATGTGTCTAATAGAACCTGCTGAATTTTTGTTACTTCTACCAATGAACAGGATGAAAGAATTCTTCTTGTGTTCCTAGACTGACATGGTTGAAAAGATTGAAAGTGGGGCAGGGTGGAAGAGATGTACTTGCTTGCTGCATATATTTGGTTCAGAAAGCATTTCAGAGCAAATACTGAAAATCATGGAAAATTTTTAATACTATTTGTAATATTAAAACTATTTGCTTCTAACTGGAATTTCATTTTAAATTTTCCTGGACAAAACAAACAATGAAGAAAGCTCTTTTGTTTTCTTTCATCATTTCAGCAAACATCTGTGAGGGGAAACATTTTTTCCCAAACTGTTATTCTCTGAGTACAACTAAATATATGCGCAAACGACAGACCAGTACCAAGCTCAGACTTAGCATTCCTCATTCTAAACATTCTAAATGTTTTTCAGTTTCTTTCTAGTTTAGACGCTGTGTGCTATGGGTACATTGCAAAAGACACGGGCTGTTAGAGGTGAACTACATATGAGATGTTTTTAAGACATGAGTCTCCTTTCCTTTCCCTTACCAGTAAGTGTTTCCACTGATGTAAAACAAGCTCTGTGTTCTCCTTCCCAAAGGCCTTCCTATCACATCTGTTGCCTGCTACTGCTTCTGCCATCTATTTGGGCTGAATTACTTGTGAAAAGAAGTTTTATCTGAGGGCCCATAATACCTAGTAGCACCTAGATAGAGTAACCTCATAAAAGAGGCCTTTCTAATGAGACCTGAGTGTGTGCATGTGTATGTGTAAGACATTTCTGTCCTCAATAAACTGTTTACTGTTCAAACATTAAATAAATGTAGAATGTTTTAATCAGCTGAACAAATATTTAATGTACACTCCAGTGTAAGAGCTATGTTTAAAAATATCTTCTATGTAGCTAAGACATTGGGAATTTATGGAAACTCGTGCCCTGAAAGGTAAAACAAACACTGTCAAAAGAAAACATGCACACAGAAACAAGAGTCATGTCTTGTCAACCCCTACATAATGTAATCCTCTATTGACACTGTCAGTCTTTAACTCTGAAGTGTTCGCAGCATCGGCTTACTAAGAAAAATGCTTTGGTTTTCAAGAAGTCATAATTGCTATGCAGAAAAAGGATTAGTTCCCAATAAACCAATAGAGCAGCGTGATGCACAGTAATGTTAATGTTATATTCACAGCAGGGTTTCCTCTGTAGAGTAAATGTTTGTTTACTTTCTGGGATCCAAACACTGAAGGTCATTCATTGCAGGAGTAGCTGGATTTCCATCTACAGCTGCTAGAAAGGATTTGTAAAAAATCTGACAGGAAATTGCAACTTCTTTGAAAACACATGTGCCTGAATAGTTTCTGTGTAAATACAGCACAATGTTGGCATAAAGCATTTTTTTTTTCTTTTTAGAGAAAATTTCTTAAAAACTCACATGTGTTTCACCTTAACTCTCTATTTTCACACTGTTTGTAGCTGTCTTCTTGTCCTTTACTGGAGTGAATATGTATCAGCAGGAAGTTTTTCAAATGATTGTGTAGTGACAGAGAGGTTTTTGTTCCCATTGATCTCACAGATAAGATACCTAAATATGTTACAACTTCAGCATCTCTACGCTCTACTTAAGTGTGTTTTGGAAACAAAAAGCATTAGAACCTGCTGCCAATAAACATTTCTCACATCAAATGCTTGCTATATTGTACAGAAATACAAATACAGAACTATGCAGAATACCTTTATTTAAAGAGTTAGAATTGAAATACATGTTCTGTAAACTTGAATTGAAATGCCTAAGAGCAATAAATAAACAGGAACAGATCTGCTGACATTAGCTAGCCATTTCAGGAAGGATTAATTCTGGTTTAAACTCCAAACTGTTGGTTACTAAATTCCTCAGCCAAAATCAATTTTTCATTTGTCTGAGATGGTTGCTGTAGGAATCAGAACTATTAGAACTTCATAAAAAGAAAGTCAGTATCATTGATAAGAAATCTAAAGATATATTTTAAATACACCCTCAGCTTCTTCTGACTCCCTCTGTGATTATGCAATACAAATTTTGTGTTCAATATTATGTGATTCATCACTGTAGCATCATTTAGTGTACTTACCATAAGAGCTTCACTTTTGCAACACAGGCACATTTTTTTCTCTCAATAATTTTCTCAGACAGAATAACTTCAATGTAAAGATCGTGGTTGAAATATGAGTCTAGACGTGATTATTCTTAGCAAAAGAAATGATTGGTCCATTCTCTATGCACTTGCTCAGGATATATTTGGAAAACATGGTGGTCCATGATCTACAGCACCCTCAGAGGTTATCTGGAGCTCACCTACGCTGAAGTGTAGAAAGAAAGAGAATGAAATGTTCCGTCCAGTAGCCCACTCCTCCTCTCCTTTCCTTCTGCAGTGCAACAGCACTGTGCAACATTGAGCATAGCCAGAGTTAGAGATCTTAACCTCCATCTCCAAGAACGGCAGTTGGACAGGTGGAAGCATCTCAGGTACCAAATGTGGTCCTCCAACTACTATCTGGATAACACGCTGAAAAAAAAAAAAAAAAAGAAGAAGAAGAAGAAAGAAACAAAATGCTTCACAAGATTAGGAGCTAAGACTGCCAGTAGATTATAGCTAATTGCCTTCTTACCCTAATTCCATTTATTATGCGTGGTTCTGTCTGGATTCCTAACTAAAGAGTACGCACTGTCATGAGGAATAATCTCCAGTACTGAAAAGTAGCAGAGTAGTTGCATTCAAATTACACACTTTTCTTTACAGAGCCTGCTCAGATGCTGTATCCCAAAGCCAAGAATGTGTGTTTGCACAGCATTGAGTAAAGGGGGTTATATAATTCCAGGATGGCACTTGTGAAGAATATCACAGCAAAAAGAAAAGGCAAAGGGCTACAAAATCCAATAATCAATTATTGTTTAGCTCATCTTAGTATAAACAAGTCAGATGAAATCACTCTAGATTTTAGAACAATCTCCATAGCCTTTTTTATTCTTTCAGCCAAAAATACGCAATCCTGTAAAACTGTTCTAAATAAAGCTGGAAGATATATCTTTTGAACTACATGCATATACATAATTCTTTAACTTCTTCCACAGTGTAGCAGGACAGGTGCTGACATTAAGACTTCCTGAGCTGAGGCCTAATGCCAGAACAATGAGCACATCTACCGGTTGTCATTTTGTTCCTACTAGAGTAGAGGTGCACCCTTCATGATTCACAGTTCTTCTATATCTTGCTATATGGGAAAAACCATTATGATTACTGGTACTTACTCACAATCAAGGTGCAAATATCTACAATGGTAAGCCTTAAAAAACACAGAAAGAGATTCCACTGCTAAAGATCTATGTAATAGACAAATATGCAAGACAGAGAGATAGGTAACAAAGAAAAGTATAGGCAGAAACATAGTGATTTACTGAAAATGCTTAAGGGCTAGAATCACAGAATCACAGAATTGCGGGGGTTGGAAGGAACCTCCAGAGATCATTGAGTCCAACTTCCCTGCTAAACCAGGTTCCCTAAAGTAGGTCGCACATGTAGGCTTCCAAACAGGTCTTGAATATCTCCAGAGAAGGAGAAAACCATAACCTCCCTGGGCAGCCTGTTCCAGTGCTCCGTCACCTTCACTGTGGAGTTCTTATGCGTATTTGTCCAAAACTTTTATGCTCCAGTTTTTGCCATTGCCTCTTCTCCTATCACCACACACCACCAAAAAGAGTCTGGCCTTGTCCGTTTGACACTCACACTTTAGATATTTATAAGCATTGACAAGATCCCCTCTCAGTCTTCTCTTCTCCAGGCTGAATGGACCCAGTTCACTCAGCCTTTCTTCATAAGGGAGATGCTCCAGGCCCTTTTCATCTTTGTAACCCTGGACCCTTTCCAGGAGATCCCTGTCCTTTTTGTAGTGGGGAGTCCAGAACGGAACACAGTACTCCAGATGTGGCCTTGCTGGGGCAGAGTGGAGGGGGAGGATCAACCCCCTCAACCTGCTGGCTACGCTCTTCTTAATGTACACCAGGACACCATTTGTCTTCTTGGCCACAAGGGCCGACTGCTGGCTCATGGCCAACCTGTTGTCCACCAGGACACCCAAGAGCTTATCTGCAGAGCTCCACTCCAGCAGGTCATCCCCTAGTCTATATTGATGCATCCAGTTATTCTACACTTGCCCTTGTTGAACCTCATGGGGTTCCTCTCTGTCCAGCTCTCCAGTCTGTCCTAGTCTTGTTGAATGGCAGCAAAGCCTTTTGGTTTATCAGTCACTCTTCCCAGCTTCATTTCACCAGCATACTTGCTGTGAGTGGACTCTATCCCTTCGTCCAGGTCACTGATGAAGATGTTGAACAAGATGGGATCCAGCACCAATGCCTGGAGAACAACGCTAGCTACAGGCCTCCAACTAGACTTTGCGTCTGTAATCACAACCCTCAGCTCTGCCAGTCAGCCTGTTCTCAGGCTACCTCACTGTTCACTCATCTGTCCAATGCTTCCTAAGCTTCGTTACAACAATGTTATGGGAGACAGTGTCCAACACCTTGCTGAAGTCAAGGTATACAGAATCCACCTCTCTCTCCTCATCTACCCAGCTGGTGATTACATCATAGAAACCTACCAAGTTGGTCAAGCATGATTTCCCCTTGGTGAATCCATGTTGGCTATGTTGCAGCTCAATGGAATTGGAAATAGAGGTTCCTAATGTTTTGCTTCTAAATTCATTTTTATGAATAAAGCCTCAAAAAAGAGCCAGATTCTAGAAATTGTTAAAAATACTTCAGATTCCAAATTAAAATAATTTTTAATCAATAATTTCTAAAAGATTAAGTTAAATCCTCAAGTAGGCGAATGATTAATCCTTCACCAACGAAACCAATGAGAATTTTGTTATTCTAGTGAATAAAAACTGGAATAGAATGTGTTTTTTATCTCCGGAGAGTCAAATTACAAAAGAGACATATTTGCCAACATATTTTCTTGTTTTGCAATTGCGCAGTTGTGCAGTTGAATAGAAACTGGCATTGCATGGCTCACTCCAATGTATCTTATATAGTATTCATAATCCCTAGACTATCACAGCTACATGACATAAAACTTGAAATATGTGCAGGGAACAATAACGTTTTACTTGAACAAAGATAAATTTCAGGGGTAAAAGATGGGGTCACATAAGCCTTTATCGGATGAAGCTATCTACTGGTTTTTGGTGAGTTTTGACTATAGAATCATGGAATGGCCTGAGTTGGAAGGGACCCCGGGGATCGTCGCATTCCAGCCCTCCTGTCATAGGTACTGCTAATCATTTCTATAGTCATGTATATCCACTTACTGTCATTGATTTGAACTAAATTATTGTTTTTGGAAACATATGCAATCCTTAAAGTATTCTTTGATAGTCAGAAATAAAAATTCCAGTCTGAGGAATATTGATGCCAGATATTCTTTAGAAATAAATTACATCTCTTCAGATAGGATCTTAAATAATATATTAATTTCCCTTAAAGACAGAGTAGAAAGTTCTCCTCTCAAGTACACAAAGTTTTAAAAGAAACTCTCTAATCAAAATGTGTTTGGCTAACATTAAACGTAAAGTAAAATTTACTGAATAATTTTATTTCCATGCAAATTTTACCTCCATTCTGTTCCTCAGTAATGGCTTTATAGAAATATGAATTCATGCAACAAAACTTCAGCTCTGGAAAACCAAAAACCTTTACAATACAAATGTAATATAAATGAAAGATAAATAAAATAAATTACAATATATATTTATGTACAATACAAACACAATGTGTATTGAAAGTGACAGGCACAACAACTCCTCAAAGACACGCACAGAAAATTAACTCTTTGTCCTTCTGAAAAGCACAAAGATGCCATGTATTAGACTACAGTTAAGGTTCTAAGTGCACATGATAATCATTGGTCTTATGTACATGTATGGATCTCCCTCCACTATGGCATGCTTGTCCAAAAGTACTTTTGTCCTTGATAGCTGGTTATCACATCACATGCAACTGTGCTAATAGTTTCTTTGAATATCTCGTAGCAAATTCACATGCAGGAGTACGGAGAAGCTCAGAAGTGTTACAGGCAACTATAAATCTGGGTTTTGCTCTGGTAAATCCAAGTCAAAAGTTTCAATATACTGTCTTGAAACAAAAGGAAAACATAAGCACCCCAATTTCATCATATCCTCCTGCTTTTTTACTTAATTTTAGTTGGAGGTAGCCAGTAAACAATGAAATTCTGATAAGGTGGGATCTCAGGTGGGATCTCTGCTTCATTTTAGTTTGATAGTATAACCTCATCTCAGTTCCACTTTTGAAAAATGTTTGTTTTACAGACTTACCTTGTGGCAGCAAGAATTCCTATTCAACAGGTACACACTGCCATCTAAAGGCCAGTGTCTGGACTTCTTTAGACCATTTGGGTTCCAAGTTCTCCATTTCCACTGGTGTTCCTTGCTACATCAGACCTTGAAATTTGTAAAATCAGACAGCTGAAATATTGAAAGAAAACAGACAGAAAGAGAATTAAATTATCATTGAGATTCAAAGGGAAAGATTATACCAACTCAGGCTCCGCCAATCTGTCAACGACAGCTCTGTCTCTGAGTATCAAGATACCTGACATGACTAACTAGATCAGCAGATGCATTTTGCCACACCTGATGGACACATTTTAATTTCAATCCTACTGATCAGATATCTAACTGAGATACTGCTAAGTGTAAAAGCCAGCTTTTAGTCTAACTAAGGCATTTTCCAAGGCAACAAAAACTAAATGGAGGCCAGAAGATGAATCAGAATGAAATATTACAACTTCACATATCATCTGTGGATAATAGTGAGGCACTCTTTCACAAAAAACAGATTATTTTGCCACTTGATCCAGATGATTTCCTTTATAAATTGTCATTAATTGAATAAATAATTTAGGTTGAACACATTGCTCTCAGGAGCCCTGAGATTAGCTGCACATTTATACTTACATGCACACTCATCTTCGTCAGAAAAATGATGGGGTGGCCCAGTAACTTCTCTCCTTTAAAGAAGCACAAGGGTGTCACACTTCAGGTTACTTTCTTAGTGAAATGTGTGATTGCGTACAAATATTCTCTGCAAATTTCCTAGGAAATAAGTGATTCAGTACATACCCATCATTCTGAGGATCCCCCGGAACTTACCAAATCTATATTCATTTCTAATGGTGACAAGACATGAGAACAGTGCTGACACATACTCTACTATTACGTATTATGATAAGATAGAAATAGACACAAGGGCCTTTGCAAAGTGACATTTGACCAAGGCCCAGCAGGTGATACTTGCCACTGGTATGATTTGGAAAGATGATCAGCTTTCAGTAGAAGCTTTCTCTGGATGTTGAATGTCCAAACACTAAATAGGATGCAGAAGGTGACATTTCTCCTGAACTACTTCTTCCAGCTTGAGTTAAGTGGCTCCACATGATGTGAATTCAAACAATACTGGCACAGCTCAAAATACAAATGAAATGGAAATGAAGATTATTTTACCTAGTTCTAGGAATACCTACATTTTGCTCTGGCAGATAGCTGATTTCTGTCTTGACCGTGATAATAATAATGATTACAAATAAATAAAAGTAAAATGTCATTATAAAATACAATTTTCTGGCTATTTCAGTCAAATTTTCTCATGAGGACCTGAGACCTTTGGTTCCACTGCTGCCTTTACAGCAATTAAGTACAGAAAAGCTGCAGAGAAGAATTAAAAGACTTCTGTTATTCAACAGGACCCTTGCTAAATCACAGTAATATCTAGAGTACAGCCAATAAGCAAAATTTCTTTGCTGAAATTGTTACAAAGATTAATTAATGTTCTGGCTGTGAGAACATTAATGTCTGCAGACATGAACATCTGAAAATTAGATTCCTGATGCTGAGCCTAACATACTAATTTAGGAGCCTAGAATCTGAGATTAGCACGGTAGGTAAAGAGATAACCAGAGGAAACATCTTTAGAGCCAAGTATCTTGATCAAAGGAGCAGGTATGTGAACCGTGCGTCCTTTCCCAGATTGATGAAAGCACAAGAAACATGAGTGGATGAGCAGCCCTGTCCACTTGCCTGAGTCCCAGAACACACAGCAACCAGGACAAGCACCCAAATCTTCAGTATAAGCTATGAAAACAACCAAACTTTATATTGTCTTTAGTCCTAAAATCCTCTTGCTGTTTAAATTGTTCAGACTACTACTGATTAGATTAGTACAATATATAGAGAGTGAATCTGTGTTATGAAATCAAAAGGTTGGCATAGAAAAGGATTAATAAGTTGCTTAACAACCTTCAGCTGATATTTGACGATGGTGGTATTTGGGATGTGTTTTAGACTGCTTGTTTTCAGCTTGAATATTTTATTACTTGCTCTAACAAATTACATCACTACCACAGTGTAAAACACCAGCCCTTCACCTTCAGTGTTAATAAAAAATAGTACAATAGACTGACTGAAAACTACATATTGCTGTATTTGTGCTAAATTTGAGAAGTTTCTCCTACTTCATGTAGTTTTGCATCATTGAATTATCGATTTGATGCAAATAATTTGAAGAATGAAAATTTTTTAACTGGTTTCCAGCAGTCAAGTATGGTTTCTATACTCACTTATAGTTACTGTCCCTCTTTACCACAGGAAAAGTTAAGAGTGGTGAGAGGTAGAAATTTCTGGAGCTACTGTTCATCTTTTCTACTCTCAAAGCTTACTTTCCCCTGGAATTTCCCCTGGATTTTAATTCTAGCCAACTTTTTTGTTAAGTGCTTGTAATACTTTTTCTACTCTTACACATAAAAATTCAAATGAGTAGTTTACTTTTTCTGCAAAAAAACGTGATAAATATCATTATTATTTCATAGGGTGAATCTCCAGGCAATGTAAATCAATGAAGTCAATAAAGTCTACTTGCTCCCACTACAGCCAAACATTTGTACTTGTGTTTTGAATCACCTGTACACCTTTACAATCTGTTTATCTTTCATTAACAACTTCTTCCCTCAAGTTTTCTCTTGCTATTTGCTCTGGTCAAGAACAAGCACAACTCCCAGATCATGCATAGACTATATTAGAAGTACTTCATTTTATTTGCATCCTTGTGCAATGGGAAGTTTATGCTGTGAAATGTTGTCTCCCCATTAAACCTGCTGAAGTGTGTTAAGTAACTAGCTCCTTTAAAGATCTCAGACTTTACAGTACAAATGTGAGAGCTGAAGTTTCTAACGAATGTGGTAATATACACCTTGTTTCAAGCAGAGGGCATCTAGTATATGAAATAATGGCTACAAACTTTTTACATTAGTTCTGTGTATGCATTTCATGTAGAGAGATAATATGCAATCTCTGGAGAAGAGAAACTTGATTGAACATTAACATTCAAATCATAAAAGAACATTTATGAGCATCTATTTTTATGTCTCAATATATTTGATCTTCTGCAAAGTTATTCACTAGCCTGCAAACACTGTTCTTTGTGATTGCTCTTCACTAGCCACAGTAACACAACATAGATGCAAAGACATTTATGCTTTTTTTTTTACTTTGTGTGCCTATAGAATTGAGATGGGGGAAGGCAGCAATCACATTTTATTTAAATAAACATAAAATGTTTTTAGAAGAAAGTTAGTATCTTTTTGTATCATTTTCCAACTCCAATTTAAATATATAAATTTATATATATATATTTATATATTTTATATATAAATAAAGTTGCATCCATTATTTCAAGTTTTGAAGAAATAGTGCAAAGTATCCAATAAGCAATCCAACAGGCATCTGAGTCCTATGAAAACTTAATGACTTATTTCTCAAAACAGAATGAAGAAAGGGAGGAAAAGTACACGGGAGGGAAACTATGGTTCCTTCTCTTTTGAAAAGCCTTGAAATATGTTCAAAAATATTTTATGAGGTCACACTAAAAAAAGAGTAATTGGAAGAAAAATTCTGCTTGTCTAAGCGAGGAGCACATTTGTAGCAGTAGGGTAAATGTTTTATCGATTGAGAAACTGGGAAACTCAAGTCATTACTCACCATGGGCTAAAGAATAATTGCTAATGCTCTGGTGGAAAGATTAAAAACAGTTTCTGGAAGTATTTCTTACAATGATCAATGGCGTATCATCCCAGGCCATTGGATCTTCAATAACATTTTTCCCTTTTGGGATACAATCAATTTTTATAATATGATTCATTTGCCAGCAGGCATACTTTCTTCATACGATGAAAAGGCACTTATGCACCTTATATTGTTGAAAAGTAATTTTATACAGCCAGAGCCCAAGCTCTGATGTAAAAGATTCTTCCAAATTCGTCTCTATTTTTAACTGCGTTTGGGAAATAGGTGTGGTGAATGGCTGCTAGCTTTCACACTCCTTTCTCCCTGTTTGGTTTTCTATCAAAGTCATTTTAAAGCTTTTTAAATAATCATAGTTATTATTGCACAGAGGAATTGTGCAGATATGAAAGTGAACCATTCTCTGATCTGTGGGTGGCTCAAGTAATTTCTTGGGTGCATATTAATTGCACTGGTAATTCAGGTCAGCGATAACTATAAGGCGACAAATACTAACGGTATTTGGAAAAAACTTCACGTAAGTAACCAACTGCTTTCTGTCAAAAAATTGTTTAAATTGTTAAAATTGTTCAACTAAATGAAAAACTGGTTAAAGCATTAAAACTATCAGGATTACAAATATCAGGATTTCAGAGTAAGTGCATGCACACACACAAATTTCTTCATTCTCTTAACAGGAAACATTGATGAGGAAGAGAGAAGCTTCACCTCTTTGTCACTGCAGACAGCTGACTTGATTGATAAACTAGACTGATACACACCCAGGCTCATTCACAGCTCCAGCTAATATCAGGAAACTCCCCACAAAGCAGTGCTGTACAGGTGCATTCAGGACTGCCTCACTCTTTTTGACCAGCACCAACACTTCTATGTTAAAAGCCCTGAAAAGTTTCAACCAACACTCAAGTTTTACACACCTCCACATTTCCTGATGCCAAGAAATTTCACAATAAAACCCTATTAGGCTTTTAAGTGAAATCCTATAGATGTAAGAAGCTCAGATAACACTAACAATATAATTGGTAACATCATACAATCTCATACATATTTTCCCATTTGTACAATTTTTGCTGAATTTAGTTAAAAGAAAGCTGCAAGATAGAGCCTGGCTAACAAAAAGAGCACATCATGTAAGAGTTCTCATCTTGACAGAAAACAGAAAATCATATGCATGAAAAAATTATCTTGAAGTAAAAACCCAAACTCAAAAATAATCCATCAGGTTGGATAATTAAGGAATGCCTCAACTATGTTAATGCTAGTGGAAGATCAAAGGATGGGGCAGCTACCTAGCACAACACAAATGATTTCTCAGTCTTATTTAAATGGGTTTAAGCAAGTTTCACAGAAAGAGTGGATGTAGAGCTGGCTGCAGAAATTTTCCCATCTGTGTATAATGCAGCTACTGGATTAAGAGTTTTATGATGCTTCAGTGGAGTGAGAGAAGGCACACAATTTCAGGGATGATGTTTGAATCAGAACCAGGCTGCCAAAGATCCAAACAGAGAGAATGCTTAGCTTAGAAACTTACATTCTCCTTTGACTTAGGAAATTATTCAAGAACCACGTATCAGGACTTTTTGATGGTGATGTACATTTGATTGGCTACTACTACAGGCATCTATTTATTCTTGGTCCTGCCATCCAGCCTTACCTTCAATTAAAAAAATACTTGCCATTATAATTCCTTTTTTAGACAATAGGTGTTAAATATTTGAACTCTTTCCATCTTCACTAACTAGCATAACTAACATAACAGCATACACTTTACATACATACATACAGTCCAACATTTTCTAAAACTCTGTGTCTTGAGTTAGTAATCAATAATTTCTTGATTCAGGTGCTGCAAAGAGTTGACATTCATCCAGCCCTAGAGGCCTGAAAATTTGTTGTGTGAAAATGTTATTGGGTTTACATTAAACTTATANATGTTATCAGTATCTCGGAGGTACAAGATAAATTCATACTAGACACTACAAGAAGCGTAACTTCTGTTAGAAACTAGGACAGAAATGCAGGCAGGCAGGCAGGCAGGCAGGCAGGCAGGAAAGAAGGAAAGAAGGAAAGAAGGAAAAAGAAAATAGTCTAATAGAAAAACTGTGAAAACTGAGCAAAGAGGTGGGAAAACTAAGAAGTGGATAGTCTGAAAGAAACTGGAGAGAACAATGAAGATAATGAGTGAAAGTGTCAATATATACCTGCAAATATTCTGTCTAGAGAGACGTCTGATTAGACCCAAAAAACTTGGATTTGTTTTAATTAAATGCCCTAAAATAAAGAAAAAACAAGCCACTTAATACTCAATTCAAAACAGCATAGTCACAACACTTGAAGGACTATGAGATTTTCAATACTTTTACATGTTAAAATGCAGCAATCACTACAAAAAATATATATATACATATATATTTAGAGAACTTCAAAGCTCTTTGGAAACATGCAGGAACAAGCAGACCAAGACTGATGCTGTCCTGCTTTTTTCATCCCTTACACTTAACTCCGCCACAGTCTGCTTGTGGATCATACATCTTTGTAAAAGACAGAAGATCTTCTTTCCATTCCATCAAGGTGAGCAGAATGAACTTCTGTGCCAGGACATACTTCTTTCCTCTTAACTCGGTGATCCTCACAGCCAGAGAACAGATTGATTTATTTTCTCCCTAGAGCACACTGCAACTAGGGTTTGACTTGCAAATCTGAAACATAGTTACTTCCTTTTTATGTACCCAAAGTTCTGCAGATCTTCCTTGGCCCCCCTATATTTTCTGGTTACTGACAGACACCCATATTAGTGGTTCTTGTATCCAGAATGAAGGAACACAACAACCACAGCAATTATAAGTAGCTCTGCTGGAGATTAAAACTGCCTTTAGGAAAATACTTCCTTAGGTGTAAAAAATATACCTATAGAAGGTATATATGCCTTATAGTAAAAGGCATCTGGAAAAGCAGGGTTTTTTAGAGATCTGATTTTATTTTTTAATCAGAAAAAAAGAAAAAAGAAAAAAAGAAAAAAGAAGAAGAGGAAGAGGAAGAAGAGGAAGAGAAAGAAGAGGAAGAGGAAGAAGAAGAGGAAGACGAAGAGGAAGACGAAGAGGAAGACGAAGAGGAAGACGAAGGAGAAGGAGAAGGAGAAGGAGAAGGAGAAGGAGAAGGAGAAGGAGAAGGAGAAGGAGAAGGAGAAGGAGAAGGAGAAGGAGAAGGAGAAGGAGAAGGAGAAGGAGAAGGAGAAGGAGAAGAAGAAAAGTGAAGGGAGGAAAGGGAGGAAGAGAGGGTGGAAAAGACAAGGCCTCAAAGGCTAATCAATTTAAAGTAATTTAAAACCTTACATTATATTATGACATGAAAGTCATAGGGGAGTGGATTGGAAGCAATATATACTTAGCTGTAGACAATCCAACCCAAACAGGTGTGTAACAGTAACCCACTTCTCAAATCTTTTTCAGACTTCAAAAGAAAAAACAATTCAGACATTTTTCTCAGACTCGGCATTTTAAAATTTTCATAAAGCAGAAAGCATTTTCATGAACAGACTGTCAATTACATTAGAAAATGTGAGTTTAACAGTATGACAGACTGTACTCAAAATATCTGTTCATGTCCATCAATTTAGACCAGCTTAAGAAACCCAGTCCCTCATAAATAAAATACCTAATATTTTTGGTGTCTCCTGCTTACCCAGACTGTTAAGATCTGACCTACTGACAGATGTTCAAAGATGTAAGCCGAATTTAAAACAAACACATTAATAAACCACAGACTGGAAATTACAATTCCCTCTATAATCAAAGAGAGATTTCCCATTGGTTTCGGACAGTGGAGTTATCGTCCCTGGAGGTTTTCAAAATTTAGGGACATAGCTAACCAGGCTTGGTGGTGATGGGTCAATGATTGGACTAGATAATCCAACCAGATGATTTTGTGATTGCTATTTCTCAAGTGTTAATATGCTTCTGTGTTTCAGTGACAAACTAATTATTCCTTCTTTATACTTCCCTTCACCTCCCTGCAAAGTAGTTTGATGAAGTCTTTTCCTAAACTGCCTACTTATTCTATGCCCATGATAAAATTCTGGTTACTGTTACTTATTTAATATCAGTGTTACAGCTTCAATTTGATGATACTCTTAGGTCTTCATCTTTAAACCATTCTACAGTTGTTTGGCTTTAGTGCAAAAGATTGGATTACCTGCCACTTGTAGTTTACACAACTTCTCTAATTTTTTGTGGTTTACTACTCTTACTTGAAAGTCTATCTGGTCTTCCCCTTTATTAGCTGCATGAACAAACTTTCTTCTCTCTCCTAAGTGGCTTCTGTTGTGAATTAGACTCATAATACTTCCCAACTTTCCAACAATATGATATACTAATCTGTATTATTTCTGAGAAACAAAACACTTAAAAGTATCTCTGTATGCAAACTAACAAAACAAAGCACAGAACAAACAAACTCATTGCCCCAGAAAGCTGAAACATTCTGTCTTACTCTGTTCTTAATTACGCCAGATGGAGTTTGGCTACTGATGCAATAAATGGGATAACGGCAAAGCTCCTCGTTCAGCAGCTAACTATCCACCATCTTTTTTGCATTCTCTCAAAAGACTGGATTGGTATTCTTTTCTCTGATTCAATAGTTTATTTTGATATTTATCACATAAGTACAAAGCTCACAAAAGTACAAATGTATGACTATAAGCAACAGACAAGCCAACTTCATCGAAAATATCTTTATTACCAGACAAAGACTACTCATAATTACACTTGTACTAGAATTTTCGTGTTATTCCAGCAGTGTTGGTAACAACAAAAGGGTTTGCTCCAAAAGTAATGCTTCCTGTTTTATGATATCTGCCCATGACATCAGAGGTAGATGTTCATGATATGGCAGTAGAGGTTGAACCTTCCCACCAATATTCCATTACATTTTGTTGCTGTGTGACAGATGGCAGCAGAGGGGCAGTCTGACAAAATGGCATCTGACATGGAAGTGCATATGAAGCAAAGGTGTGGAACTAAATTCCTCCATGTGGAAAAAAAATGCACACATTGACATTCATTGGCACTTGCTGAACGTTTATGGAGACAAAACAGTGGATGTGAGCAGAGTGAAGCAATGGGTGGTGCGTTTCAACAGTGGCAACAGTGACATGAAAGGCAAGCCACGCCCTGAACCGCCATGCATAACTCTCACGCCACAAAATGAAGAGCATCTCAATCAGCTAATCCACACAACTTGCTGAATTATGACCAGGAAACTGCGTACGGAGCTGAATATCGGCTTCAATGTTGACATATTGGAAACGATGGTGACAATGTTGGAATATCACAAAGTTTGTGCCAGGTGGGTCCCCACAAATGCTCACACAGGTACAGAAAGAACACCTTATGCAAGATACTCAGGACCTGTTGAACCAATACAAGACTGAAGGTGGCAGTTTCCTGGATCACATCATTATCAGACACTGCCATTACAAGACATGGTGTCACCACTACGAGCCAGAGTCAAAATGGCAGCCCATGGAGCGCTGTCATGTGAATTCCATCTCAAAGAAAAAGTTCAAGGTGCAGCCCTCAGCAGGTAAGGTGATGCGCACTGTCTTTTGGGATGGGAAAGGGGTGATCCTTCCAGAGTTCCTGGAACACTGACAGCCCATCAACACTGGCTGCTACGTCGTGACACCGACTTGAGCTGAAGGCTCAAATTTCCAGCGTCAGGCCAAAGAACAGGACAACCTTTCTCTTGCAACACGATAACACCAGGCCCCATATCAGTCTGAAAACTGTGGAGCACACTGACGATCTTGACTGGACTGTCCTGCCAAACCCACCATACAGTCAGGATTTGGCGCCATCTAACTTCCATCTCTTTGGGCTGAGGAAAGATGGACTGCATGGGTAACATTTTCCTAGCAACAACACTGTCATAGCAGCAGTGAAATTGCGTGTCACCTCTGCTGGTGCTGATTTTTGTGAGTGTGGCATAGAGGCTGTTGTTCATGGCTGGCAAAAATGCGTAGCTAATGGTGGTGACTGTGTTGAAAAGTAATGTTTTGTAGCTGTGAATTTGCTCTATCAAATAGTGTTATTGTGCTCTCTGTATCTGATGTAATTTCCATGGAAATAAATAGGAGGCATTACTTTCAGAACGACATACTTATATATCCACAATGCAATTACTTGCCATCCACCAACTGATGTCCAGTCTACAAAACAAATCCTTGCTGACTGACACTCAGCTAGCAAGAGAACATCTCACTATCTGCCAACAAATGCCCAGCTAATTGCCAAGCACCAGACTCTCCTCAGCTTTACAGCCTTCCACATGATGTGATGTGGTATGGACAACCTCTTGCATAATTCAGGCCAGCAGTCCTTGGCTCCGCAGGGTCCCCTGCTGCTTTGCCATAGTGGTGGCAGCTTTTATCCATTGAGCAGTCTGGCTTAGCCTGGTTCTCGTTGCACACCCATCACTCAGCAGCAACCAAACAGTCGGTATGCTATCAACACTGTCTAAGCTGAAACCAGGACAATAGCCACCCCTTATTCCATATCGTTTACATCACGTTCAGGTCCTACGCTTTCTCATACATTCTGAATCATTACACAGAATTAACTCCTGTAGTCTACAATCCATCCCTCTAAGTTTTCCATGGAGTTTGTTTATTCCATGACTTGGGCTCCATCAGTCATAACAGTCCTTCAGGGCAGAAGAGATGATGCACAGTGCTGGCTTACTGCATGCTGGAGCCAGTTCTGGTTTGGAGAAAAAGGTCAGAATTAATTCTTCTTTAATCTGAGTGATTCTTACTGTGATACTAATAACCCAGACTGTCCTACTTAGCATATTTTTCTTGTGCACTTCAGAGAATTTAACTCCTTCTACAGTACAAAACAGTTTTGACTGGGCAGCATCAGCTTGACTGGCAGATCTCAATGTTTGCTGATCAGGTGGCTTTTGCTAAATGTGTATCCCAGTTTCTGAATGTCCCAGCACTTGTTGCTCTTGGTGTAGTTTTTAATATCATTTCATTTTCCCAGAGGCTGGTGCATGACAGGGAATATGATATATCCACTCAGCGCCATGCTCTTTGGGCTAGGTGTCTATGAGGTTATTTCAGAAATTTTGAGTCATGTTGCCTGACTAAATTCTTTCCAGAGTGCTATGTCACAAGACTTGCATTTCAAGGCTCGGAATAGTGTTTCATGCAGTGGTATGGGCACAGGATGTTTCCAGCCATCTGGTGGTTGCTTCCACCATTGTAAGCACATGGCACTTGCTGTGGCAGGTTTGTGGCAGTGCAGTATAATCAGCGTTCCAGGACTCCTCATGTTTGTATTTCAGACATCATCCACCATACCAAAGAGGCTTTATCCATTTGGCTTGCTTAACTGCAGAACGTTTCACATTCATGGATAACCCGTGCAATAGCATCCATGTCGACCCTGAATCTGTCTATATGCTGCAACCCTTCCTTCATGGCCCGACGTATCATGAGTTTTCCAAGCTAGAAATAGTTCACCTTTATTTTGGCAGTCCAGATCTATCTGAGTCCCTTCAGTCCTTGCAGCCCAATCCACCTGCTTGTTATTTTGATGTTATTCAGTTGGCATGACTCTTGAGTACATGGCATACTTTTACAACTATGTTTTCTAGCAAGGCAGCAATATCTTTCCATAGTGCAGCAGCCCAGATGGGTTTACCTCAGTTGTTCTGCTGCCATTGCTGTAACCACCTCTATGGGGCATTTGCCACCATCCATGAGTCAGTGCAGAGGTACTGATCATTCAGCAATATCTAAAGCCAGCTGGATGGCTTTCACTTCTGCAAATTGTCTCAATTCACCTTCTCCTGCAGCAGTGTCTGCAGTTCATCATGTAGGGCTCCATACAGCAGCCTCCCACCTCTGACACTTTCCCACAACACAACGGGACCCATGAGTGAACTAGGTATATTGCTTTTCATTCTCTGGTACTTTATTATATGTTGGGGATCTTCCACACTTGTCACCTTCTCCTCTGGTGACATTCTGAATTCTTTACCCTTGGACTAGTCCACTTCCAGGATTCCTGGACAACTGGGGTTTCCTATTTGAGCCTGTTGTGTAATCAGTGTGACCCACTTACTCCACATAGCATGAGTTGCATTAAGTGTGGAGGAGAACATTCCTTTGAATATCCAGCTGTAATTTGGAATACGCATTCTCCAGAAAACCACAACACTAAAGAAGCTTATATTTCCTTTCTGCTAGTTGGTCAGGGGGTAGCAGTTATTTTGTTGATCACATCCATATGGATATGACATCCATCTTGCCATTTTATTCGTAAGAACTGGATTTCCTGTGAAGGTCCCTTGACAGTGGCTCTTCCCTGCTGAGCAGCCCAGCTCAGCCACAGGCATGCTCTCATCACTCAGCAACAACCAAAACCTCATGTGATATTAACACCGTCTCAGCTGAAACCAGGACAGACTTTTAAAGAGTTTTGTTGTTTTTTTGGAGGTGGTTTTCTTCTTCTTTTTATTTATTTATTTATTATTATTAAGAAATTGAGTAAAAATCTCAAACTAAGAATGTCCCAAACAAAAACAAAAAATCACAGAACCATAGAACAGCTTAGGTTATTCTCATCTTTGAAGTGAATGCTGGAACAAGGGGCATTTTAGTTTGTGGAGATAAATTCAAAAAAAGAACCTTAAATATCTGGCTGAGGTTGTACTTTCATTTAGCCTAATAACTTCCATTCCAATACACCACTTAGTGTATCCCAAAAGAACAAAAAAAAATAAAAAATAAAAGTATTACAGTTCATCTTGTTATTTATGACAGTGACAGATAGTGATAATTAATTCACATTTAAGTTTACTGTACCAATCTAGAGGCATAAATTGAACTAGCATTTGGCTTAGTGTCACTAATTTAGACCTTAGCCCAGTCATACTTTTTATATTTGGTTAACCTGCATTGTAAACAAATTTATTAAGAGCACCAACTTTTTTTGTGTGTTTATTCTTATATCAAAGGCAAACAAAATTCTGGTCTTTCAGTAATTCCTGTTTTGCTTATGATTAAAAAAACTCTCTTACCTGTTGTGAAGTAATTTCAATCAATTTCACTATGAAGCACAGCTGCTTTAACAAAAAGGGTCACGTAAAAAGGTGTTCTCAGTTTAGTCAATAGTAGGGGCTGTATGTAGTTGCTTGAAGCTTTACAGGGTGCATATTGTTGGATGCAGAGTAAAAAGTAAATTTCTTTAGTCATCTTCCAACTCTGAATATGGTTCAGGCTAGATGGTGTCTGGGCCTGATTCCATACAGTTGAATTTCTGTTGAAAATGGGATGTACTTTCACCCCTTTTGAGATGAGGATTTATGCAAAGCTTTCCATGGTTATCTTGAACTCAAACAGTTGCTTTAGCAGAATGTGGTCATAGTTGCATCCTCTGTAGATAGAGGATGATGTCCAAGAGACTGTTATAACAGTATAGGATGTTGAAATAAAATTATTATTTTTTAGTTTTTAATTTTTGATCAGAAAAGTAGAAGTCAAACAGTGAATGTCTTTAGCGAAATGAATGGTTCAGTATTGAATTTGGCTAGTAAAACTCTTGTTTCTCAGGAAAATATCCTTTTTATTTTTTTTTTTAATTTTCTGGGTTAAATCTCATAAACTGCTATGTGTCTTTTATTTTACCGGATTAAATACAGTTTTATGTAGCCATTCTGAATATATTAGGCCTTTTCAATGAGGCTTTGATCTATTTTGAAGCCTATGAAACCTGGCTTGGATGAAATGTCAATGTATTCATGCTGTAATGCAATGAGGAGCATGGAAGCTTCTACTACAATCTGAGAGTTTATTAGAGAAATGATGCCTGACAAGAGCTGTGCATTTCAGAAGAATTGTTAATTTTGAAATTAGCTCTGGCAAACCTGCTTAAAGAAGTTTATAGGGAGAAACAGTGCTCTCAAAATCATCTGAAATGAAGCCTGCAGTGGAGATGCAGCAGAAAGGCTGATGAGGGAATATGTTAGTTCTACCTGCTTTAATCCATTTGTTACAAGGAGAGAATTTAAACTGTGCAGATTAATGAAGCATTTGGGTCAAATATATACTGACGAACTTGCTCCTACTTCTTTTCCCTTCGTTGCTACAGAACCAGAGAGATGTGAAATTGCTGAAGAACCTACGCCTTGCTCAGTGCTCCCCTGACAGTCAATTAGAAAATAGAATGGACCATTTAGGAAATGAGGTCCCAGCTTTCTGACCACATGCAATGTGTGAAAGGCAACCTTTTCTGGTGTATACTTTGCTAATGTGTATGATATTGGTACATTAAGGAAATTTGAGTATGACAGACCTTTTGGAGTGAAAGCTTCTGGCCTCCACACAGTTTGACTAATGAGGTGTCATGCAGGGCAGTTTTCAGGTACTTTTCACCTCCTAGTCTACAGTCACGACTCAACCCAGAGCTTTCACCACAACTATTTCACTTTGTAGAAACAGGAATGGTATGCACACCAAAGCTATTTCACAGTAGTGTATGTGGTCCTAAGACCCACATTCTAACTGAACGTCTCAGAACTAGTGTCTTAAAATCAACTCTGTAATGCCAATTAGACTTTATTTGTTCTGCCTCTCACTCCACAGCATGTAGGAGATGCAGAGCAGCCTCACAGCTATTCCACTCATGGGAGAGTCAGTATGAGGCTTTCATGGGAGCAGAGTAGTTTACCAACTCTCAGTCACTAGGCAGTGATTGACTTAACAAAGCATCATTAAGCAAGGAATAATGTTTGACAATAAGTGGGAGAATATATCAGACGTGGCTAAAATTCAAAGTATAGTGAAAAGAAGATAAATGTTTTACTACAGATTAAGCTTTTGAAGACTAAGTCAATTATGATCACATTCAAAGTTACAGGCCATAAAGAAATGATGTCTGTCGTTCTGATTCTGTAAGGTGCAATGCATTCTTGTTTTCCTGTTGACTAGCGTGAAAATGTAATGGGTGCTGAGTGTCAGGATACCCCAGAGTCTTAATCATTGGGTAATTGAATGAATCTGCCCTTGTTCTGCTTTTCCAATATAGCATAATTTTACCAAAAGTTGCCTCATTACTGGAAAACAGAGAAGGCTTAAAAATGCAGACTTTTTCTTCATCCTTTGAAAGCTGAAAGCAGGCTTTTCTACGTTCTTTTATACTTTGCGATATTTTGCAAATTACTGTATTTTACCGTGACCAGTGTGTCATTGTTATAGGGCTGATAAAACATTATTTTTCTCTTTCTCTCTCTCTTTCTCTCCGTCACTCTCTCTCTCTCTTTTTTTTTTTTTTTTTTCCCAATAGTTCTTTCACTGTTTCATTTGTTAAATGCTGTTAGGAAATCTTTTTAATGCCTTCTTTTTCTGATAGAAAATAACAGTGGAATATAAAGAATAACACAAAAAGTACAGCCAGCATTTTCTTTTTACAGACTATGCATTAGAGACAACTACTTGGAGACATAGTAGAATAGTTCAGTGTAGGCTAAGCATAGCTTGCAAGTCAAATGGGAAACTGGGCAACAGTGTCTGCTGTTGTGAAGATTGCAAACAGCAGATGGAATTCCTAGCAAAACCTTTTTTGTCTCTTGGGAGAATCTGTATCATGAAAATCACAGGTCTTTTTCAGTTCAGCTGTGTCTGTGAGGCTCTACACTGATCTAGTCTGGATATTGAGAGCAGAAGGATTTCTATGTCACTGCTGCTCAGTCAACTAAAAGACACAATATAAAAAATAAAACATAAAAATGTAAAACAGATTTGCAGATAGCAGGAGACTTTTTTTGTAACTAGACCTTCATGTGTTCTGTGAGATAGGTATCCAGTGGAGTTGAATTTCACACAGTAAATGCACTGAACACTAGTGACACTAAGGCAGGAAGAGGAGCTTGACTGTGGAAAGGACACTGAAACAGAGTATCTCATATCCAATTTTTAAGAGTTTCTTGATGGAGGCTCAGGTGGTAGAAATATGAAAATGGTCAGGAGAAAACCAAGGTTTCTCCTACTTGTCAAACTGTAGACAAAGGAAAAAGACAAGAAAATCCAGCTGCGGGGAGAGGAAGGGGGGGGGGAGGAAGCTTCCTCTGTGTATCTTCTTCCCCTCAGTGGGAGAAGACAGGAAGTAGAAGCTGAGATTAAAAAAAAAAAAAAAATGCATTAGGTATACAGGAACAGAGTGTTGGATAAGGAGAAGAGCCTTTCTTAGCAGTAAGTGATAATTCTAATTGTCATTTGCAAAGTCACAGGGACATTCACTACTGCCAATTCTTACCTACTTGTTAAACTTGTTGCTAAAGCTTTACAGAACAAATTTTTGAAGTGCTACTTATTTTACAACTGTGAATGGCAGATGAGAATGGCCAATGAGACTCAGAAATGGGTGCTGTCTTCAGGTAATGTTCTTGGCAGGGACACTGAGAAAAAGAATCTGTAAAACACAGCCTGGGTCCTCCAGCAAAGATGCGTTAAAAGTGTTATTAATAACTGAAAGGTCTCTTCCTGTGACATCATCCTTAGCAATATATTTGTGTGAAAACTCTTCACCCCACCTCCCTGCACTGGATAGTTATGAGCATGATAGGGGCCTATGGTCATCAGCTGGGAAAATTACCTGTCTGGAAAAATAGTCTTCCCTTTTTTCACCCTGTGGGAATGGAATGTTGTTTCTGCACCAGGATTAGGAAAATAATTACAATGTATACTGTTGTATGTTAAGACAAGGCCTTGGCAAAATCCAAGTTGATGCATGCTAAGACTGAGACATACGTTGCGAGAATGGACAATAGCTAATGGAACCATTGGAAAACTACCGACTGCAAGTGTTAAGAAGAACATATGCCAGCATGATTGTAAGCAAAAGTTAAGATACAGACACTGAAGAAGAGGAAAAAAAAAAAAAAAAGGAAAAAAAGGGAGAAAAACCAAAGAGGAGAATTTAAGGGTTGGTAATATCCATATCTAGCCAGCATCCGTGTTTAGCTACCATTGGGTAGTTTGTGAACCTGAAGTACTCAGCCAGTGAGGATCCAGGGGAGAAAAAAAAAAAATAAGTGTCAGGTAGTAGGGCACAAAAGTTGTGAAACTGCTTCCGTAAGTGCACTCCTGCTTGCAGGACGCCCATCACTGCAACTGCGAATGAAACTGCTTTCATACAAAATACCGTCCTGACAAATTATTAGGATATTTCCAACAACACTTTACCCTGACAATAGCAAAGGGTACCAAATGTCTGGGACATGGAATGCAGGGGCTACTAATTTCAAGTGGCAGCAATGTTTTATGTGTAGGTAGTGCTAAAGCTTATGCTAACCCACTTTAACTGTATGAAATAAGAGTATGTTTTTTCTTGTGCACTTTTACACTGTCATCTGTGGGGAGTCACAAGGTTTTAGGAATCTAAGATCAAGAAAGCTGAGGCTTGGAACTTCACTGGTTTTAAAATAAATTTTAATGAGTATAGGCTCTGTCCAAGCTATAACAGCAATTGCAAAGATATCCACATGACACTCCCTTGTCATTACCATATCTCTACATTTATAGCTTGATGACAAAAATAGGTTTGATGTGCATAGTCCTCTGTTTTGTTTTATCTCTGCCCAGGAGTGTAAGGGTAGTTTATAACATACATTATTTTTCTAGTAATATAAAGGTAAGCAGACTTTTTGGTCAGTGGCTCAGTTTTCTCTCTGTGACTTCTTTAGTTTGATTGGACCTCCATTTTTCTCAGATATGCCAAGCCTTTAAAAACTTTTCAGGGCTAGTGTTTAAGATCAGTACACAATGTACTTGCTTTTACTTTCTAATCCCTAAATGTTTTTCATCCTTTTAGAGTACAATTTCTATAACAGTATGTTACTACCTAGGTGCTTTTAATTTCCTATTCAGAACTAAAAAATCTTCATTGAAGAGGCTCTGTTCCTCTAGATTTTCATCTTTAACTGCTCTGGCATTTGCAGCCATGATTTCATCAAGCCAGAATATTTTTAATTAAGCTGACAAATCCATTTTCTAAAACTAAATTAGATTCTGGTAAGTGAGAAACACAATAATAGAGATGTTCTCAGGATCTAGACAATGTTTACCACGCTTCTTTTGGGAATGGCATTAAATTACTTACACATAGTTTTCAAGTGATGCTGCCCTTCCCTAAGAGCTTTTTTGAAGGTAGACATTTTCTTACATGGATGAATTATGGCCAAAATCTCTTTTTCACCCATGAAGAAAGCTTTCAGCTTTCATGTGTATCAGGAAGGAGATAGCAGCTTTTGACCATAGCTGTATGAGAGCCACTCTTCTTGGAGAGATCCATGGACAATCTTACTCTACTCTGTTAAGCATGTAAGGATATGTATGGGCATTTACATCTAACAGTGCTGTAATGCATCCAGAACTTTATTATTTTCTGTGCTATTTGCCTTTGCTGACTTGGTTTGATGGTAACTATCACTTTTCATTAAAGGGGTCAAGCAAGTCTTTGGACTCTTTGAGCACCACACACCTGCGTATTTTAGAAACTATAGAATAGGTTGAAATTTCAAACACACTGACAATATCCTACAGCTACCTGTTTCTTGTGAGTTTCATTCTGGGCTGAGAAGGCTCTGTTCCTTTATTTTTTCTATGACTTTCTATCAAATTTCTGACATTTTTCTTCCAGGTAACTTGTAGTCTGAAAGAAGGTGCTGGTTAACTGTCCTGAAACAGAAGACTGACTTTCAAGTTTATAGCTCATTGTGGTTTCATCATTCCCTTTCCTTGAGCGTCCCTATTTCTATTTGTTTGACTTTTAAAGAAGAATACAGCCAGTATCACATCCTATAACTATCTTTCCATAGTACGTACTCAGACTTATGTGACAGAATCTCATAGTCTACACACTCAGTTAAATTAATGGATCATCATCTGAATCTGTCTGAATATAGGACAGCTAACTGGTAGATTTTCTGTAAGCTGGAATCTGTTGCTTGTAGGAACAGAGGGAAATACGATTTAAATTTTGAGGTGCTCTGCTCTGTTCTATTTTGTTTCCAGAAGGCTTTAGCTTCTATGCAGCTTTCAACTTTTTACAGAGCTCTTGTCTTTTTTTGTATGGGTTATTTTCTGTTTAGTCCTGATATTTTGTTGTGTTTATCCCTCTAGGCCCCCCAACATTCCATTAAGTATGTCCTTTTTTATTCTGATCTGTTCAAGATTTACAGAGCAGGGCACACTTTCTGTTCTACAGTATGTATTTTGAAGCTAAACTATTTTATATGTGGTGGACTCTACTGGTTAAGAATTGGCTGTAGACTGACTTGAGACAGCCTTTATAACATGTTTCATATGAAGTACAATTCTTGCACTGCTGGAAATGAGTGGAAGAGCATTCAAGGCTTGAGTTTTTAAGGAGTGGAGCTACTCACATGGACTGAAAACGTGTGATTTTTTTCTTTGAGAGTTTAACTTTTCATATTCCATGAAACATTCTTCAGCGTCTAAGCAATAAAAGTTTTAACTATTCATAAGGTGAGTTAACTTCCAGTAAGCCTTCTCTTTCAGAGATACCTAGGGCAGAGTTACTCTTCTAAGGCAGAATTCCAAAAATTTTTAGGTTTTGAGTAAAGTGTAAGTGTGGATACATTTGAGTCAACTGGAAATGATAGTGGCAGTTGTCCTTTGTAATAGGAAAAAAAGCATTCATTTTCCATCTTTTTTACGGCTTTCAAGTAGCCAAGGGGATTTTTCAGCTGTTGTAGTAGATCAAGAAGAACTGTCATCAGAATTTTTTTTTCTTGAGGGAGGGGAGAGGAAGAGTGATAGAAGCAGAAAAATAAGGCTATTGCAACTGTAATTATTTTGTTACACTAAACATGTTATCAAGCATTATAACATGGAGATTTAAACATTGATTTTATTAGTTGGGGATAAAGAAGAAAACTATTACTTGCATTTCTCAGCCTAAGAACTGCCTGGTTTTGTTTTGTTTGTTTTTGGAAGACTTCTATTGGAGATGCTAATATTGTCTGGAATCAACATTTGAACCTATTTATTTTTTTCTTCTCCTCTCCTCTCCTCGCCTCGCCTCCCCTCGCCTTGCCTCCCCTCCCCTCCCCTTCCCTCTTTTTCTGGAAAAGTTTGTCAGTATGTTCTTGCTTTTACTTATGAGAAGTGCCAAAAGGGGAAAATATCCAATTATTAGGAATTATTTATCCTGACTAAATTTGTATTAGTCTTATGAGCTTAGGATCACGTACGTGTCCATCCTATTATAATGTACCTGAAACAAGAACTGAGAACAAAATCTCTTTTACTTCTTTGGTGTGCTAGTATCATGTGTGCCAATTTATTTAGCAAAAATGACTTAGATTCTGTGGTCTTGCAGGATTTGTTTGAAAATGGAGATAGGCATTAATCACAAGTTGTTATCTACTATTTTAATATTCTTTTTATTTTTAAAATGGTATTGTTATTTCTTGGGCCGACTAATGAATTGTACAGGTCATCCTCACTGCCCCTCAGAATTAAATAACGCTCACCAGACTGATAATTAAAAGAATGCTTGTTATCCTAAAACCAGTGATCAGATGTCTAAACAAATTTGATGAAACATGCTTTTTCAGAACACTTTTCATGTGGTCTTTCTAAAGGACATGATTGTTTCCTTACTTGATGGATATCATACAACAGTCTGGAGTGATAAACCATGATTTAACTTCATAGGAGGAAGTCATGAATTAATGAGGAAGATCAATATTTTAAGTAAACGAGTTTGGCATGCCCTTACAGATGCTGCTAACAAATGGTCCATAACAAGCTGGAATTTCTTGCTGAATTAATATAATGTATATCCTAAATACAAATATTATTCCTTTCTGCTTATGTTGAAAAGTGATCTCTAATGTAATGAGATAAAATGGCCCAACAAGATTAGCAGGGAATCTGCTCCATTCAGAGCATGTATTTTGAATCAGACATTAGAAGTGTGCAGCCAATCTTGTAAATAGCATTTTTGCATCTAAACATTGTTAGGACTTGATGGTGGGTTAGGCATTTACAAGAGGATCATTACGGATTTGTACAGAACAATCCTTTAGCTGCTTATCTTCCCGATGCCAAAAGGTTGGGTTTAGCTTTTAAAAGGATTTCCAATTTCTTAGGAATGATTTTAAGCAGAGGTGGAACACATTTTGGATCAGCATTTTTTTTCCTCTCTTTTAAACACGGCTGTGAGACACTTCATGGCAACTTATCTAATGTATTGCTTATCTGAATTTTCTTATTCTCTTACTACCATTTATAAACGTAGACTTAATACACGGCATAGTTAAGGCAGAGTTAATTTAGAAAGCCGTGGCTTGTATTTGGGTAACATATGATGCAGTCATAGTCTGTCCCACCTTTTCTGTTTCTGTCTATCAATATCTGTCTTGATTCTAAGTACATGTTAGAAGCTGACCATGATCATCTTAAGCTGTTACACTAATTCTCCAGAGCTTGACCACTGCTCCCCAGTATTGGGATAAAAGTATGTTGAGAGACAGACAAAGAGATTATCAGAAAGCTGAGAGATCAGAATCTGAGGAAGCAGAAAATGATGTGCAGCTAGATGCCCCTAGCTCCAGATGAAACAAATGGCATAGCTGGATGAAGAAATGGCATAGTCATGAGAGTTTGAGAATCTTTCCATTACACTTGCCATAGTTAGCAGGATAAGATACTGTGTGTGGAGAAACCAAGAGTGAAGGTAGAAGGGCATGATCATGGAGATAAAATGGCTACTATATGTGATCTTTCTAGCCCTTGGGAATTCTGTTGCCCAGAAGCACTTTATAGCTAATGAGAGAGAGAAGATCAGAAAGCTTAGAGATCAGTAGCTGAGGAAGCAGAAAATGATGTGGAGCAGAGCCCCTAGCTCCAGATGAAACAAATGGTGTAGTTGGATGAAGGAATGGTGTAGTTGTGAGAGTTTGTGGCTTTCTCCATTACAGTTCTTCATCACCACAACTGGATGCCAATAAATCTAAAAGTCTCTGAATTATGTGATCATAACATATAAAATGGATCTTGTGTTGTTAGAGGCAGAAATTTTCATTTGCTTTTAGGTAAATGAACTGGATTGTCTATTTTTGAAAAAGCTAAAATTTCTCCAAACTAGCATACTCTTAACAGAGAAGACTAACAAAACTGGGACGCTTTCAGTGACCTATATCCATGCTGATTACCTGTTTCATTATTGTTTGCCCTTAACCAAAGAAAATAAAACAAATGTCAGCAGTAATGAAAAATGAAAGTAGGTCAGTCTACAAACCCTCTACATCAAAATCAGAAAAGAACAAATATATTCTAGAGAAAAATGAGAAATATTTATTTCAGTGCAAGGCAATTAAGACTTTTATAGTATTAGCCATAATGATTAGCAGAGAGTTATTAAATTATCTCTGCCTTCAGCAGTGTGTACGTTACACACTGGAAAGCAAGAAACACTACAAAGAAATGACTTTTATCCTCCTAGAAAGGATTGGAAGAAGATTTTAGAATTTGCTTAGCTGATTCCTAAATTCTCTTTTCAGTAGGCTTGTAACAAGTAACTGAGCAACTTAAACTGGAAGTACAAAGCTTTCAGCAAAAAGCTAAAAGAAAAAAAAGCTAAAAGAACTCCCATACCTAGAGAAGAACTTTCTATTCAATTAGATAAATATTTGGCTTCCTATAGGGAGTCTTTAATCTTGGAACAAAGAGTGATGCATGGATGTAATGCCTCTTTATTGTAATTGAATTTTCCTTTAATTTATACAAGCAAATTTAAGGTATGTTCACCTGATATGCACTTTTAAAGGAATAGATTCTTGCAGTAGAACATGAACCTTGTACATGTAAAATTCCAGTTTAACTCCGTTTAGCATATTCCCTTCCTGTGGTTGTGACCTCTGAGTATTTGAAAATTTGGGATTGAAATAAATGTGTTAAGATCATAATGTGAATGTAACGTGTAATATCACTTTATTCCTGAACCTCAGAAGAGGTATACCAGCCAGTGGCTTCTCAGTGAACAAATTCATGTTTGAATCTACGCCTGTTTGAGATTTTGTCTATCTCTGTCATTGTGATTCAGAAAAGATTTTTCAGTCTCTTTTTCCTCTATTGACTCTACTACTAAATTTTGCTGTAAATTACACTAGTCTAAACTTTGATTATTTTTTGATTTATGATTGTTTTTGGAGTTCCACTCTTGAACAATTTTTTCTGTATCAGGACTGAAAGGGAAATTAAAAGGCTTACAGAAAAGGCGTTTTCTCTGAGTAAATAAATGAATGAAGAAGATGAGAAAGATATTACTGCCTCCAACTGTTTCTGGTTAGGATGAAGTTAGGAAGTTAACTTCCTTGATACCAGCCCATATGGAGCTGTTTAGCATTTGTTCCTAAAGCTATGCTGGTAACACATCAGTCTTCAGACTCCTGCTGAACAGTACTTACACAGCATCAAGGCTATGTCTCTTTCTCCCCAACACCCAAAGGCCAGTAGGCTGGGGTGGGAAAGACACTGGGAGGAGACATAGCCAGAATAGCTGATTCAAACTGGCTGAAAGGTTATTCCACGTCATATGACATCATGCTTAGCAAGAAAATCTCAAGAAGGGGGAAGAGGGGACTTTTGGGTTTAACGCATTTTTCTTTCCCAATAACTGCTATATGCATTGAGGCCCTGCTCTCCAAAGAATATCATCTATCCGCCCATTGGAATTGCTAAATGAATTGCTCTTTTTCCTTAGCTTTTGTGTGCAGCTTTTGCTTGTCTTATTAAACTGTCCTCATCTAGAGCCATGAGTCTTTTTGCCTTCCATATTTCTCTGCATCCCTGGGAGAAGGGAGTATGTGAAAGGCAAAGTGGGTTTGCAGGCTCCAGTCAATCCACTGCAGTCATTTTTGTTGCTAGCCATGGGATCTGTGTGAGTGTACATTTTCCAAACACTGTTTGACAGAGAGGAGTGAGGAAAACATGAGGAAAGGAAGGGAAGGTGCTCTAGGCACCAGAGCAGAGGTGTAGAGAGCCTGTAGAAGGCTATGGTGGAACAACCTTTTCCCCTGAAGACCAAGGTGAACTTTGCACAGCAGATCTCCATGGGCAGCCCATGGAGAGGATGTGGCATGAAGAAAGACACAGTCATGGAGATCACATGCAGGAGTAGGCTCCTGGCAAGAACTGCAGACTGTGGAGGCCTATGCTGACGCAGGTGCTCAAATGCTTAGCTAAGCCACAGGAGCATGTTAAACACCGGGAAGAGGGAGAATGTTTGTAAGAAGATTTAGACAAAAACAGAGGTCCTTTAAATCTTAAGCTGCCATTCATAGAAAAGAGATTAAACTAGATATACTAAATCTAAAACTGCCATTGTCAGCAAACCAAACAATGGAATAGCGTTCTAAATAACATGAAATAGAAAAATTAATAGTGTTACATTAATCGGTAGAGATTTTTCTTGGTAGTAAATGTCATAAATAATTTTTATGTTGTTTTGTGGTGGGCTTGGGCTAGCATAAATAGTGACTGAATTGGGGCATGGATTCATATATTATAATAGAATGTAATTGCTGGCACACGCAAAACAAACATTAATGTTTAACAATCTCTGGAGATCATGAGTTCTGCTGAGTGTGTTTCATGAAGGCTTATTCAAAGTGATCGTATCCTACACTACCATTCAATTTTTTTTCAATAGACAATCATTTAGAATCTTCATTGTTCCAACATCTCAAGTACTATTTAGGAAAAATAATTTACCTTTCCTTAGGCACAATAAATAAAGTATAAGGTAGATTATTATGAATCTTAAAAATTAGGTCTTTTGTGATAGGGCTGCTTAGAAGTTGTTGAAGGGGTCATTAATATTTTTAAGCTCATTTTTCAATTTTGTGATGCCTCTAATTTTCCAGAAAAATTAACAAAACTCTTTCCTTCTGTTTTGTTATGTTTAAGCAGGGAAGAAGGATGGAAACACAAGACTAGTGCTGAATTTATGGCCAACAAAAAATTAGACCCTTTTGGTCAACAGAATGCTGATTGGTAAAATAATGTAAGGGAAAATGTTACCCATGCAGTCCATCTTTCCTCAGCCCAAAGAGATGGAAGTTAGATGGCGCCAAATCCTGACTGTATGGTGGGTTTGGCAGGACAGTCCAGTCAAGATCGTCAGTGTGCTCCACAGTTTTCAGACTGATATGGGGCCTGGTGTTATCGTGTTGCAAGAGAAAGGTTGTCCTGTTCTCTGGCCTGACGCTGGAAATTTGAGCCTTCAGCTCAAGTCGGTGTCACGACGTAGCAGTCAGTGTTGATGGGCTGTCAGTGTTCCAGGAACTCTGGAAGGATCACCCCTTTCCCATCCCAAAAGACAGTGCGCATCACCTTACCTGCTGAGGGCTGCACCTCGAACTTTTTCTTTGAGATGGAATTCACATGACAGCGCTCCATGGGCTGCCATTTTGACTCTGGCTCGTAGTGGTGACACCATGTCTTGTAATGGCAGTGTCTGATAATGATGTGATCCAGGAAACTGCCACCTTCAGTCTTGTATTGGTTCAACAGGTCCTGAGTATCTTGCATAAGGTGTTCTTTCTGTACCTGTGTGAGCATTTGTGGGGACCCACCTGGCACAAACTTTGTGATATTCCAACATTGTCACCATCGTTTCCAATATGTCAACATTGAAGCCGATATTCAGCTCCGTACGCAGTTTCCTGGTCATAATTCAGCAAGTTGTGTGGATTAGCTGATTGAGATGCTCTTCATTTTGTGGCGTGAGAGTTATGCATGGCGGTTCAGGGCGTGGCTTGCCTTTCATGTCACTGTTGCCACTGTTGAAACGCACCACCCATTGCTTCACTCTGCTCACATCCACTGTTTTGTCTCCATAAACGTTCAGCAAGTGCCAATGAATGTCAATGTGTGCATTTTTTTTCCACATGGAGGAATTTAGTTCCACACCTTTGCTTCATATGCACTTCCATGTCAGATGCCATTTTGTCTGCTGCCAACTGTCACACAGCAAAAAAATATAACAGAATATTGGCAAGAGTATTGGTGGGAAGGTTCAACCTCTACAGCAATACCACCAATATCCACCTCCGACGTCATGAGCAAACATAATAAAATAGGATGCATTACTTTTGGAGCAGCACATCTTTGCATGCATTCGTGGTTACAGCATTTTTGTTTCTATTTTCCTTTTCTGTCTTAGTTTTCATCTCAACCCCTGAGTTCTGTGTTATTTCCATTTCTCTCCTTCATCTCTGTTGGGGAAGAATGGCTGTGTGGTACTTAGCTGCCTGTCAGGTTAAATCACAACAGTCTTTACCCAAATAATAAAAGTCCAAAGATTTAAAAGAAAACATTTCTTTTGGAAAAGGTCTTTTTCCTTATTTTCATTGGCTACAGTGTACAAGTCCCAAAATGACATCTTTCTTTCAATTTAGTCTGTAAACCTGTCATTTCAAAGGCAGTCAAGACATCAACCTTTCCATGTAAAATGCTCTTTCATATGCAAATATGAAATTTCCTTAGTGCATATGAGTGCATTTGTGTAAGGGTTTCTTTTTGTTCAGGTGGCAGGCAAGATTACCAACATTTTTCACTCCACTGGTAGCTCCTATATGGCTTCTTCCTCCTTTGTAACCCCAATCTATTTGAGGCTTGCCACTTCAAACACTGACAGCTTGTTTTTGTCTTGTTATTGGCAGCACATATTAAACCACATCTTGTAATCACTCTGTGCAAAATTACCACCAAAATTCACCAAAAGAATGTGCTACGTAAGTTTCTATTCAGCCTTCTCACTTCCCCTGATCCCTGAATGAAGTCCATCACACAGTGAGAAGAAGTTAGGACATTTTTTGTCTCTAAGATTTTCCATCTTTTGAAGGATGAGGGGAAAAGGAAGTTTTATCCTCTCTTTAGTTTCCTGCATTCTGGGGTATCTCCACTTTCCTCTTATTTGAACAAAGGAGGGAGAAGGAAATGGACATACTTTCCAAATGAAAAAGCAAATGCCATCTTCAGCAGATGATCTATTTTTACCCAGCTCTTTTAAACTCAGAAAATAGCTCAATGCCTTACAGTTTTACCATTGCTCATGCTTTCATTTCTATCAGTCTGTATGTTTTAACTTCACCTCTGCTGAAAGTGATAGCATGGCAGCAGACATATGCTCATGACAGTGAAGTTTCAAATTAACAAGAGAAATCCACACTCCTTTTCTGTGCTTCAGTGCGGAAGATTCATTCTCTTTTTTCTGTTTCTCCACCTTACATCCTACACCCCACCATTACTGCTACTTTTGTGTTTTGTTTTCTCCACCTATGCACAACAGAAACAGGGTCAGAGATCAATATCTGAGTAGAGTTAAAAAATACATTTTGAAAAAGGCACTTTTGCTTGAGCAGGTCACTTTCCATGCCTCCAGCCAGACAATCACAACTGCATCTCAGAGCAGCACTAGCATAAGAAAGTGATTCTCTGGCTTTCTGAGAGGTAATTTGGCTCAGCATAAAGCCTTTTCATAAAATAGAATTAACTTTCAGCAAGGAAAAGAGGTAGGTGGACAGGAAAGAACTACGGTATTTTACTCAAGTGTTGATTGCAGCCCCCGTCCTTTAAGCCAAGAACACCACCTAGGAAGAACAGAACTGAAGAGACTTGATTCACTTAATAGACTTTAAGTGCCTCAGGACACAGTACAAACTTGTGTCACATTATCAGACAGGCCCCCTCCTGGCATCAATGTCTGCAAAGGCTCATGAATATGTAAATACTATATGTATCTTGGAAACACGCTTGACAAGAGAATAGCTAAAATGAACTGATTCTAGTTATAAGCCATCAGAATGCCATTCTTTATGTTTGAACAGGCAGCCTATTGCTAGGTGACAGATCATTAAGGCTATCTACTCAGTCAGCGGAAATGAAGAAATAATTTGTTCATAATAACCTTCAGATGACCTCCCAGGAAAAAGTGAGTCTTTAAAGAGCCATCTCTACTGATACATGTCATGCCTATATGTGGGGTTCTTCTGGCCCCACAGTAATAGCAGAGCTGCTGGTGAAACAGAGCAATAAACACCTACTGACAGGGCTGTAGCGTGAAAAGATCTCATCACCTGCCATTAACTGGCTGATGAATAATTCAGACCTTTCCATCAGACGGTAGGGATTTCAGACTTGCTGTGTTACACAGGGAAAGCAAGCAGAAGGAAACTGATTGCTAGCCTCAATCAAGACCTTGCTAAGCTCACTTATAAAATCATATTTCTAGGCACAATAAATACACATGCATTAGATTGTGCTCATCAACAAGCCTAAGTCTCAGAAACACTAGGGGCAAGACCTAATTTTCAGAAACAGACCTCCAATGCAGATGCTGCTGTTGGCCCTTTCTCTATAGAGGAGTATATTTCACTTTCATTCCTTCTCTGTAGACTGCTTTTTAATTATTTTTCTACAGCCTTTCAGAAGAAACTCATATTGCCCCTGGAAAGCATATGCCCTAATGTTTCGTTCTGGCTCCCTACAGTAAAACTCCAAGAAGCCAATGCCCTCCTGAACTTCTCTGTAAGATATGTTACAGTCTTCTGCACAAAATGCAAACTGAAAGGGAGAGCCTGGCCCTCCACAACATTATCTTCCCAATAAATAACAAACGCAGAAATTTTAGAGGTTAAGCTTAGCTTTTTCATGCCTCTTTTTTCTCTGTTACGGAGAAGAAATTGAAATATCAGCTCTTACGCCCCAGGTTTTGATTTTTGTTGTTGGGTTTTTTGTTTTCTTGGTTCATTTTGGGGGTTTTTGTTTCTTTGGTTTGGTTTGGTTTGGTTTGATTTTTCTCATTAGGATAGCAATACATTTGTTGAAGAAAGCTCAGTTCTGTGTAAGATTTACAAAAACGCTAGTACCGATTGAACCTACATCTACAAGTCTACCGGTACTGCATACCAGTACTTCACTGTTGCTGATAACCTGAACTTCTTTCCAAGACAGAATTTTAATAAAATCAAGGAATTGCACCAGAAACTGTCTGCCCAAGTTCTCCTAAATTGCTCCTCCTATCAATTATTTCCATTAGTTTGGGAACATCTTTCATACTGTGGGATAATGACAAACAGCAAAAGTGTGATTCTGATTACAGTGGTCTCCCTAAAAAATGATATTATTTTCTCTTGAAATAATTTCTTCATGGAGAAGGCCATAGCTTTGCTATTAATCACCCTGTATTTCAAAGACACTTTTTTCACATATCTATATTGCATACTACTTTGCTGTGTATGAGATTCTTTGAACCTTGCTTACAGTGTATTGTAAGCTCACGTCTGAAGAGCATCACCCAGGAGCTATACCTCTTGTAGGTTTATTTCCAGTATTTGAGCAGACTTTGTCAACTCACACAGGCGGGTTGAATTTATCTAGTGTCTTCAATTCACTAGAGCCAGATTTGCCAAACAGGAACCAACAGATGGACCGGCTACCTTCTTCTCCCCATGTTGCAGTTCACTTTGACAGTAAAGCAGGACAGAGACAGTACCACAAGTACTATCATCTAATCACCTAATCACCTATTTTATGCAAAAAAACCCTTCCAGTTTCACTAGTCAAGGAAATGGGGCTCTATTGCTTGCCTTGGCACTCATTTTTGTGTAAACAGAATTATGACTTTTCTAGAGGTAAAGGCAATGATTTAATCAAATCATTTTTGTCTTGTCTTGAATCTCTTATTTCACTTTAACATCCCCAACAATTTTAGTTTACAGATTTCTGTAAATACATTGTAAACAGTCAAAGCATGAACACAAAGTGTTGGGAAGAGGGGATGTCAGGCAAAGAATAATTGAGACAGAAAGTAGTGCTGAGAACACTCTCATGCCAACAGTGGCAAAAATACTTTTTTGTTCTAGTTGTTCTTCCTAGTTATTTTCTACAGCAAGAAAAGAAAATGAACCTCATACAAGATACATTTAAGTTGTTTACTGTCTGAAAATGAAGTAAAAATAAAACAGAGTTCTAAAAACTTGTTCTAAAACAGGTAAATAGAAAAAGAAAAGAGTGAACAAAGGTACGCTAGGAAGCAGACAAGATGGATTGGCAAAAGCCAGATGTTCCTACCTTTTGACAAAATGCTGTACTTAAACCATCATTAACGACATATGTGCAGACTTTTGTCTAGAGTAAGAGAAGTTACAGGTGTGTGCTTTTCACGTACCTACAGATATGTCTGTTTATGTAATTTCTTTCTTGTATAAATAATTAAACTAGTAAAATCATAGCTGAAGTGCTCCCAATTCCAGATATTCCCCTAATAGATCTCATAAGGCTTTCCTGCGTACTCACTATCCAAACTAAGAGATTACAGTTCTGTGAAGAAAAAGGTATGTTTACCTCAGGAAAGAGTGTCTTTATGACACCGATCTGCTCTGATGAATCCACTAATGTGAAATTTCTGACCCAATAGTCAGTGATTGCACAGCAGTGAGACTTCTCTCATTATTCATGAAATACGTGCTGTACAGTGTCAGCTCTCTCCCTGCAGACTTGCTGCCAAGCAATTACTCATTTCCATCACTTAGCTTTTCTCTCCTTCCCTTCTTTTCCTTTTTGTTTTACTATTTTTGGTGGGTGTCTACATATTCAGCACACTTCAAGAAGCAAACACAGTACTGGAATGAAAATGATGCTTGTCTGTTTGATTTTAAATAGAAAAACACTTTCAAGTCCTTAAAAATTGATGTTGTTTTAAACTTTACTACAAGCAATAAGAGAAACTAATATCTGCAGAAATAAGTGGAAAGCAATCAAGAAAATTTCCACTGTTATACATATTTGCTCAGAGAGAAAAGATGTGAAAACTGTCTTCTGCGACTTGATTCATTCTTCTCACTCTCCCCAGAGTATCAGTAACATGCAGGTACTGAGAGAGGGAGTCAGGGAGAGAGGGAGTCGGAATGAGAGACAGAGAGAATAAATACTTTTCTAGAAATGCGTCCACTTTCATCTCTAAATGGGAAATACTATTTGAAATAAAATATGACAATCTTCATTTTCTTCAATTTAAATCTATTTATACATTGTGAGTTCAAAAGTTTAGTTTAGTTTATAGGAAGCGTAAAAGGGATTCTGATGAGGCAAAAGAAACAATGTTAGGAAAAACATTCATATATGTAATATGTAGGTGGCATATTTGTGCCAAATTGGTTTTGGATGGTCTGTTTTGCACCAGTGCTAAACATTCAGCATTAGTGACCTGTGAAAGATGAATTTTTCAGTGATATAAAGGACATATTAACCTACTAACCCTCAGTTTGAATAAGATGGCCACCTTGCTAGGAAATATGTACTAAACTCAGTCATCTTAGACAGAAAGTTCAAATTTTTAAAGCATAGTTGATTTTATATGCTTTAACTTTTGATGTTCAACCTGTCAGGAACATTCTGTATTTTCTGAACATGCTCATCAGCCTACACAGAAAGTGAGGACATTGCAGTCTGTTATAACATCCATCCATGACAGCCTAGGAGAGGGGTCATAAAGCCCACAGGAAGCCTTATTGATGGTATTCCCAGAGGTACATTGTTCCAGTGAGAGGAGGAGACAGGGTATCTACATCTATTTCTCTGAAAAACTTGTGAAAAATCTCAACAGTGAGGCCTCTAGCTTTTCACATGGCTCAGAACTTAGACTTTTCAAGATATTTCCAATAGCTGAATATTTGTGGATTCTCCACAGATTTATTACTTTCCCTCTCTGCCAGCAGTCCATGTTGTCTCCTTCAAGGCCTTCCTATTAATCTAAGAAACAGAAGGAGGAACATACAAACAACTTTCCTCCTATTGCCTATTCTGGGAGTGAATGCTCAACAAATTTTCATTGTGGACTGAACTAACAGGCAACAAGGCCAGACTGTCTTGTTAAGGACTTCCTCAAGGAGAAATATCATCCTCTGCTGCTTCTGTATGTTCAGCATATTGGTGCTTGCAAGAGGACAAGAAGTATTTAGATGGCTTGGTGTCTGGGCTACAGCAGCCTTAATATGTGCATGCAGGACAAGAGGTATCTCAGCCTGCATACTGGGGTACATCAAAAGATAACTTTCACAAGCCCTCCTGATCAGACTCAGAAGAGTGGGTTGTGCATAGAACAAAGATATAAAAATCATTGCTAATGATTAAGGACTTCAGTGTTATAAAAATGCTTTGTGCCACAGCCCTTAAATGACCCAGGACACAGGCTCAATTCATCCCATGGCCAAAGCACGGGTATATTCCCAGCAAAGATAGTATTTCTACCACCTAGCATGTGGAGATGGTATGGAAAAATAAAATTACTATTCTATTTCGTAAAAGACATTAATATACTTAATGAAACTCTTACAACACCGTTAGATAATTCTCACTCAGTCCTGCAATTTATGTGCAATCTGGTTCTATATTTCTCTCCAATTGCTCAAACTAGGAAATAATTAGTGGGAACACATATAGATGTTTATTATTGTGTAAACTATTTCCTTTTATCCTCTAACCTGAAGACCCATAAAAAAAGACTGAGAAAAGCTGTGCCCAGTACCAACAAGTCTTTTCAGTTTTACAAGATGGATCATTCTATTCAAGCCAAAGCAGCCATCAAATGCCATACAAATTAGATGAATATCCAGTACCAGTGGGCCTGACTTTCTGTGTGGCTATATGAATGACATATATGTGCTCCAGCTGGGACTGAGTTTCTACTTAAAAGAGATCATAATACTATGATACACATGCATAAATTATAACAATCATAATATTATAATACATATCTTCCATCAATACAGCAAAACGAATATGTACGAAGTTTTGATTACATTTTTCCAATCTTAAAAACATTTTCTGACTTCATAAACTCAGATATTCCTTGACCATTTCAGACATATTACTTTACATATTTCATGCTTCAAGTGGCTAATTTGTATGTGTCCACCATGTTTCTCACAGGATCCTACATTTAGAAATCAGAGGTTCCTGACATTAGGAACCTACATTAGCTCTTGGAATATGTTTTCATCATATTTCAAAACTCACAAAGGCTGACAAAAGAATATCTATTTGGAAACATAGCAGGGACTCTGATAATTCTAATCTTACTTTGCAGTAGTCTTCTTGGTTAAATTCTTATCATGATGTCTAAAGAAGTCAATCTCAAAGAAGTAATAAGTCCAAAGAGAGGAAGTATTAATTAATTAATTATTAATTAAGTATTAATACATTGAGTAAAATTTACAGAATCTACATCTCTCCAGACACTTGAGCATGTTTCAAAGAGACAATCAGCTCCACTGTAAGTGTCTTCTGCAGTGGAGCTGAGGATTGCAGTGTAAGAGGGGGTTCTTGAAATTGAGGAGACCCCAGGGTGAGGAGTGAGATACCAGGAGCTGCAAAGGGCCTCATGAGAGTGGAGGAAGAGGCACTAGTAGGGCCAGGATCAGTGTTGGCCACCCCCACATACTCAAAGGCCGTCCAAAGGAGTAGGAGCAAGCAGCACAGCAGCAAACAGGGCAGGCAACAGTGTGGTGCAGCAGCAATCATAACAGGGCACGCAGGGAAGGCTCCTTCCTTGTCTTCACCTCAGTGCCTGGCAGATCGTGGAATCTCCTGATTCTCCTGGATGCAATGTTAAGGCACATGCAAGATGATGCAACATGAGACAGCCAGCAGGTCTTCACCAAGGGCAGATCATGTCTGAACAATCTGGTGGCCCTCTTCAATGAAATGACAGCATCAGTGGACAAAGGAAGAGCAACCGATGTCCACCTGGACTTGTGCAAAGCCTTTGACATGGTCCCACTCCACATTCTTATCCCTAAATTGGAGGGAGATGGTTTTGAATGTGAACTATACAGCAGATAAGAAATTGGCTGGATGGCAAGATTCACAATTCTGTGGTTAATGGTGCTATGTCCAGGTGGAGACCAGTGATAAGTGGTGTCCCCCAGGGGTCTATCTTGAGGCTGGTGTTGTTTAATAACTTCATCAATGGCATACACAGTGGGATTGAGTGCACACTCGGCAAGCCTACAGATGACACTAAGCTGAGTGGCACAGTTGATCATGAAATCATAGAACCACTAGGTTGGAAAGGACCTCCAAGACCATCTAGTCCAACTGTCCTCCTATTACCAATATTTCCCACTAAACAACAAAACCATATCCCTTAGCACTTCATCTAGACAGTTCTTGAACACCATCAGGGATGGTGACTTCACCACCTCTCCGGGCAGGCCGTTCCAGTGACTGACCATTCTTTTGGAGAAAAGTTTTTCCTTATATCTAAACTGAACCTCCCCTCGCGAAACTTGTGTCCATTTGCTCTAGTCTTATCACTGGTCACCTAGGAGAAGAGGCCAACCACCTCTTCATCACAATGTCCCTTCAGGAAGTCGTAGAGTGCGATAAGGTCTCCCCTGAGCCTCTTCTTCTCCGAACTTGATATGACAGAAGGAAGGGATGCCATCCAAAAGGACCCAGACAAGCTTAAAAAGTGGACCTATGCGAACCTAATGAGGTTCAACATGGCCAAGTGCAAAGTGTTGCGCTTGGGTAAGGGCAATCCCATATATGTGCACTGACTGGGAGAAGAACTCAATGAAAGTAAGCCTGTGAAGAAGAACTTGGGGGTTCTGATGGATGAAAAGCTGGACATGTGCCAGCAGTGTGCACTTGCAGCCCAGAAGGTCAACTGTATCTCGGGCTGCATCAAAAAGGAGGACTGGCCAGCAGAGAGAGGTAGGCGATTGTCCCCCTCTACTCTGCCCTTGTGAAGACTCATTTGGAGTACTGCGTCAAGGCCTGCAGCCCCAGAAAAAGAATGACATG
Organism: Penelope pileata; assembly: GCA_013396635.1. Lineage (NCBI taxonomy): Eukaryota > Metazoa > Chordata > Aves > Galliformes > Cracidae > Penelope > Penelope pileata. Next base: position 132,324 of record WBMW01005216.1, on the reverse strand, counting down.
GAGCTGCTGGAGCGGGTCCAGAGGAGGGCAATGAAGATGATCAGGGGGCTGGAGCACCTCTCCAATGAAGAAGGGTTGAGGGAGTAGGGCTTGTTCAGCCTGGAGAAAAGAAAGCTCCAGGGAGACCTCATTGTGGCCTTCCAGTACTTAGAGGGGATTATAAAAAAGATGGAGATGGACTTTTTACATGGGCAGACAGTGATAGGATAGGGAACAGTTTTAAAGTAAAAGGGGGGAGATTTAAATTAGATGTTAGGAGTGTTAGGAAAAATTTCTTTCCTCAGAGGGTGGTGAGGTACTGGAACAAGGATATGGACGCCCATTCTCCCTCTGCTGGTTGAGACTTGCTTGTTTTTTTCACCTTCTAATGCAGGACAGGCGCATTGTACAGCTATTATAGCTTGACATGGCGGCCAGTGCCCTAGAAGCCATGGACAAGAGTGGGAGTCCCAGCAAGCCAAGAAGAACAGTGCTTTCAATGTGACCACCAGCTGCAGCAGGCCAGGACATTGAATATAGCAGAAGACCTCTTATACCCCATCTGCACTAGCAACACTGAGATTGTAGCCCGTGTGGCTTTCTGTTTTCAGAAGGCCACTGCTTCTGCTTTGACTGCATCCAGCAGTGGGCCAATCTGCCCCATCTGCAGGAGGCCTTTCCACCTGCTCTTCCACACAGTGCAAGTGGTCAACTACCAGCAGTACATGGTTGTCCATTCTGCCCACTGCCACAAGTACATGGCCAGAAAAAGGGTCTGCAGCAGGTTCAGTACTAGAGTGACAGTCCAGACCAGAACAGCTCAGCGATGGACCATGAACACTCAGTGAGGAAAAGGGGGACTGTGTGATGCGACCCAGTGTCCAGAGAGGACACAACTCCAAGATGTTCCAACCTCACCTCCCAGAAGGCTCCCACAGCCAGCACTTCTTGAAAGCCAACCCTTCTGAGCACAGGGGAGTGCCCAGCCTGCCCTGTGGCTGCATCCCACAGTCATGTCAGCGTGGTGCTGCAGCAAGCTCTATGGCTGGACTTCTGATGCCTTCAATAAACATCTGGACAAATTTCAGGACAGATAAACGTGGCAAGGCACTGATAGAAGAGCTGAGCTATAAGTAAAGAGGGGCAAGGTGCAGTTCTTCTCAGACAGTGACTAGAAGTTTTCCCAGAACACAGACTGTGTGCTACTCTGTATTGGTGATAACATGTCCACTATGAGTGACTGAGTCCAAAGTGACCTGTTCCTATGGTTTGGTCTGGTCCAGCAACAGCACAGCTCCTCTCATGCTCAGATCTAGCCATGAGACAAATAGATCTGCTGAAAAGTCCCCAGGACCCTGGGGGACTGCCCAGCATCATATCCTAGAATCTTAGTCATAGAAACATAGAATCAAGAATTCCCAATGTTGGAAAAGACCTTAAAGATCATCAAGTCCAACCATCACCCAAACACTACTAAGTCTATCGCTAAACCATAACAAAATTGTCATTCAGAGGTTAACAGGTGCAACATTTCTCGACAAAGACAACTTGTTTCCAAAATATTCCATTAGCAAATCTGCCCCAAATACCTTTAGCTAATTAAGCCATCACCAGAATTCACATGCAGCTGCAGAGATTTTCCATAGTCCTAAGAAGTAATGCTTTTCAGGGTTTAAGGTGTGATAGATCCACAAACTATTCAAATTTGTATCTTCCACATATACCACTGACAAGGCAGACACTGACACACAGCAGCTGAACTTTACGCAAGTAGGGGCAAGGCATGCTTCTCTGCAGACTGTGGCCACAGACAATGCCCAATATGAAAAAGCTAATAAGATTTTAAAGTAATCATTACTCACTATAATCCCTACTGATTTTTGTTAGCATCTGGTCGTCATTAACAGGATTAAATTTATCAGAGAAGTCATTTTGCTTAATTAGGTGGCTAACTTGTGAAGCCATCTTGCAGAAAATCACTAATATCATCAGCAGTAGCTTCTAAAATAACTTGTGTAGACAGGGAAATCTTTTTTCACTGTCTTAGCATTGCTAAGCACTCAGTTTTATCTTTAAAAGGTGAATGATTCTGTTCCTGTTGTTATCAGATCTAACACAGAAAAGACTACAAATCTTTTAAACAAAGGCAGTTGTACATTTCTTTACCTTGAAATGATTTAAGAAGGCTAACCTCAAATACTGTGTGCTGGGGATTTCCACTTGCATTATTCATTCCTCATTTTCAAGGACAAGAGCGTTGCTCAAGACTTTTGGATGAATTTCAATTTAATGTACTGGAGTTCCTAAATGATAAAATTCTCATCTTTTCCCTATACTCAGAACTTTATTCTGGATTTTGAAATAAAAGTGCAAGGTGCATTTTTTTTTCCATATTTTTCCTAGGGCACTGTGATCTAATTGATGTGCTCAATGCAACAGGAAGGAAGACTAAAGCAAGAAAAATAGAAGAAAATGTGAATGATTTCTTGAGAAGTTTAAGTGGTACTGAGTAAAACTGATGTGGCTTTAACTTACCAGAAGAGTCATTTATAACAGGCAGCTGATAGCCCAATGTCCCTCTGCTCTCATAGTGTCTCTGAGCTGTCCTCATTTCTTCAAAGAGTAAGGGAAAAGAGGTTTGGCTCCCTTAACAGAGTGCTTATGATGCTACCTCAGGACAGTTCTATACCGACTTAATTTCTTGTTTCACTAGGGCATAGCCTGTTGAGTTCTTGTTCACCTTCTCACTAAGACACCAGCTAGGAATGAGCTCATTCATACTCATGGTGTCATCTGCTTTATTTATTTACTTGTGGGTAGCTGGAACATCATTAGTGCCTACTCAAGTGCCTTTCTCAAATGCAAACCAAATGAATAAACCACAAGAGATTACAACAGCCTTGTACCACCACCTCTTAGTTGTCTCGGGGATATCCTTGGCTGGGCCCTTTCTTGCAACACTATCTCCAGCTGTGCTTGTTTTCCTCAAAAAAGTGACCCAAAGCCAACTTAAATGGATTCTACATTTCCCAGAGGAGAGTTGTATTTTCAAGGTACTATGTGTTTTGAAACTCATTCTACATAACAGATTATGCTGTCAATGTCAGGAAAACAAAACTCATACATTATTATTTGTCAGATTACTGTGAGCAATTTAAATCCAGCCACTGAGATTTAATGCAGATAGACAAAGTTCAGAGGTTTTTCACAGTGCATGAGTGGTCAAGCAGTGCAGTCCTCATGTGAGCAAGTGTACTACCCGCAGAACTTTTTGGCAGCAATATTTTTTCCTGTTCGAGAATCCTGATACAATATATGATGAAATACTGAATACCCTCCACTCACCGCAAGACATCGCTCAATGAAGTTTATAGTACTTAGATATTATTTTGGAGAGATTTTTTAAAAGGTGTGTTTAAGGGAGTCTTTTTTCTCTCAGAGGACAACACTGCATTATGACATGCTTTTCCCTAATTCCCAAGGGCCCACCAGCAGTACTCTGTATAGGAAGTGAAGTGAGCAGATTGTGAGGCAACACACAGAGAAGAACAAGCAATGTCTATGTATAATACTCATTATTAAACATCCTCATGTTACTGCTAAGACATTCAGAACTGCATGAAGACCTAACCTCCATTTGGGAGGATAAGTCTCTAGAGCTTATTTTATCTCTACATGTGGATGTGGGTGGCTGAACTTCTCACTGAGAATGTTTATGGATGAAAAAAATGGTATTTCTAAATGTTCTGCTCTTTTTTTTTTTTCTTTTTTCTTTTCTGTGTCTAGTAGATTGGGAAGATGTAAATCTCAGAATTTTTATATTCCTCATCAAAGTCTGATTCACCCTGCACGTACTTTGCAAGAGATTCACCCAAAGTTCTTGAGATCCTAATTCCCAAAGTCAAATCACTGGAAAGTTGAAGCACTGACATCTGGGGAACTAAACCCCTTTGAGGAGCTCAGCCTTCATCTCTAGCCCATATTTAGACTTGATATAGCACAGGTGTCACTGAATGCAGAAGGAATAGTATGCACACACTTCTAAAAGATCCTTCTTTCCCACTTCTCTCTTGCACCTGCAGTTGCAGTTGAGCAGCTCTACAATGGATCACATCAGATACATGATCTGGCTGACAGCAAAAACATTTTTCCTCTATTTCAGTTTAAGAAGTTCTTTGATCTAATTCACTGTGTGGCTGCACTCAAGCCAGGAATGAGCATCTGGAGATAGATTCACCTCTTTTGTTCATAGCAGTGAAGCATAGCCTTCATACAAGGCTAAACTGCTAACAAATCTGCAGGTCTATGTCTCATCTCTAGGGTGGATATTTTTGCTTAAGGGACATACAGAGGGACTTAATAAATATTTTATCAATTTGAGTGCCTTAAATATTACACTTAAAAACATATTGTCATTAAAAGTTAGAGCAAAATTCATTGCTGAAAAAAGAATACATATACTATTTAAACTGAATCCACAAAGTTTTGAAGGAACTGGCATACATTTTCTATTGCCTCACTTTAAATAAATAAACATATGAAGTCAACAAAAACTTGTGATTTATTTCTCTTGTTGTGGTTGCTCCAAAATGTGTTTCATTAATGTATCCTTCATTTCATTAATTGTATAATTCAGAGATTTCATTGTTTATATATCAAATCTCTTTTTGCAATAATAAATTTCAGCAGGCTTTTATTGTATGGTAGACAGACCTTATCTAGAAAGAGTTTTCGAGAGCAAATAACTTTCTCTGCTTTATAGTCAATCCTGAAGTCAATGCAAGTGTATATAACTTCTTTGCAGAACAAGCACTTCTTTGTTTTGCTGTCTCAGCATTTTTATCCACGTGGTTCACACCTACTAAACTAAATTTGTATTAAGCTAAGAGCAGTCAGGTGCAGTAAGAAGCAGTGAGGTGCATTCAATCAAACGCAGATTATACAGTCCAGTACAATTTGCAAGATACTCAGTAAACTAAAACTAAACTTTTCCCCTTTGCTGTTTTTCTACTTCAAATTTCACTCAATTAACCAGAGAGAAAAATACTAAAAACAAACAGGAGCACTGTGGATTTGCAATTTCATGTGCCTCAGTTGCATCTTAATGCTACCTTATAAACCAAATTTGCATTTATAAACAGCATAAAGGCAACTACAGAAAAACTGTTGAGCGCTCATGGATGATACAACTACTGACTGTGTTGCCTCTTCCATTTTTCAAGCTGTATCAGCTAACACAGGTTCCCAAAGGAGATTTAAAACTTACAAGACTACTACACAAGAGGTCCTTGTATTCAAAAGGTCCCATACACAAGCAGTTTCTACAAAAAAAAGAATAAAATTAAAAGCTTGCCAACACTTTCTACAGCTCGTAAAATATTCATGATTAAACAATCAGTAATGTAAACTACATAATAAACACAGCATACAAATAACTCATTAGCAATAAATCACTGTAATTATAAATGATTTGATCTAACTGAATTCATTTCTAAAATTTTCTGATATTTTTCTTAGCACTGGCCTAGAATCAAAATACCTATCAGGCATTTAATAATTAATTACTGTAAGCAGAGTCTTGAGCTTTGCCAGTCTGCCCAATCTCTTTCATGAAAGAGTACAAAACTTCAGTAATTAGTGATATTGCATCAACTTAAGAGGAGCCTCTTATAAGATGTAAGATGCAGAATATGGGCAGGTATCAGGAGAGTAGGCAGGTTTGTGGGGTAAGTAGGAGGGTTGGGGTTTTTTTAAGCAAAAGTGTATGAAGAAGAATACTTCAGTGGTCTCAGATGCAATGAAATTTACTCCCTGGTTCACTTTCATTGTGGTTGGTTGTATTTTTTTCTGCTAAACAGACGTCTCGTTCAAATTTCTCCCAGTTCTTAATGTTCTGTCATTAATTCTGTTGCACAAATTTGAGGTCTTTTAAAAAAGCAAGATGCCACTTCAAGAAGTTTTGCGGCAATTGTGAGACAAAGATTTAACTAGGAAACTAAGTATTTTGACATTTTGAGATCACTAGTTTCTGTGTTTCTAAATTACTAATCATCCCAATCTTCTAAAACTGATAAGATTGTATTTTATATTATATAAAATATTTATATATTTATAGTTTCTTAGAAAACCTGCTGGAAGCCTGCTGGTTTCTGTCTTTACATCCATTTATCCTCTGCCTTTGAAGGGTAATCCACTCAGAGAGCGACAATGGAATTCCCACAGACAAGATCATATTGCCACTGAATTTTAGCATGTGTGGGTCAGCAACGAACACAAGAGCCCATTTTTGTGAAATACCAACAGAGTACCACGTCTCTTGAAAATGCCAGAGCAAGCCTAAGGAAGAAGCTTACAGCTATTTCTTTCTATTCTGAGAAGTTTAGAGCTTATGAGCCAAAAGAAACATACAAACTGGGGCATTCAGTCAAAGCTTAGTTTAGCTTAGCTTTAGTTATCTTGAAGTGTCACACTAGTGCTCCTAAGATAATAAGGAGAAAAGAGAAAACACAACGAGCAGTTGAAAAGCTTATTTCCTCTACTGTGTTTAGAAACAATTTCTGGTGGACTAGATGAGGACAAGGTTGAGTTTTCTACTCCTGTTGAGCATTTGGTTTGCCTGATGATACTGTCAGCACAACTACAGATTAATAGCTGTTAAAGCAGTAGGAGCATTTTTGGTGAAAATCTGACTAGTAAGACACAAAATGAGATTACTGAGTATATTGTATGCATGTGAAAGAGCAAATGATCAGTTACATCAACAGCCAAATAATTCTAAAAGAATATGATTATAAAAATTAATACTTTCCTTCTTAAACTATTTTCTTCAATTCTAAATTACAATTAAGATATTTTACCTTTTTCTCTTCTCTTTAACCTAGTAAAACAACCTCATTTTTAAGTGAGTGACAAGTCTTAACACAAATGCATGATTCTGAGGTGAAGTTAAATAAGAAATGTTTTCAGAAAAACCCAAAGATGTGTATCATGCCCAGTCCACTAGAAGCAACAAAATTCTGATATCAATGATGTTTTATGAAGTTTTATAAAATTTGTACTTTTCAGAATGAATGCCCTGTGAGAAACACTAACTTCTTAGTTTGGAAGTTCCTTACTGTAGGCGATGACCTTTGTTATACATCTGTACAGCATTCACCATCCACCGTTGCGCATTCACAATTGAACCTGAGATTACTGAAACAAGCACATAAACAGAACTGAGGCTTTCGATTTCATAAAAGAATTTTCAGACTGTTGTGCTTCCCAGATGGTCTTCATCAGTATTTCTAATTTTAAAGCACTTAAATAGAGTGTTTTCATCCCTATGCATTGATCACTCAAAAGTTATCTTTTAGTAAGAAACATTACATTCATATTTTCACGGCACAACTAAAAGTTCAGTCCGAGTAGGAGTAAAAATGCTACTATTCTTACGTTCCTAGAGCATTTGAGGGGGGAAGACGTGAGGGAGTACACTTGCTCTGAAAAGAAAGGAGTTAGTCTGCATTTCACTTCTACAGCTCAGTTATAAATAAATGAAAATCTAGATTGGCAGAGAAGATACTAACAGACACAAAGCATAGATCAAGCACTACTAGGAACTCCTGAGATTTAAAAAAAAAAAAAAAGGTATCTTTATTTGCAAATATTCACTCTGCATTCTAGATTATGTTTGCCCTATTTACTTTGGCAGCAATGCGTCAAATATCCTATAACATAATCCTTCTCTCAGCACTCACCAATGAACTATGAAATAGTATTAAATAGAATTAATTAGAAGTTTTAATGAATCATGTCTGTCCTCATTTATTATACAATGTAATTTTTTAGGAGTGATTAATTATGAGCTACAGATGAGTGAATGGTTAATGTAGTTTGTTAACCTTACTAAAGAGCTACAGTTCACAGTGCAAGTTAGTTCTCCTCTGTTAATAGCACATACTAATGTGCCTGCTATCATATCAAGTGAACAAGAAGATTTTTATGACTTTTCCATTAAGATGCAGAATCAGCTAGTTGTTGACCTTCCCCTCGTATTATTTTCAGCCTGGGATGGACCAATACTTTTTTATTCTCCTTCCCTCCCCTTCAACCCTTATTTTCAAAGCAACTGGAAGCCATATGCCAAAAATCCTCCCTCCTACCCAAATAAATCAGTATGCTTAATTCTGAGCATATCATTTTGCTCATGTGGTATTTTATCTATCAGTATGCAAAATCACTAGGTTCTGCAATATTCTCAATATGCAGTATTACCATAACTTTAATTTCAACATACACTTTTCCTCACAACCACTGTCTTATGTATGAGCTGGTTTCCTACAGAAGGCCAACTGATGATCATTAGCCACTTATGACACAACTATGAATGAATTTTGAAAGTGATTCACAGCAATCCACTGAATAGGAGAATCACAGAGGTTTTGCGTTCTGAGAAACATGCTGATCAAGGCAAAGGATTTGACCAAGGATGTGATCAGTTCTTCATAATTCAGAAAAAATTCCAAGCTTTTCTAGTCCCAAGGTTATTATTTCCTCTCTTGTTTTCCCTGCTCTTTCAGATAACATTAGCTTCAGAATTTACCTCCTGATTTCTCACCTTCTGATTTGAAGTTGTCCAGCTTGGTCAGAAAATGCAAGTGAATTGATAAAAAGCTATTTGGGATAAGTTGCTATCAAAGGACTTCTGAGTAAGGCAATAATTCCAAATAACTCCATGCAAATACAGATGGCTTACATTCATGGTAGAGGCTATTTCTAGGTCAGGCCTTATTGTACCTAAAGTTAAATATGCAGTTATGAGGGCTGCTCTGAAAGTAATGATCCTGCTTTATTATCCATGATGCCAGAGACGGATGTTGGTGGAATGGCAGTAGAGGTTGAACCTTTCTGCCAATATTCCATTACACTTTGTTGCCATGCAACAGATGACAGCAGAAGGGCAGTCTGATCAAATGACATCTGACACAGAAGTACGTATCAAGCATAGGTGAATTTCTCCATGCTGAAAAAATGGCACCCATAGACATTCACCAATGCTCACTGAACATTTATGGAGACCAAACAATAGATGTAAGCAGAGTGAGGTGGTGGGTGACGCATTTCAGCAGTGGTGATAGCAATGTGAAAGTTAAGCCACATTCCAGATGGTCACAGACGGTCACATCACGAAACGAAGAGCGTCTTCATCAGCAAATCCACGCAAATCAACTAATGGTAGTGACTATATTGAAGGTCAGCGTTTTGCAGCTGATAATTTGCTCTGTCAAATAGCATTGTTATGCTCTTTGTAACTACTGTAGTTTTCAAAGAAATAAATCAGAGGCATCACTTTAGGAGCAACTTATGTATATTTTTCTAAACAACTAGCTAATACTAAAAATAGCAATATAATATCAATATAAAAATCAATAGCATTATGTCTGTTATTAGCCCTATAAAATAAATTCCTGCTCTGCAAAGTGTTTATCAGAGAATTTACTATTTTTCTGTTTGCCTGCAGGATATACTGAAGTCACAACCCACATAAAATGAAGTCAGTTTAGTTCTGTGCAGTAAATTGAATTCTACTTTACAATCAGAGCTACGTTGCCACTGGAACCAAGATTTCCCCCATGGTATTTTATATTACCAGAGTAGCCTGACAACATCACTAGCCTTCTTTACTTAGAAGTTTGTGGTGAACATCCCATCCATTTTTTCTCGACAATTACGAGTACAATAGGAGGCATGATCTGAGAAAAACAGGATCCCAACATTCAGCACTTAGAAGGCATTATCATCTCTTGTAAGCATGACACGAACAGTGTCTCTGGCAGCAAAGAGAAACAAAGCTAGAAAGATCAAAAAAAAAAATAAGGGGGGGGCTAGTTTTCTGTATGTATTAGGACCAGGCATAAGATAAAGTTCTTACACCCTTGACAGCTTTGCCACATACACAGGATAGATGACTGTCTTAGTTTCTAACAGAANTTCCTTAATTCTCTCCCCCATCCCACTTGGGAGGGGGGAGGCTGAGCAAACAAGTGTGTGGGACTTAGCTATCTGCTGGGTCGAACCACAACAATGACACAACACATCCTTCACTGAAGAGCTTCCTCTACCAGCCACATGATCTGCCTGCTTACACAGCTATCCCAGCCTCTGCGCTTAGCCCACATACTCACAACCAGCTGATCACTAATAAACCTCCAACCTCCCACTGGCCATCCTTCTCCCTTCACTCCAGTCCAGACATTATTGCCTGGCATCCCACACAATTTATAGGTTTCTCCTCAAACATCCTTTAGTTCTTCTCTCACAGATAAAAAATCCTGTCATCTGTTTCTTCTATACCTTTCAGCTCATACCCACCCACAGAAGTCATCCAATGCCTTGCATACCACTGGCACTGCATATGAATCACTGTTGGTGACAATTCGTGTAAAACAAGCCTGTCACAATACTGACACCAATACCAAAATGTCACAATATACACAACACTAAAAATAATTAACTGGGTGAAATTTTCAGTAGTTGGAAGAGACTGTGAGAGAAAATACAGTAATTCTCCACTTCTCAGATGATCCAATCTTACACAGGCGATGGAATATACTCCTGGGTCATGTAATGAAGGATGCAAAGTAACGTTAAAAGCATCATCTCTTCCCTCAGCAATTTATCTATAAGACCTAATGCAGCCCAACCTCCTCCTCCTGGACAGAAGTTAATCTCTCCTCAAGTGGCAATTATGGCTTTAAAGCATAATGCATAGACCTTTCTTTATAGGGCTAAGCCAGCAACTACCTTACCATAGTATCATAGAAGCACAGAATAGCTTGGGTTGGAAAGGACCTTAACATCACCCAGTTCCAACCCCCTAATGTGGGCAGGGCTGCCACCCACCAGATCAGGCTGTCCAAGGCCCCATCCAACCTGGCCTTGAGCGCCTCCAGGGATGGGGCATCCACAGCTTCTCTGGGCAGCCTGTCCCAGGCAGCAAATGGGTGCCTCAGTGCCCCTCAGTGCAGAGTCCCCAGTTACTAAGACACTTCGACTTTTTTTTGGTACCACTGGTTCTAATGTGGGTCCTCAGTCAGACTAACTCAATGTGGTCATCTTCCTGTGTTTCAACCTTTCCCTACTCCCTCTCTTCTTTCCAACCCAAGTACCTTGTATCTGTTGCTTACGGGCATTTCAAGGGCAGAGAGAAGACCACTCCTGGTCTGTGCAGAGAGAAGGGTCCAGTCCCCCTTGTCTTGTGTGTTGTTGTGGACTGTCTCCTCAGGATGAGAAGCTGGCTTAGCTTCCTTCCTTTGCAGGGACTTACAGCAAGGCTGTCAGTATGCCTGTGTCATTCCACAATACCACCTGCCAATCTCTCTTTCTGATAGCCGGATATTTCTCAGCCTGGTAATTTCTTCTTGCATCTTGGCCACTTGCTCTAAAGTTCATCAAGCTGGGCACACTTGCACCCATGGCACTCCCTTCTTCCTTCAGGTCCTCAGGAGGGCTTCCAGATTCTGCACTTCCTCACAATGGAAGGTCTGGGCAGCTCTTCTGCCCCTCAGGAGTTTTGTCTGGGTGCTCACATCTGCCCGGGAAGGTTGTGGCACCCAAGTCTGGGTTTCCACCCCAGCTCAGTCACTGCAGCAGGTGGTCACCATTTTTGTTTCAATACAAGGCTGCTCCCTGCTCTTCCCTGATGAGAAGAAAGCCTTGCATGCTTCCTGCATGCTCTTCCACACAAATAGCTATGCAAACTGCTGCGCCATGCTCTACTGACGTGCCACACCCTGTTCCCCTGTCCTGGTTGCCACACTCCTGGTTACTCACACTCCCTAGGTGTTTCTTTTGTTCACCTGGGGGTGTTACGCTGCTGCTCCTGACCTCACCCATGCCTCTTCAGCCACTCTTGTGAAAGCTCTTGTGATTCCTGGCAGCTCCCAGCAGTTCTCTCCTCACCCTGGAGGCTCCTTGATTTCAAGATCCTCCTCGCCAATTTTGATTCCTCACTTCATTGCAGAACACACCTGCACCTGAGCTGATCACCTCAGAGAATGGTCGTTAAGGGCAGTTATGCCATGTTTAAATGCCCAACTGCTGCTCCTGGCCCCACCCACACCCCTTCAGCTGCTCTTACAACAAACTCCTGCCAGTTTCTCGTGGTTCTCTCCTCGCCCCGGGGCTTCCTTGATTTCAGGATCCCCCTTTGCCAGTTGGGGACATCTATTAAGATGCTTCGGTTTTTGCACCTGTTAAAATCCAGAGGTTCATTCCAGCAGCAAAAATGTGCCTATTCTCCCTTTGCTTTTTCCATATACCTTCCGAAGTGGGTGGAAATAGTGTAACAAAAGATTTCCCTCTAAGATTATCTTTGCTGGTTTGCAATCACACCCAGAACATCTCATGGTTATTTGAGCATAGATAAAATGAGCATTAATAGCTTGCTGACCCAGACCATTTTGGGATCAGGTTCTAAGCAAAAAATACAGAGGTATTTATACTCCATAGCCATTCAAATCACATTCAGAGTTGTCTGATCTGATATTCAGGACAAAAGTGCTTGTAGCAAGGTATATCTTGCACTGACAATCAGTCTATCAAGGCTGACCAATAATATTCCAACCTTGTTTGTAGTGATTAATAGTCTCTCAAAAAGGAAGGTAAGTATTCCTTACATTAAAAAGATATAAAATAGAATAGAATAACTGATTTTTTAAACAGTTCCATTCAAAATGCTGTGGGGCTTGCAGCCCAAAGACACATGAAAATATTATGCTCTGTGTGATTAGGAATAAGAAACAAAACATCTAGTCTTCATCAAGGACATCTTTGTTATGATAGTAAAACTGAAAACGTGAAAGATGCAAGAAGGCCAGAAAAATCCATCACCCCAGCGCTCCCAACCATTTAGTTGGTTTACATGCTAGGTGTACAATTCCACTGTAAGTGATGCACTCCAAGCCACATAGGCACTTTATCTCAGAACCAAGGAGAGAAACCAAGTCTCCTGCCATGCTCTCCTGTAAAAAGAGCATCTTGCCTCTAAGACTCAGAATATTGCACATTTGGATGCAAAAATTGTCACTTTAAGTGTTCATAACTGGTGTTTTACGTATCTAAATGCCTCTTTGAACACTTGATTTCAGGACATGTACATTATCCTTAGATGTCCATATTTGAAAATTGGGCTCTCAATCAATTTTTCATTCATTACCTGACTCCCACTTGGATTTTTTTTCTCACAAAGAAGAGATGGATGGATACAGGTGGAGTATATATTGCCTCCAGAGGGTGATAATTCTGGGTCTGATGTTACAGCATCAGCAAATCAGTTTTGGTTTATTGCTATGCTGTGACATCATTCCCACAACTACCATTTTTGAAAGATCGGTAATTCCTGAAATGATATAATTCAGCAGTGGGACATCTGACCATTCATAGAAGGAATGGGAATTAAAATGCTCAGTCTATCCCTGAGTCTCCTAAATCCCCAATGTTTTGAAGAATGCTATCTAGAGCTGTGTTTTAAGTTTATGAAAGACAGTCATTTACATGAAACTGTGAGAATTTTCAGTGCTGACTTTCCTTGTGTACATAGTTAGAATTTTCTGTGTGCACAGGCCTTCCAGTACTGAAATCACACAAATCTTTTTAAATTTACATTTCAGTATAGCAAGGAGACCACATGCTGTGCACTTTTTGCAATCAAATAATAAATAAATTCAAATCCATTAGACATGAAGTATAGTCTTCATATATTTATTTAAGAGTTTTAGCTTTTTCAGGTAGTTTTAAATTATGTCATAAACAACAGGCTATCCTCCATTTCACATTGTAAATCAAAATTGGCATCCAAACTGATTCTGTCCAGTCTACAGATATCTTAATCACAGTTACACTGAGTCACACCAGGACAGACCAGCTTCCATTAAAAAAAAAAAAGGGG
>WBMW01005216.1:72377-117548 GCA_013396635.1 Penelope pileata | reverse complement strand
AAAAAAAAAAAAAAAAGAGCGAGAATTATCCAGAAATGGATATAACTGTTGTCTATATCAGAAAAAAATCCATAGTGTAATAAGATTAATATCAAGACTTCCCGGCACAGGGTTTCTTAGCCAGTTTCAGCCTGATCTCCACACTTCTTTTTTCTAGCTTGTTGTCTAGAGTAGAAGATAAAAATACCAATACCTCTCCAGAAAAACAACGGTTAAGGCTTCTCAAGAGCCTCTACAACTGAGCTGTAAAGATTGTACTTTCATTGTATAAGAAAGGACATCTGCTGTAGCTGTTCTCCAGGAAAGATACAGTTATCTGCATCAAAAGCATGGCCATCTTAAGTGCAGCTGCCATTCAGACACAGAATCTCTTACCTGTTCAAAGAGTCTTATGAATCACTAACATGAAGGACCCTACTGGAGTCCTTACACATTTCCTACTGGGAGCATCTCCTAGCAGAAAAAATAATAAAAAAAAAATAAGTACATTTTTCCCCTCTTTAAATATCACCCCTCCTGTAAGTTGTCACTACTGCCAAATCATGCCACAAGGCAGTTTTAGTGACTGTTTCATGGATAATATCTGTTATAGAGTTATTTTTTTTCAACTCTGCAAGTAGAAATAGTAGGTGTGAATGTGGCCCTCTACACAGTAGGTTTCCTCACTGTGCTCGATTTAGAAAGGATTGCTGTGATACATGTGGCTTGGCAGGATTCTTTCACTTCACACTTTGTCTTCAAGGTAGGCTCCAACTGTCCATCTGTGTCATTTGCGTACATCAACATCTTGATTTTTCATTAGTTCGCAGAAGTCCTCTTGTCACCTCAGATCCTAAGGTTCCAGAACAGCACCAGTCCTGAGCAGGACGGCTCAAAGCAGCTAAGACCCCACCAGAGCGTTGTGGCACAAAGTAGTTGCTTGGTTTCTTGTCCAGGTCTCCCTCTACATTGGGTTCCAGAACAAAATGAATCCCAGCACTGGAGAAGGCAACGGAAGTTCAGGTTCTCTTGCAAATGACAAAGGAGAAAGAAATGCATTAGTTCTTCCTCATAAAATGACCATGATATTCCTGAATGGTTGAGATACTTTCCATCTGAACACACAAGCCAGAAAGCCACTCTACTTTGATTACCTGTAGATTCACGTAAGTAAGCCTTGATAACAAGTTTAAACAAAATCTCGAAAAATAAGAGCTTAAGTTCTTGCTTCAATGACACTATAAACTAACACATATTCATAGTAACCACAAACATATTGATTATTGCATGACGTTCAATAGTTTAAACTCTAGAAAAATAGACACCAACTTTACTAAAATACTTGTTGATATACATGTGTTCAACAGCTTTTATTTTCAGCTGTGCTAAAAGCATAGCAAGAAATTTAGTTGTGAATCAGTGCTTAAATTCCAAGGCTTAGAAAAGACGGCAGCAAAAGCCATTTCTCCTTTTACAAAATGTACACTTCTTTTGTTTATGTTTGTTTGTTTAATAGCATAGATATTCAAAGATGCCAAGGCAGACAGAGTTAGCCAAGCAATGAAACACTTTTGTTCAGGTTGAATGATTACAACAGAGCCTTCATTAAATGGGAGCCCTCAAAATCTGATTAGATTGTTTGCAATGAAGTCAAAAGATTTGTTTATAAATAATTTGTTTGTTACTTTTGTGTTAATAATTTGTGTTTAAATTACTTTTAAAAGCAAAGGGATTGCATCATGCTATTTATTCAAGATGCTTCAAATTTTGCCTTCTTACCCTATTAATATCAAGGTAACATAGTCAGTGACAGTCCCTTTCATTGATTCATAATTCATATACATACTATGCAGCACCTGATCAAATGAGTTATACATACTCCACCCTGTATCTGCTAGCACAGTCAGTTTAAACAACCACCAAAATATCTTCTCAGCACTAAAAAGATTAGAAAACATGGCTTCTTGAGAAATGAGGTTCTCAAAATGCCCCTGGTGACCACAAAAGATCCATCTGAACTGAATTTTGTGGCTATTTGTCACCACTTATTGCCTGGTCATGTTAATGTTTACTGTCTTCCCTCTGGCAGTATATAATATATCTCAGCTGTTAACTTGGCAGAAGTCTCTGTAAACACAGTTTTGAACTTTAGCAGAGTCCATCTGAAAACATATTTCAATAATTAAATAAACCCAACACAGAATAACCTCATGGCAGGAACAGGATACATCAATCGAAATACTTAAGTCAGATGGAAGGATTTTATTAAAGTAAAGGAAATATCTGTGGCAAGAAGCTCAATTTGTGAAAAGTTCAAACCACAGGATTCTTGTTAAAAAAAGGCTGCTGCTGAGACACATCAAAAGATTGTCTTTATTGAAGAACAATTGTATGACCTAGTTTCCTGGTCAGCAACAAGCTTTTGTAAAAACTTCAGGAGCTAAAAAGCTCTATGAAGTTAGCATGTGTACTTTTATCTTTACTTTAGTAGGAAGGAGGAATTTTAAAAATTTTCTGACATTTTTCCTTATATTTAATTCTACAAGTTACATACATATAGGAACAAAGGAAGAAATAAAAGTAATGTAAACTAGATGCTCAGAAAGACTTACTGCATTAGGTTAAGATCTAGTTAGGAAGTATAAAAACATTTATTCCATCTATTGAAGAAATACAGAATATTAATCTACAAGGAAGACAGGATTTAATGATTAATTAACAAAGTAAGCTTAAACAATACAAGAATGGTAGACATTCTTTGAATGGTATCTATGAAACGTTACAGAATGAAGGACTAGAGACAAAGTCAATGTCTAAACTTATTGGCAGAGGCAATACACAAGAAGTGTTTAATGTAAAAACAGCTCAGACTAGTAAATAAAGATAATACAAGTTTTTAAGTCATTTGCTTTTCACTTGACATACAGACTGCAACAATGCATAAAACATCCTAAGAAAACGTGAATGAAAAATGTTGTTTGTCCAATATTTTGTCTATATTGCAACACACCAATCTAGTTTTCATGGATAGTTTCAGTTTTGACAGAGCTACTGAATACAAGTTAGGGTGTCAGGATAAGAAACATTGCTATGACCAGAGGTGAACATAATATTGTTGAGACTAGCAAAAAAATAAAAAAATAAAAATAAAACAGGTGGGTTATATATAACTTTTATATAATTATATAATTTTTAAGGTGGATTTCTACAGTGAACAATTTGATTACTACTAGTAGGGTTTTAGTTGTCTTTCCAAAATGAAGGTCAACATAGACTGATCATCTTCAACCATTCAGTCTGGTGTTCCTTCTGAATAAATCTTTGGTATGTGTTTGGCTTCTTTTGTGCGGCAAACAAGGGCAAGAGAGGGCCTTCCCCATGTTATCTTCTGCAAAAAATAAAAAAGCTTTGAAGGTGAATGGCTTTGTTCCAAAAAGTCTAGGACAGATCATAGTTTGTGCCTAGACAAAACTAGATTCTCTCAGGAAGCTTCATAAAAGTACTGTAAGAAAGATCATCCAAATACGCCACCTGTGGACCTGCAGCCATTTTAACAAAAATGAAAGTGTTTCACAACAATGAAAAGAGAAAGAATCAGATTTCTTTTCTCCCTAAGTTTTATTCATTTGTCTGCAGAGCAGCAGTTAACTTTCCAGCATCAGTATTATCTAATGATCAGAGGGCTGGAGCACCTCCCCGACAAAGATAGGCTGAGGGAGCTGGGCTTGTTCAGCCTGGGGAAGAGAGGGCTCTAGGGAGACTGCATTGCAGCCTTCTAGTATTTAAAGGGAGATTAGAAACAGGAGGGAAATCAACTTTTTACAAGGGTAGATAGTGATAGGACAC
Organism: Penelope pileata; assembly: GCA_013396635.1. Taxonomy (NCBI): domain Eukaryota; kingdom Metazoa; phylum Chordata; class Aves; order Galliformes; family Cracidae; genus Penelope; species Penelope pileata. The sequence continues at coordinate 113,723 of WBMW01005216.1, read as the reverse complement.
AGGGGAATAGTTTTAAGCTGAAGGAGGGAAGGTTTAGATTGGATGGATCTCGGAGAAGTTCTTCACTGAGAGTGGTGAGGTGCTGGAACAGTCTGCCCAGAGAGGCTGTGGATGCCCCACCCTGGAGGTGTTCAAGGACAGGTTGGATGGGGCCCCAGGCAATCTGTTATAGTACCAGATCTGGAGGTTGGTGGCCCTGCTTGTAGCAGGAGGGTTGGAACTTGATGGTCCTTGGGGTCCCTTCCAACCCAGGCCAGTCCATGACTCTGTGATCCATTTGGCACTTTGTCTTTTGAGTATGAAGCTCTGGCCTTTCCCACACACAGAGAAACTAAAAGAAAACAAGATACCAAAAGAAATTGCATTACAGTGGCTGTGGATTTAATACTTAAAACTTACTCTTAGTGCTAGAAATTGACAGACTTTCTCATCTTGGGACAGAAAGCTATTGAACAGATTTCTCTGCTGCATTTCAGAATTTCTAGCTGACTAGAGATAACACTGAAAACCTTCAGACTGTGTACATAGGCGCTGAGGTGCCTGCAGCAGGGGGCTGCTAGTGCAGCCTGTGTGAGGAGAGGGTGGGGCTACCTGTGCTGAATGCAACCAGTTCCAGCTGGCTCTATAGCAGGCCTCCCACAGGACAGAGCCTGCTCGTCAAAGGAGCTGGTAGTGCTCCTCTGAAAACGTGTTTGGGAAAAGGGAAAACACTACTCAGCAGAAATGGGTGAGGAGAAAAAGAGTCACAAACAACCCTGCAGGGAGGAATGGAATGAAGCTCTACCTGGAAGGAAGGGAGGAGGAGAAGGGGGGAAGAGTATTAGTTTTATTTATTTCTCAAGATCCAAGCCTATTTTAGTTGACAATAAACTAAATTACTTTTCCCCAAGCCTGTTTTGCATATGACAGTAATAGGCAAGTGATCTTCCCGTAATTATCTTGACTCAGGAGCTTTTACATCTTACTTTCTCCCTGTCCTGTTGATGAGGGGGAGTCAGAGAGTGGCTGGCACAAACATATGCACACCGCTCTCCATCTTAAGCCATTCATCCCTGTATCTTATATGCTTTTTAGTTCGCTGTACCTGAGCTATATGAACAAAAAAATAGAAGTGTAGGATTTTTTAATTTTTTTTGTCTTTGTCCTCATACAGTCCTTCCTATGCATTCTAAGTTTCAGTCACAGACAGACATTTGGGTAGCTAAATCAGCATATCTTTAGACTACATTGCTTACCTAAGTCTCAGTTCTGTTCGGCTTTACTACGCATTCACTTTGTCTTTCTGTGCAAGCCCAGCTTTCTAAGCTTCACCTTCTAGCCTGACATAAACTGTAGAGGATGTTTAAACTCAGAAATAGGTAGCTGTCCAGAACAATACCTTGGATGAGACTTGAGAGATCAATAGATGATAAATTTTGCAATTGCTTGTCTCCTAGACAAGAAGTGTAAATGTGAAGGTGACAAAAGAGGGGGAAGGAAGAAATGCTTCTTTGTGATTCTTTTTTATTTTCTGAAAAAGACTACCTAAGAGAATGAGAATTTTGAAGTATAAAGGATGTCTTTGATTCCAACACTCTAAAGTGCACTCTACATATATCGAGTGCGTGTTACGAATCTTTTCCCTGACATATTACAAACACCCAGCTCTACTGTTCTCTAACTCCAGGGTGCTAGTTCAGAATGCTCATTTGTTTTCTTTAATTCCTTGTCTGTTAGCCAAGGCTATCCACGTGGGATACTTGTAGATAGCATGTGTGCTTGCAGTGATGTTAGTAACTGAGTCTTCCTGAGCAACAAAGCTTACATTTCCTAAGACATTTAAAAAGTCATCCTACCAGCCTAAGTTGCCTAGAATTTCTGGTTTCAGAATCCAGAACCTCCTGAAAAAACCACTGTGTGTGCTGTGCAGTATTGTTTCTTTGTATCTGACACTTCTGGAATACATGAGTGGACAATCAGTAAAAGTAAAAAGGAAATTAATATATATTTATTTTTAAAGGGGGGAAATAATTAGAAAAAAATCTTAACATTTTGAAATAAAGCATTTTATAAAACAGTTAAATCCACTTTCTTTTCTTTTCTTTTCTTTTCTTTTCTTTTCTTTTCTTTTCTTTTCTTTTCTTTTCTTTTCTTTTCTTTTCTTTTCTTTTCTTTTCTTTTCTTTTCTTTTCTTTTCTTTTTTTCTCATCTACTGCACCAGTTTTGCATGCTCAATGAAGCATATGGTGCAAAAAGTCTCCTTGACGTTAATTGTTCAGGCATCCTCTACGTGCTTTGGCAGTGGAACCATTCAGTAGCAAATAAGACTTTTCCTACTTTGTGTACACAAAACAGCATACCTCAGAGCAGTCCTCTTAGGTACTTGCATAGGGAAAAATATTAGATCATCAGATGAGTTAGAAGTAGAAGCAGAAATAGATTCGGCAAGACTAAAACCTTAGGAGCAAAGGATTTTAGTTCATACGGAGAAAATTGTTAGGAGGGAACCACATGATGTCAAAGCAAGCCAGAAAAAAGGGTGATGTTTACCCTCTACCCCGTTAACCATGCTTTCTAATTCAGAATCTAATTTCTTTTACGGAAATAGTTTTAATGGAGAGACCTGTTCTGCAACAAAGTCAGACCAACATTCAGTTTCGTAACACAATAGGAGTTGTAAAGTATGTCTGCAATGAAAGTCCAGACTAGATCACAGGTTTAAAAATCACAGTTGTAAATCTCCCAGTGGCTTCATCAGGAGATGGAAACACCACTTTTATATCCTTTTCAATCTCTGGATGAGTGGAAAGGTATGACAATAATGTTTCCAAAAACCATTGAGGTGAATGCATGTTAGGATATAATACCACATTTCCCGAACTTGCTATTTTTCATATTCACTCTGTCTCACTGGTTATGTTTTTGGGGAAGAGCAAAAGGAAGGGAAATTTTGGTAGGTGCCGTAGTGCAGTTCACTGATTTCAGGTATACTCTTGCAAAAGAAAGATTGTAGGAAAGGCTGCATAGGAGCCATTGCCCCTTTTACGTGATCACAGAAACAGCCAATACTTGTTGTCACTTTACAAAGAATTAGACTGCTGGTCTGTGACAGGGTCCACGGATGTTTGTTTCTCTTAAATGTGCAAAACATTTTAGAAACTCTGGTGGAGTAGAGTCTCCACTACTACAACTATTTTAAGACAGTCATTTATTGGAAGAGATACCACATTCATCCTTTGGCAGAATTTTTTAAATATGTTTGGTTTTGTGTGAAAGGACAAATCCTGCATGTCCTTCTCAAGTCTGACTACAGTTACCTAGGAACTTTTCTATGAAAGGCATGTACCACGTTGTAAGTGGTGCTAGTTCATTTCTTCCAAATTTTGGTACACAGTTGCAATACCCTTTGTCATGCCCCTGCCTTGAGTAAAATATGGAGTACAGAAAAATTATACCTGCGACCTCATCAAATGACAAAAGTCAGCTATTGCCAACTGTTGACCGAGGAGAAAGTGAAACACTGCTGTCAGTCTTCATTATAAAGTCACCCATATTGAGATATTACTGTCCCAATCTTGTCTCCTCTACAGCTAAAACTCATAAAACAAGATATGTATAACGTTTTGTGCACATCTCATGAACCCTAGCAGGCAGGGGCTGCAAACTACTGAGGATAAAGCAGAAAGCAAGTCCTGTTGGAGCTACATCATTGTGAACACTTACTCATTCTCTGCTTTCGCCCTCAAACTGACAACCACCAAAATGCTGCACACATGCTCATTCAGTAAGGTAAAAGGTTGCTTCAATAACTGGACACCAAAAGAAGTATGAAATTAGGGAAATCAAATCAACTGTATGTCCAGAAGGAGGCAGTTGTTCTATCCTTGGATCTGTTAGGAGGTGTGCTGGGTGCATACAGATTAGCTGATAAATGGCTGATTCAATAGACTGGTAGCAAACACATGCTTTGCTAGAGATGACTTTTTAAGTCACCGTACATCAAACAGACAGTGTCAGCCTTTGAGGATAAACCTGAGATGACTTGTTGTGCTCTTTGAACTACCTCAGAAACTCAGAGACTAAAAAAGTGCCTGAATGTTCCCTGAATTCACTGGGAGGTTTGAGAGCTTCAAAGAAGAATGCTATCACACCCAAGGGGAAATGCATTGATGGAAAGAACCTGTGTGAAGTAGTGTTTAATAATTACCAGAATGCTGGAATGGACTGGTGTTTTGCTGAGCTATATTTTATCTTTATTGGATTAACTGTGACACAGTAGGTTATGTCAAAGGGAATCTGCATGAATATTAAAAGTAAATGTGGTGTGAATAATAGATAACTTACATTAGATGCAACAGCATGCAGCAATTTTTATTCACCTATGTAATTAGATTAAAATAAATCTGCTGAATAAAGTCAATTGTCTTATCATAATCCAAATTCAAAAGTATCAGGAAGTTATGAAACAGGGATAATTGCTGGTCTTTAGAAGATGCATGTAGCTGTGCACATATGCACATGACAGGGAATAATTTTGCAAGGAACTGGAGAGAAAATATTCTGGTTCTGAATAGAAAACTCATTTAGACTTGCATTGATAAGAAGTGTTCTACAGATCTACTTATAACTTCAATAGTAGATATGTACTTTTTATTTTTTAAAATCCATTCAGAGGGAAATGTAAGGAACAAATTATATAAGGCAACAGAGTTTAATGCTAGCTATACAGTATATGAAATGCTTCTTTATGTTTTAACTTCAGATACTCAGCATCAGAACCTTCAATTTCTTAAATCATTGTTTGTATGTACTTGAGCATGTTCTTACGTATACCAGAGAAATATTTACCGATTTGGAGGTCGTTAGTCCAAGCTCCTGCTCAAAGCAGATCTAATAAGACCAGGTTGCTAAAGGCTGTGTCTAGCAGTCTTGAACAACTCCAAGAGCAGAGATTCCACACCGTCTCTGTGCATCTGTTCCAGAATTTGATCATCCTTGCGGAAAGAACTAATTTAAAAAATGTGGAAATGTGAATTGCCTTCTCTTTTTCAAGCTGAACACACTCAGTTCTCTCAACTTCTCTTATGTCGTCTGCTCCAAACCCTGACAATCTGAGTGGCCTCCACTGGACTTGCTCAAGTATGTTGATATTGTTCTTTTACTGAGGAGCCCAAAACTGGATAAGGCATTGTAAGCATAATCTCACAAGTGCCAAATAGAGGATAACTTCCCAAGACTTGCTGACCTCATTCCTGCTTATACATCTGATGATGCAGGTGGCCTTCTATGACTCTCTTACGCATCCACAGGGACTCCCAGGGACTCCTGCAGAGTTGTTGTCCAGCCAGTTGGTCCTCGGTCTGTTCTGTTGCATTCCATCCCTTCACTGAAGTCTGTAAGATGCCTGTCAGTTCATTTCTCCAGCCTATGCAGGTTTCTTTCACTAGGAATCCTAGCCTCCAGTGTACTTACCACTGAACTGAATTTTGTTTTGTCTACAAGTTTGCCAATTATGTACTTAACATTCTAGTTGTTAATGATAAACAGTTTTGTTCAAAATTATTATCTCTGAGGGATGCCAGTAATTATGGGCTGCCAGGTGAACTTTGTGTTACTTTGAACCCTCTGAGTCCAGCAGTCCAGCCAGTTTTCCAATTACCTATTCAGTTGATAATTATTCAGTTAATACAGGTTACATCTTACCATTTTGGTGACAGTGGGACTGTCAAACATCTTGATAAATTCAAAATATGCAGCACCCACTGCCCTGTTCACAGTGCCAGTCCTGTCGTCATAGAAAATAATCAGATTCGTCAGGCATTATTTGTTCTTGGTAAACCTTAGTAAATCCATGTTAGCGTAAGAATTCCAGTAACTCTCTTGTGCCTTGTTTAGAAATGGCTTCTAAGGGGATTAGTGCTATAGCTTTCACAGAATGTCTGTAGTTAACTGGATCTTCCCTCTTGTGTTTTTTGAAGGTAGTTGCCTTTTTCAGTCATCAGGAACATCCCTTCAAAAGGTTGCCGTAACCTTTTGAAGGTGAAGCTTCATAATGACATAGGCTGACTCCTTCAACACCCATCAGTGCTTTCCATCCAGTCCTGTGCAGTTCTATATCTCTAATTGATTTAAGTGATCCCTGATTTGCTTCGTTTCCACAGGGTTTGCTACAAGGCACAGCAGCCTGAGAGGCATGTGGGAAAACCTTACCAGTAAAGCTGAGACTAAAATGGCAGTGAGGTTTTACAGTGAGGAATGAGTATCCAGCCTGCTTTAAAAACCCTACCTGTTTTAAAAGCCATATCATCTTTGAATGTGTATGTATATACATGCATACATGCATGCATACAAATATGTACTGCTGGTGAAGATCACAGTGATAAAAGAACCAATACTAAGGCATCTCTGCTTGTGTCTGCTGTGTCTAATGGTTTAGTTTTTGTTGAAATCCATCAAGTAACTCGAAGTTGTGACTGAGTTTTTTTTCTATTTGTAATCTAATCACCCTTTTCCCTACACAGTAGAAGTTAAAGATGAAGTCAGTCTTTATTTACCTTTAAAAATGGCAACATCCTGAATAAGTCACTTTCATTTTCAGGCTTTATCAATCAAATCAAACTGTTCTGGTGAGGCAGTACTTGGAGGAGTGGTTAATATGCCAGAGTGCTACCATCCAGAAGGACCTTGATAGCCTATAGAAATGGGCTGAGGGAACCTAATGAAGGTTGTAACGCAAGAGCAGGTACAGTGTCCTGCACCTGGGTAGTAATAAACCTGTACATAAGAGTGTGTTGGGAGATGAAAAGCTGGAAAACATCTCTGTGGAATAGGATGTGGATGACCTGGTGGCAAGTGAGTTGAGAAGGTGTCAGCACTCTGTCCTTTAGGCGAAAGACAGAGATCCTGGGCTGTATTAAGAGGAATCTTGCAAGAAGATTGAGGGAGATGATCCTTTCTCTCTCCTCAGCATTACTGAAGCTACTGATGGAGTACTGTATCCCATCTGAAGCTGCCCACTACATAGGAGAAATGGAACTATGAGAGAAACTCCTGCAAAGGGCCACGGAGGTGATGAAGGGACTGGGGCATCTTCCATAACAGGAAAGAATTAGAAGGATGTAGCTCTGTAGTATGGAAAGGAGAAGCCTCTGTGGCGGTCTTGTTAGTATGTTCCAGTATCTGAAAGTAGGCTACAAAGATGCAACCAAGCTCTTTTCAGGAGGGCCAATGAGAAGGCTGGAGAGAAGGGCACAGAAGAAAACACAAGACATTCCTCCTAAATGTAAAGGAATGCTTTTTTCATGTAAAGTTGAGTGAGCATGGCAACAGGTTGCCCAGAGAGGTTGTAACCTCTCAGTCCATGGAGATCCTTCTCAGCTGTCTGCACCCAGTGCTGGGCAACCTGACCTAGGTGACCCTGCTTGAGCAGAAGTGTTGGACCAGATACCTTTCCTGAGCACCTCCATCAAGTATCCAGTTCAACGACATTGTGCTGGATCTCAGGGAGAAAGCACAGGGGACTCAGGGATCATAGCTGGCCCCAGCACTATCCCAGAGCCCCAGAGCTGACAGGAACGTGGGGGTCTCTAGACAGCTCTTGATGCTAGCTGGTCCATAGAGCTGCTACTGCTTCTCAGCCTACAAGGCAACCAACCCTTCTGGAACCCTTTCCTCCTGTCAGAAATATGTCAATAATTTGCCAGGACGGCGTCTCTGATGAAAGCAGTTTTATTCGCAATTGCAGTGGCGGGCGTCCTGCAAGCAGAAGCGCGCCTGCAGAAACAGTTTCACATCTCTTATGCCCTACGACCCGACGCCCCCCTTCCTCCCCTGGTTCCTCATTGGCTGAGTACTTCAGGTTCACAAAACTACTCGATGCTAACTAAAGATGGATACTGGCCAAACACAAATGTTGCTAGCTAAACGTGAATATTACTGACTCTTAAATTCTTCTCTTTGGTTTTTCTCTTTTCTTTTTCTGTCTCTTAACTTTACTGTTCTGTAATTATGCTGACATACCTTCTTCTTAATACTTGCAGTCAGTAGTTTTCCACTGATTCAATTGACTGTTGTCCATTCTCACAACCATGTTGCTATCTTAGCAGCCACCAAAGCCTAGCTTTCTGAGCACCTGCACTCGCAACCATGTTGCCATCCTAGCAATCACCAAGGCCCAGCCTGCACTCCCAGCTGTGTCAGCAGGCACCAAGGCCTTGCTCTCCTGCACTCAGTTTTGACATACAGCAATATACATTGCACTTATTTTGTTAGTTCTAATGCAAAAACAACATTCTATTCCCACACTCTCCCTCAGCTGGCTGAGTCTTGCTTTGCTTTTCCTCTCCTAGCGCCAGAAAAGGTCAGGCACAGGGCACAATTCTCACAGTAGGACATGGTGGCCAAGACTCAGGAAGCCGTGGAGGAAAGTGCAGATGTCCAGGAAGCCAGGGAGGAGAATGCGGATGCCCAAGAAGCCATGAAGAAGAGCATCTCTGTAATGTAATTGCCTGCACCAACCAGCTGCAACAGACCGGACCATTGAATGCAGCAGCAGACCTCCTGTGCCGTGTTTGCACTGGCAACATTGAGAACGCAGCCTGTGTGGCCTTCTGCTTCCACTGCTTCTGTTTTGACTGCATTTAGCAGTGGGCCAAAAGGAGAGATATGCTCCTGATCTGCAGGCAGCCTTTCTGCCCACTCCTGCACACAGTACAAGCAGATGACATCTACCAGCAGTATGTGGTGGCAGCTACTGTCATGTGAACATAGCCAGAGAGAGGGCCAGGAACAGGTGCCTGCACCATTGTTCCGGCCCACGTAGCTCAGGCACCTAATCTCAGTGGAGGAGAAGGGGTCCTTTGGGATGTGACCTAGTGTCCAGAGACAACACAGCTGCAGATGTTCCAACCTCACCTCCCAGTAGACTCCTGCAAGCAGCGCTTCTTGGGAGCCATCCCTGCGGAGCACAGGGCAGTGCCCAGCCTGCCCTGTGGCTGCATCCCACAGTCATGTCAGCATGGTGCTGCAGCGAGCTCTCTGGTAGGACTTCTATTGTCTCCAGTAAACATCTGGATGAATTTCAAGGGGTGTTTTTCAAAACCAAAGAACTATCTATGCTAGGAATGCTTTCCAACATTCGCTCAACGGGGGAGGATATTTCCAGAGCTGACTGGTGACATGGTGTAGCGTAAATGCTGCAACAGAGCAGATTTCTCTCCTGCTCTTCCAGGCTCCCACTTCCTACCACCAGACCAGGGGTGTCCAAGCCTTTTGACCTGCAGGTCCTTGAGACCTTCACATAGTCCAGTTGCCATGAACATGGCAGTGCTGACAGCCTCATATCCAGCTGAGGCCTCCACACCCAAACATCCCCCATCCATTTACAGCCACGCTACTCTTTGCCCTTCACTACAACAGGGATTTCTTAAGCAGTCGATTTGGACTGTATGACCTCCAGAGGTCTCTTTCAAACACTGCTGTTCTATGATTCTGTAAATGAAATAACATTAAAAATCTTTATAATTATTGAGGTGTTTTTTATACAACTGGATCAAGAAGACAGCTGTAGTCATCAAGTAGCAACAGTTGCAAAACACCAATTAAAATAAGACCTGCTGAAGGACCTGCAGTTTCTTGATTTCAGTTCTCGGGCCTTATTTTCAGGTTTTTCCTGACTGTACTTTCCTGCCTTAAAGGCTCAGAAAGGAAAATACAACATGTTTATAAAGTCTTTATACAATATTCTGAATATTAAGTTTAAAAAGCCAAATCAATGTGAAAAATAAATATATTACAAAATGAAGCAAACTGGTATTTTGCCTGTTCCAAGTATGAAATTGTGCAAGCAACGCAATTGATCAAAAATACGAATGCCATGATTCATTAAAATCACCAGTCAAAAGTCACATCTTTTTATATGTGTAGAGTAGTATAATTAAGATGTACATTGTTCAACTTTGTCTTAACACGTTAACACAGATTTGTCCAGCATTACTCGTTGAGCAAAGTATCCTACTCAAGTTTTTTTCATGAAAAATAGTTGCCATTGGTTTCCCAATACTGTTGTTCTTACAGAGGATACAAGTTCATAAATTTACATGCTGGTAGCCTTGGAGTGTTTGCATAGGTTTTGCTTTTAATGTTTTTCTTTGTCCGAAAAGCTGATGTTTAGCTGTACAAGTGCAAAAAAAAGTTCTATCTTGTAGCTGATCAGAAATTCCCATTAAAAGATTCAAGGGAAATAGAGTTATTCAGAGAAGGAAAGAAGAAAACTGTTGTTAAAAGTGGCATTTTATGGCTAATTTAAATATATGTATGTTGTATTTTTCTAAATATTCCCATTCGCCTTGTAAATAACATTATCTTTAAAATGTAAAATATATTGTAGGCTTCATTGCAGTTTTCACATATTCAGATTGGCATTGCCAGTTTGCTGTAAACACTTGAGAATTTTCCTGTGATTAAAGTAAGAAGAATGTGTAAGTTACCCATGGAAGAGTTAAAGCCACAAACACCAACTTCATATCTCACTTTTATTATCTCTACATGTCTCTTAAGGTCAACCTTAATTCTAGATATACAGTAAGTTCCTTTGATAAAACTGTTTCATATCTTGCAAAACACGGTCAGAATTAAAAGGTAAAACTCTGCAGGTTTTTTAAGATGTGTTAGAAACCTGGTCACAGCACAATCTGCATCATAGGCACAAGATATAACTACCAAGATAAAGCTGTAAAGCTGTAGTCTTACAGCTGTCACTGTTCTAACAAAATGTGTTCTGAAACTCACCCACCCTAAGTGGGGGGAAAACTTAATGGGAATGTAGTGATGAAAGATCCAGAAGTATGCTGGCGTGTGACATTTTAACGATTTCAAGATACAAAGTCGCTGTTTTAACCTTTCTTAATTTTAATTCTGAGGACTTAAAGCTTTATAGAGCAATGCAGGAGTTATGCAGATACACAGAGTAACGGAACAGGATTTTCAGGTCATTTCCACTGACAAGACCATGAAATGCACCAGTAATGCATGATCTCAGCAGCCCTTCTTTCAAAACTGTTGCCTGCTCTTGAAGGCCCCCAGAGGTACCCTCCAGTCTGACACAGGTACAACAGGCATCAATAACACCAAGTGAGTTCTGATTGCAGCAGACAGGCTACAATTATTTCCAAACTTAACGGGCAGTGGCATACCATAGTGTCCAGAAAACCCAAAGTCTTTCTGCCAGCAAACTCCATTTTCAGAGAAAAGGGTCAGAACAGGGCCTAGTCTTACTGTCAGTCAGTGAATGATTCTCCTATGCCAGAGAAAAGCTAAAAGGTTCATATCCAATTTTGACAGTTTTGCTGTATCAGCCATAGGACCTAGCCAAAAATGGAACAAATATATTTTGCTTGTAACAGTAGTTATTGCATGTTACATTAACCAATGACCTGTAATTACAGGGCTTTTGTAAAATTAGTTTGTTGGTCAATAATGCCTCCAAAGCACCTACTCTGATTACACAAAAAGTAAAGCACTTACAGATTTTGTAGAGAACCATAATTATTTTTGTGGCATGCAGATAAGAAATTGCAAATTACACTTTCTTACATGAATTTAAGATTATAGCAAAGGTCAACAATGAGTGAATTCACTAGCGGTGCAGAGACATCTATTTCTAACTTGTGAAGACGAGGTGGAAGAGTTCAAGGCTTGTATTTGGAATTCACCACATTATTTGGAATTCACCAGATTGTGCTGCTTCTGTAACCTTTGCACCTTAGATAGCCACTCACACTAAGAAAAACAATCAAGGACAGCATGTTTTTCCAAAAGCTCTTTATGCTGCCATTTACGTAATTCTCGCTCTTTTTTGAACTTCATTCATTGTAGATTACACTGTTTAAAAAAGTGCCAGTTGACCTTCTGCGTCTTGCTTGGTCTGTTCACATTATGACATCAGAATCACCTCCAGAGTGGTTCTAACAGAAATAGTTAAAGTCACATGAGGACTCAGAACCACTTACAATGGTTATTGTATAGAAAAGCTCACCACTTATTTAGATATTTAAATGAGAGCTGAGCTCTCTGGAGAACCTGGCTGTGTAATCCCATCTCTGCAAGACATTTAATGCCCTCCTTTCCTCCTCATAACAAAAGCAGCATAGAGAAGTCTGTTTCTCAAAAGGAGCATTTGCTGCTCTTAAGCTCAAGTGCCAGGTTTCTGTCTATTGTACACGTGGGCTCATATAGCGTCTGAGCTGGATCCTCAGGGAACACAAATGATTGTAGCTCTAGTCACATCAATGAAGGCGTGCCTATTTAGACCAGAAATAAATCCAGTCAACTTTGTAAAATAAATGAATACACCATAAAAATTAAATAACAAAGTGAAAGGCTTTGCAGGGAAATTTCCATCTCAAAGCAGGTTTGGATTTTGTTTTTGTTTTTTCATGTAAGCTATAAACCCTTGAAAGTAGCAGGTTTATAATGAAAATGCTGACACAACTTAACTATAGCATTGCAAATGGCGATGCTGTAATTAAGCTTCGATCTTCTTTGGAAAAAAGGAAGAGGGAGGTTATTGTTCAATGAACTGCTCTGTCATTTGCTGCAGTGATTCTTAATTGTGTCTCATTACTGCAAGACGATCATTACTCTACTTGTCTATCTGATTTAGAGACCACTAAAAGTGTCTTGTAACAAGCAGCCATCTCCTATGCAACAGTCCTCTGGCTCTCACCCTCATTACTCAGAATCTGTCCAATTATTTGTCATTAAAGTAATAAAAAGGACTGCAGCAGAAAATGTGGGAGGTAATTGTTGGAGGCCTGCCGAGGAAAAAATGAAAACTGTTTTCAAGGCACTGGGAAAGTGACATCGTTAATTAAGTGTTAGAGAATATGCAAATCAGTCAATCTCAAGAGACTGTAATAAAACAGAGAAAACATTATTATCGCTTGAGGTAAAAGAAGGGAGAGATACAGAGACACTGATAGGTTTATTCACTTTCTAAGAATGACAATGGCAAAAATGTTCAAGCTCCAAAGTGAGCAGATGTGTGTATTTCATCACAAGCTGGCCTTCTTTGTTGTATTTATTTTGTAGCACAGAGCTAGGGAAGCAGGCTGTATAGTATAAAGTCTCAAATTAGGACTGTCCATGAATGACTGTTTACTTAACATACATACTCCATTTTCTTCCAAAAGTGGCAGAAAGAGTACACAACTACATTTTCATTGTTTGATCATTTTTTAGAGTATGCTTTGATTTACACTCTGCATTCATGGGTTCATTTAAGTTAAGCAGAAACAGAAAGAAGAGGAAATAAGGAGAGGGGAAGAGAGAAAAAGCCAGAAAGATGGGGGAAAAAAAAAACCCACATACTGTAACTGAATAAAAACAAAAACATTCTGGGTGTCTTTTCAGGTAATTATTTATCCAAAAAATTTACAGCAGTTCTAAATAACATACTCCTAATGAAAACATTACTGAAAGTGAGTGTAATTTGGCTGGATCATGAGAACACATAAAGATACTGCCCATCACTTTGAAGCAACCAACACCAAAAAAAGTCAATCTTCTTTTATGTTCACCTTTAGAAAAGGAAGGGATATCTGAATCCGGGAGGAAAAGTGTTGAAATATAACTTAATTGACTTAAATGAATGTAACTGGATTACAGAATGTTGTTTTCCAGAGCAGAAATGCATGTACAAGGAGGAGAAATGAAGGTGCATCCTGATGGGGCTTTTGTCTGGGCTGGGGAAGGAAGACAGTGTCACTCTTCAGAGCATCATATGTTCATACAACAAATCTTGTTTAAAGGCATCAAGGAGCAGTTTGGCCCTCAGCCACCTCATATTCAGGCATTCACTGAGGTGTCTCAGGTCAGCTGAGAACTACCCCAAGAGTAAAGCTTACTCGTCCCTTGTGTACATCTCTGCTTTCCTACCCACAGATACAAATCCTGTTTCACGAGCAGTTCTGAATCTGACAGCAAAGAACTGCTCTTTAGGAAAGATATATGTACAGAGGGAAGCTGTAGACAAATTTTGGCTCAGGCCAGCCTTGGCAAGGTAAGTACTGGCAAGCAAATTGATGGACCTTTCACATTAGGAAAATAGAAGAGTATATTTAGATCTACATAGATCAGATGTCTTCCTTTTTTACCTGCTCAGGTCTAAAACAGGATGATGAGGCAGAAAACAAGATAATCTGACACTCCAGTAGTAGTGGAGTCAACGAAAATTTGACCATTCTGTTGAGAGCTAGGCTATAGCAAAGCTTAATTTCTTTTAGCCAGTAGGTAAATTCTGATAAGCAGATAAATGTAATTATTTTCAGATAATGGGAATCCATTTCAGAGTTTTTGATTAAAAATAGCTTGGAGAGGTAATCATATTTCTTACTGTGATGTATCAAATCATGCTTCCTGTGTTTGAGAGGTTGCAAGTAATCATACATGATGTCAGTGCCTTTAAATTAAACTGTTTACATGATAAGCATGGTTCTCAGGAAGGAAGAAAATTGCCTAAGCAGCTGATCAGCCTCTAGCCTTTCATGTCATGGGCACTTCTTTCTGAAAAGAGTTTTAAGCTGATTAAATGAACACAATGCTCTCTCAAGGAAATAAGTCTGGTGATCGCCGTGCAACGTTCTGTGGGTTGCAAAGTCTGCTACCCATTGCTTGCCTGTTGTGAGAAAACAATAAAGATTGACGAGGAAAAAATACAACAACACCTAACTTGTGGGGGTTTATGCAATATACAGAATGTCTAATGACATTTGAGTTTTCTATATCCAACTACAATATTAATTTATTTAGGAGCTAAGAAGCAAATATTTTTACATCACTAGCAATGAAATAGAGAAAATGTGCGAAACTTTAACTAAGTTTTAGTGAATGCACAAGTAAGCAGAATGGGAATCTGAAACAGTCATTGACTGCACCTTTGGCTTGAACATTCTGTACCTGAGCATTTAATGAATATATTATAGGTATTGAATGAATGAATAAATAAATAAATATGTAGAAACACTGGACGTCATTTCATATTGACATTGTGGGTTGCATTTCAGCTGGCTACAACTGAAATACTTTGTCCAACATCAGGAATTCTCCATCCCACAGTCATGTAGGATAGTAGCTGCAAAATGCACAGAAGAATAAGTCTAGGATACAAAGCTGATCTAGAAAACAGCAGTGAGATGACATCAGGATGTTCTCCCTAGTGGGCTGGGAGAGCAACATTTATTCTGCTAGAACTCATTTTGTCAGTCTTTTCACAAATTGCAAACTATCATGAATGCATTTCATTCAAATGGAATTTAGTACATCAAGACTAACTTTACATGCCCAGAAATCTAATTTTTAATGGTACAAAATGAACATAAACCCACTGCACACAGTCAGTATTACCACGTCTCATATCTCAGTTAAATCAAAACCAGATTTTTTGAGTGACAGCATTCACTGTATTTCAGTTTATTTTTTTACATACCACACACAATGTTTCCAGTCTCAAACATTTTAGAGATGTTGAAACAAAGGCTGAAAAAATAATTTCAGAAACAGAAGAGGTGTTTTATCTGTCAGTTCTTGTGCTAGCAAATATTGAAATATTTTTCTGTCCTTAAAACAAGAAGAACCACACTGAAATACATAGGAAGTCAAGAACACAATAGAATAGGAAAAGTTCCAAGAGTAAGAGTAAAAGCACTCTTAATTTATTTTAGTTACAAAACATTAAAATGTAAGAATTGTCCTTACCTATCTGGTTGCATTACTTTTTATTGTATAGCTAGTAAGCTTCTTTCCAGCTGTTGCATTGTGCTTTTATCCATCTCCCCAGTTTTCAAACCCAACAAAAAAGAAGAAGATGATCAAATCAGGAAGTTGTGGCAAGATGTATTAGACTTTTAGGGCACGTTATGTACCCTTTTTTTTTTTTTAATGAGGGTTGCTCCAAAAGTAATGCCTCTTCTTTTATTATGTTGGCACATCTTGTCAGAGGCAGACGTTGGTGGTATGGCAGTAGAGGTAGAACCTTCCCACCAATATTTCATTACGTTTTGTTGCTGTGTGACAGATGGCAGCAGAGGGGAAGTCTGACCAAATGACGTCTGACATGAAAGTATGGATGAAGCAAGGTTGTAACATTGAATTCCTCCATGTGGAAAAAATGGCACCCGTTGACATTCATTGATGCTTTCTGAATGTTTATGGAGACCAAACAGTGTATGTGAGCAGAATGAGGCAGTGGGTGGTGCATTTCAGCAGTGGCAACAGCGATGCAAAATTCAAGCCATGTTCCAAATAGCCATGCACAGCTGTCACACCACAAAATGAAGAGCATCTTGATCAGCTCATCCACGCCAATCAGCTAATGCTGGTGACTATTTTGAAAAAATAGTTTTTTGTAGCTG
Organism: Penelope pileata; assembly: GCA_013396635.1. NCBI lineage: Eukaryota > Metazoa > Chordata > Aves > Galliformes > Cracidae > Penelope > Penelope pileata. The sequence goes on along the minus strand of WBMW01005216.1, from coordinate 97,335 downwards.
ATAATGTGCTCTATCAAATGGTGTTATTGTGCTCTTTGTATCTGTTGTAGTTTCCATGGAAATAAATAAGAGGCATTAGTTTCAGGGTGACCTATGTGTGTTATGCTAAATTTCAGAAGGTGTTTTTTCAGATTTGCCAGTTCTCACAGAGTAAGGTTATGATCCCCAGTGTAAAAGGACACTTCAGTGTAACACGTGCATTTCATTTACCATTTCTCTGTTTCCTATCTTGTGCCTTTCTCCCATTTGCCTTTGTTATATCCTTTTTATTATTCTTACTTTAGGCATGTTGTACAATGATGATGATATTAAAGATGCTGCTCTCCATCCTTCTGCTGTTTCCCCATGATGATAGTTTTTCAGGATTAAGTGGACAGCACCCCAGTATTAGTGTCAATGTCATTTGCGGATGGATTTTTTTTTTCTGCTGCTTGGAAACTCTAAGAGGAGGCAATTTTATCAGGCCTATGAATTCTAACAACCTGAAAATAAGACTCTCCTCAGTCTCTGTTCTAAGCTTTTCATTATCTCTGAGTCCCTTGCTTCCTCCTGAAAATTAAATGAAGAAAATTGGAAATACTGATATCCCATTCAGTTTTCAACAAGGAAAAGGGCAAAGTTTGTGTATTCACTCTCTGAGCTCTACAATTTTAACTTGACTAAGCTGAGTAGAAGGTTCATTTATTCTTTGTCAGAGCACATTTGGTAAGTTGGATAAAAATGAAAAATATGGACGCAACTTTGCATTCGTCTAACACATTGCAAACATTTTTCACTACCTGTTGCCCTTTTGCTTTTTCAAATTAAGTATATAATTAGTTTGACTATATTCTTTCCTTGGAGATAGACAGGGAAATCTATGACTTGTGAAGGTGGAAAACAAAGAAATCAATAGGTGTCTGCCTCAGTGAGAACCTGAGGGGATTTGTAAGTGTGTCAGCAGGAGGTGCCTGTTGTGCTATCTAAGGAGCTATAACATTCTCCCTTAATTTTACAGTTTGCCATAGCTTCTTTTGATTCTGATTGAATAATCATAAAAATAATAATTAATAAGACACCTTCTCCTGTATTTACAGAAAGGGGATTACGCTGGAAATTTTCTTAATCCCTTCTAGTCATCAAGAAAGTTAGGATTCATAATTCATCTATACATATTCCCCACATCCACACAGAGGCTCAAGCGTACTTACAACTTATCTGCACAACAGGCTGTATACATTAAGTTGAAAAGAAGTTGAGTAGGAAAAGGAATGAAACCTGAGACAAAAGAAAGTCTTTGCTGACTTTTTGTCAATTTTCCCTCTTGGCACTCGTTACTTCATATTACAGTTTTTATTCTTGACTTCTTTTTTATTTTTAAGTACTGTTCATCTCAAAATGATGTTATACATATAGATAATTGAGATGAAAACACCACCTTCAAGTGAATGTTTTCTCAGCACGACTATACTTTCCTATAAACTAGAAGCCTAAAGCCAGTAGAGGAATTGAACAATATCATTTATTTCAGTTTCTTTGGTTTACTGTAACAGAGACCTAGCACTCTTGGGTTTTAAGCAGAGGTTCAATTATTTGCTTCTATGGGAAAATACTATTAATTAATGATAGAGCATTGTACTTCAAGCACAATTTTATAAATCTTCTGTCAACTTACATTAGAAGTGAGCCCTGCTCTGAGATCTGAACAGGTCCAAGCCCACAGGATACACAGATCCAGAGCCAAATGTAATCTAGGCGTTCTGCTGCAGTTATTTTCTATTCCCAGGTATCATGAAAGGGTTTCTCTGTATTATTTCTGAGACATAAAGCCTGGGCTAGTAATCTACATTCTTGTTCTGTAATAGTTTTATTAAGCAACTTTTAGATGCAAGGAAATAGCTATATGAAAATGATTAAATAATGTGCTAACTGGCAATGGGAAAACACCACTCAACTGAAATAAATCTTCTGGATCGTATTTAGCTGTTTATTTATGGATAACAAGGTATAATATTTTAATGGAAACATGAGACACTCTTCAGCTTTTCACAAAGATAATAAAATTAGGACATGGTCCTGATGATGAACATCAACTGGACCACATGTCCGGATAATGACTTCTGTTCAGAGCGTAAATATAACTAACACTGTACAAAACTATACCGATAAAAAGAGAGGAAGAGAAGAATGAGGTGTGGATGAAGGGAGGAGAGAAAGAGAGGAAGGGAGAAAGGGATGAAGGGAGGAAGAGAGGAAAGGAGGGAAGGATGGAGAAAGAGAGGAAAGGAGGGAGAAAGGGAGAAAAGGAGGGAGGAAGGGAGAGAGGGAGGGAGGAAGGAAAGGAAAGAAAAAGGTACAGCAAAGATGGGTAACTTGATCAATTAAGAGACTTGCTGAGCTGGGTAGGAAGTCAGTAAGATTAAACAGTACAAGCACATAGGAATTTTAAAAGCACAGAGAACTACGACTATTGAGTTTGTGCAGGAGATTTGAGATGAACGCTAAAACAAAGGTTATCATGGTCTCACAAAGATGCACTGCAGCTGACCCATTGCAATTATTTTCTAGCATTCTCACAGTGGGCAATGCAGTATGTGTTGTAAGGTTCAGAAACACATAGCTCTTAATAGCTGTAAATAAGTACTAACTGTAAAAAATATAAAAGTAAAAAATGTTTTCACCTTTCTTCTCCATTTCACCACCTCCAAGGTGTAGATAACTCTCCACATCTTCAGAGACACGGCTGACAAAACCAAAACAAGAAAAAGGAACATTATCTAGATTTGGACCATTCTCCCTCCTCCTCTTACCATTAGTTGTGAGACTAAAAAACAGTCAGTTGTAGACACTTATGTACTGATTTGGTGAGATCTCTATTCTGCTTACAGCCTGTTTTTATTATTTGTTCTTGCCCAAGTCAAACAGTAGCTTACAACTCTAATTATTATACTCTTCATGATCTATTCTTGTGACTTCTGTCAATAGAATTTGACCCAGGGAGATCTTGTTGCTGACACTATTTTGTAAAATGACAGGACTTATTCTGAAATACATGAAATAGATGATTTTGTTTGCTCTTTGAAACTGTAGATACCTGTAAAGGATTTCTATGTGCCCTTTTATTTCCTGTTGTTCTGAAAATAGGAAACTAAATAACAAGGTGTCTTCCATATATTGTGTTGGAACAACTCTGATGCCCTCATGTGGGAAAAATACATTTCAACACCTGACAATTTGTTTGAAAGTTTGTGGTAGAAAGCTATTCAAATCCTGCACGAAAAATTGGACAAGGTTCTGATACTAAGTGCAAAAGAATTTTTGTTTCCATTTCAAATTGAACAGAAATATGTTCCAGATGTTCCAGATAAAAAAAAAAAAAAATTATTTGATTCAAAGAGTCTTCATAGTCTTGAAAAAAAAAAATGCAGGTAACAAGCACATTAAAAATGCACCATTAATATGAAAGCTTCTATTTTCTATAATTTCTTATTTGCCAGATTTTAGGTGTCCTGGCTTGTATTTTAGTTATCTGTTTAGCTAAAAACTTCTTTCAGTACTGGAATAGTCATTAATCTCTCACTGCTTACTTCATCCATCAGATCTTATAAATCTAATCTTTTGAGCAGGAAGTCCAAACGTGTTTAGAGGGGAGAAGATAAATCAGAGTGAACAATAAAATCTATTTTATTTAAATTTTCTCACATTTACATCCTGTGGTAGAAGGTAAATAAGAAGCAGATTTGTTGAAACTGTCTATGCTTGGATTTGTAGACATACCATTACTACATATTTGTACTGAAGTTGTATCACATAGTTTCAGGAATAACCTGCACTTACAGACATATTATAAATACCTACCTAAAAGAATTCCATATACCCCAAGACTTCAGAGTTTATGTAAGTAAGTACTTGGCAAGAAAAATAATATTTGTAATGATCATGCAGATAGCATTAAGCTTTTCATACAGTAGTATTAGACTGATAATTTTTCATTAGTAATGTAAAGGTAAGAGGACCATTGAAGTCTGTTATTTCTATGTGCTTCATGATTTCACATTTGTAGAGATGCTAGACAGTATTAAAAATAAATGACCAATCAACTGCATTTGCCTGGTGCAGATTGTTACCTGTAGGTTTAGAAAGAAACAGGTGAGTTTCATTTAGTCTACGTAATTTTAAGAATTTAGAGTATTTCCCATATGTTTTGATATTTAATTGTCTATCTAATTTATCTAATACCATTGGAAGATGTATCTCTTCAAAGTAGACACCACCTCCCACTGCATTTCAAGAAACAAAGAAATTGAATTCTGGTCCAATAACCAGAAGACTAATACGTGGCCTGAAATGCAGCCTTCAAAATATCACACCTCTTGTCTCCACATTCACAGAAGCCTGTATATGACCTTTGCATGACCAGGGCTTTATTTCTTTGGAGAATCATTATCAGTCAGTGAAGCAAACCAGGGAGGGAAAAAAACTGTGCCAAGCAACGAGCATCATAGAACAAAATCATAGGATTATTTCTGTAGAATTAAATATTGGTGCTAACATAGCTTAATTCCTACAGAGCATTTTACATACATTGAACTGGTTTCCTTGTAAGGCTAATGATGACACTTAGACAGAAACAGCCTACGGATACAATCAATGAGCCATTTTCAAGTTTAAAAGATAGACTTTCAAGCGCACCAAAAATCTCTTTAAGTACTCATGCTGACTTTTCCTTAGCACGTATTTTCTGGATAGCTACCTGGCTTTGACTCCAGCTATCAAATATTCTAGCAAAATGCTTGTTCCTTTCTCCCATATCACGGGGAGCTCCTCGCAAGCTTAGGATAGACCCTAAGGTCAGAGTAAGTCTGATCTATAGCACTCCCACATTACTTCCTGTCAAACTGGAACCTACAGCTTCTTGATTATGAGCAAGCTGATAAATGTTAGGCTCCCCATCTGTTAAAACTAGGTTTTCTCTTAAAGACCAATCTAATTTTATTGTTTCCTTGAATCTAACACTTTTTACGTAAGTTGCTTCAAAATTAATGCCTCCTATTTATTTCCATGGAAACTACAACAGATACAAAGAGCATAATAGTACTATTTGATAGAGAAAATTCTCAGCTACAAAACACTGTCTTTCAACATAGTCACCACCATTAACTATGCATTTTCACCACTTATGAACAAGAGCCTGCATTCACACTTGTAAAAATAAGCATGGCCATCCGGAATGTGGTTTGTCATTCATGTTGCTGTTGCCACTTCTGAAACTCATCACCCACTGCCTCACTGTGCTCACATCCACTATTTTTTCTCCAGAAACATTCAGCAAGCATCAATGAATGTCTGTGGGTGCCATTTTGTCTGCAAGGAGGAATTCAGTTCCACTCCTTTGCTTCATATGCTCTTCCATGTCAGATGCCATCTTATTTATTTATTTTGGACAGCTCACTTCATATTCTGCATGGACACCTGTCCTGTACAAATACAGACGGAGCTATGTAACTTGAAAAGGTCTCAAAGGACAATAGCTATGAGAAACTTGCATGAAATATTAAATGTAAGAGAATCAGCCTATTTAGCAGGAGAGGAACTTAGCTAAAAAGTACTTGTAACTGAGCAATGTTACATGAGTAACTAAGAAACTCAGATATGGTAATAAGAACAGAGTTGCATCATGACAATGAGATGTCCAGCATCCAATATGCTTCAATATTTTCATTACTAATGAGGTATATTGTATGAGTAAATTGTAGTGGCATTCCTGAGAAATAAGCTGTAAGGTTGGGAAAGAGAGCAACTGTTGTAAAAGTCAATATTGGATGATGCTAAAACATGGAATTTTAGTAAGAACAACAATCTGAAATTTGACAAAGATACAAACTAAAGCAATTTATCCAGGAAAGGAAAAGCAGCAGATAAAGTGATGTACACAAGCCAGTTGGTAGCATGACTGAGCTCTGTAAAGCAATAAAAACTGAATAAAAACAAAATGACCTTGACCAATGAGATAAAATACAAAAAAAAATGGAAAAAATGCAGTGGGATGTATTTCTAGGAATTGTGTATTTAACAAATAAGCTAACTATGGCATTTTGAATTCTAAAACTCATCTCAAGCATTACAGAATCACAGAATCGTAGGATCTCTGGAGATCATCTAGTCCAACCCCCCTGCTAAAGCATGTTCCCTAGAGCAGGCTACACAGGAAAGCATCCAGGTGGCTTTTGAATATTTTCTGAGAAGACTCTACAACCTATTCCAGTGCTCTGTCACCCTCAAAGTAAAGAAGTTTCCCCTCATGTTCAGATGGAACTTCCTATGTTCCAGTTTCTACCTGTTGCTCCTCGTCCTGTTGCTGGGCACTACCAAAAAGAGCATGCCCCATCCACTTGACACCAGCCCTTTAGATATTTATAAGTACTTAGAATATCCTCCCTCAGTCTTCTCCAGGCTGAACAGTCCCAAGTGTCTTAGCCTTTCCTCATAGGCAGATGCTCCAGGCTCTTCATCATCTTTGTGTCAAATGACATCAAATATCACATGGTGGAGAGATTATACATAGAATCGTAGAATGGCTTGGGTTGGAAGAGGCCATCAAGATCACCCAGTTCCAAACCCCTGAGGGTTGGCAACCACTAGAACAGACTGCCCAGAGCCCCATCCAACCTGGCCTTGAATGTCTCCAGAGATGGGGCATCCACAGCTTCTCTGGGCAACCTGTGCCAGTGCCTCCTCACAACTCTCTCTGAGTAAAAGATTTCCTCCTAACATCTGATCTAAGTCTCCAGTCTTTTACTTGCAAACAATTCTGCCTTGTGCTATCACTATCAGACTGCATAACAAGTCAATCTGTCTCCTATTTATAAGCTTCCTGTACGTAATTAAAGGTTGCAATAAGGTTTCCCTGGAACCTTCTCTTCTCTAGACTGAACAAGCCTAGCTCCCTCAACTCTTTTTCACAGGCGATGTGCTCCAGCCCTCTCACCATCTTCATGGCTTCCTCTAAATCCACTCTGCATTTTTCTACTGCTGAGGCCCCAGGCCTGCAAACAGTATTCCAGATGATTCCTCAGCAGGGTGGAGTACAGGAGAACAGTCACCTCCCTTGCCCTGCTGGCCATCCCCCTTTTGATGCAGCCCTGGAGACAGGCTAGTGCTAGCAAATGCACACTACAGGCTCCTGTCCAGCTTTTCAAACCCCCGAGTTCTACTCCACAGGGCTGCTTTCAATGAGTTCTACCAGTCTGTGCACACAACTGGGATTGCTCCAACCCACATACAACACCTTGCACTTAGCCATGTTGAATCTCATTAGGCTCACATGGGCCCACTTCTCAAGCTTGTCCAGGTCCCTTTGGATGGCATCCCTTCCTTCTCTTGTGTCAGCTGCACCACCTAGCTTGGTGTCATCCGTAAACTCACTGAGGGTACACTCAATGCCATCTAGATCATTGATAAACATGACATAGGGTGCTGGCGGTGTGCAGCTGGGAGTTGCTCATTTCCCACTCACAGACATTGCTGCAACGCCTGAAAGCTGCAGCCACCAAGCACTGTGTGGGATGGTAGCAGCTCTGGGAACCAGGAAGAGCTGTGAAATTCTCATAGTTTTATTTTGTACTCTGCTCCTCCCTGTGTATGTACATTAGGGAGAGCTTTTTAGAAGTATGCCCTTTCCTTGGAGAAGTGTAACTGTGGCAACAGCCGCCTGCCTTCTCAATCTGTTGCTAGCTTCCCAACACGATGTGGTCAGAGCCATCGAAAATATGGAACGAAAATCAACAGCCCATAGCTTGTCACTTGCCCAGCACATTTTTTGTTAAGTGTTCTACCAGGCATTATTCCCAAGTATTATTTTTAAGTTATTCCAAATACCTGCAAGTCATGCAACTGGGACATCCCAGTGTCCCAAAAACTACTTATTTTAGACCCAACTTGGCTGCTTTTTCAGTTTAACAGCCATACTTTAACTCTGCTCATTGATGCAACCGTTATGTTTGTTAGTGCCTATATTAAAAGGTTTTGTAGCTCACCGGCTCTCATCGGCAGCTTGCCCAGCATTCAGGTTGCTCAGCACAGCTGAGTTCCCTCCCCACCCTCCTTGAGCATCTTTCAGATGGCTTTGTTTCCCTTCCTTTCAGGTCCAATTAAACATGCTGAGCTTTTTTTTTTTTTTAACAAGGGGTTCACTGTTGCTGTTTGGTGTAAACAGCTGGAATTTAGACCAATTAAGGCCTTGCTAGTAATTTCTTTAGGGAAACCCATGTCTGCCTCCTCAAAACAAACTTTGTAAATGCTCACAACAGAGCAGTGTGTAAATCCAGGGAAAAGTTGACAGTGACGAAGTATGAGCTTAAAATTCAGCTTTGAGTGCTTTGGGGGCTGTAAAGCATCCAGCAGTGCCCCTCTCTTGCCTCAGTGTTTTTTCTCTCAGTGGCAGAAATGCTGCCAAAACCAATGGTGGTTGACCTGATTGGAGATGTGCTGAAGTATATTGGTGTCAGTGGAGCTTTGGGGCTGCAGGAACCCTGCTCCTGTGGGACACCTCACTCCAGGTGGTCAGCGGGAACTGCAGCATCCTCTCACCCCAACACCTTGCTCCTCCTCTTCTTCTTAGATTGGATGTCGGGGAAATTTTTCATTGAGAGGGTGGTGAGGCACAGAAAAATGTTGCCCAGAGAAGCTGTGCATGCCCCATCCCTGGAGGTGTTCAGGGCCAGGTTGGATGGGGCCCTGCGCAGCCTGATCTGGGGGGTGGCAACCTGCTTATGGCAGGGAGTTGGAACTGGATGATCTTTGAGGTCCCTTCCAACCCAAGCCATTCCATGATTCTATTACTTTAAAGAGCACTAGTCCCAAGACACCACCTGGGGAACAGCATTCATCCCTGACCTCCACCTGTGCATAAAGCGATTAACCACAACCCTCTGTGACCATCCAAACAATTCTTTATATATAGAATAGTCTACCTTCAATATCTTATCTCTCCAATTTAGAGATAAGGATGTGGTATGGTACCATATCAATGGCCTTACAGAACTCCAGGTAGACAGTATCTGCTGTCCTTCCTATACCCACTGTAGCCATCACTCCATCATAGAAAGACACCAGACTGGTCAAGCATGGCCTGTCCTTTGTGAAGTCCTGTTGGCTGTCTCAGTTCACCTTCTCGTCTTGCATGTGCCTTAACATAGTTTCCAGGAGGATCTATTCCATGGTCTTCCAGGCACTGGCACTTGTACACATTGTCTCATCGAGTGGTCTTGAACTTGCTCTTTGCTTACAGTGGGAGGGATTTAGCTCTCCCTGCACTTGTGTAGAGGTTCAGAGATATGAGAGATTTGGGAAGCCTGACTGCCAGTGGAGACTGAGGTGAAGAACTGGTTGAGTACCTCAGCCTTCTCCATGTCTGTTGAAGCCAGTTCTCCCTTCTCATTTATCAGAGGGGGTACACACTCCTTTGCCTGTCTCTTCTGACCAATGTCTCTGCAGAATTCCTTCTTGCTATTTTTCACATCCCTTGCCAAGTTCAGTTCCATCTGTGTCTTGGCTTTCCTAATCTCATCTCTTCATGGCTGGACGGCATCCCTGTATTCTTCCCAGGCCACACATTCCTGCTTCCACCACCTCTGCATTTCCTTCTCACTCCTCAGTTTAACCAGCAGATTTTCTGAAGAAAAAATATTTCATGTGAACAAGACAATGTTTTAAACAAAAAAAGAATCTCAGCTCCAAATATGTCATAACAGAACAACAGAAAGTCATTTTTCCAAATCTGCATTAGAACATTTTCCCAAAAATGAACAATTTCTATTCCCCTTGTTAAAACAAGTTTGGTAATTTCAAGAAAAATAATTAACATTCATACTTTTCTAATGCTTCCTAGGCAAAGCAAAAAGCACAAAAATAAAACCTGTAAGGAGTTTTTTCTTGGAAAGTATTCTGCCATTCCTTCTCCCTGCTTTATTCAGAAATTCTAGATACCAATAAATGTCCCTGTCCCTGTGGCCACAGTATCTGAGAAAAACATACAATGCCTCCCAGCAACTTGGAAGCTTCCAAAAGTACTTTTTGACTTTGTTTAATCATGCAGAGTTAATGAGGATTTTGTGATGGCCAGATCTCAACACATTACCTTAGTAGAAAGCTAGGATAAAATGGTCGCATGCCCTGCTTGACAGGAAAATCATTCACTCATTGAATTCTATTGTTTCCCTTATAAAGATGGTATTGTTGTGTTTTTATGACTGGGTAAGAACTTTCTGTAGCAGAACTTTGGTTTCCCACACAGACAGATCTGAAAATTCAAATAATTTTCAGCCAACTGGCATGTGAGTTTATGTTACATATTTGGTGAACCAGAAACCTATTTACTACCAGACCAGTGGGAGGGTGGGAAAAAAGGTCTTCATGTGCTGTAGTGGAAATGACAACAAATAATTCCACCTTTCTTGATCTTATCAGCAAGAACAAAAGAAGACACCATCATTAAACTGAAAAATATGCTTCTTTCATCACTCTCCTACGAAGAAGGGTTGAGGGAGCTGGGCTTGTTCAGTCTTTAGAAGAGAAGGCTCCAGGGAGACCTCATTGCAATCTTCCAGTACTTGAGGGGAGTTTATAAGTGGGAGGGAGACTGACTTGTTATGCAGTCTGATAGTGATAGCACAAGGCAGAATTGTTTGCAAGTGAAAGACTGGAGACTTAGATCAGATGTTGAGAGGAAATCTTTTACTCAGAGAGTGGTGAGGAGGCACTGGCACAGGCTGCCCAGAGAAGCTGTGGATGCCCCATCTCTGGAGACATTTAAGGCCAGATTGGATGGGGCGCTGGGCAGCCTGACCTGATGGTTGGCAACCCTGCCCATGGGTGGGGGTTTGGAACTGGATGATCTGTAAGGTCCTTTCCAGCGCACGCTATTCTATGATTCTGTGATATTAGTCTCTTTTTAAAAGAATCTGGAAGTGCACATTACATCATCACTTTTAGCAACCATGCTTACAGTGACTATTTTTTTTCCTAAGTTACCTTAACAAAATCTATTTTCAATATTCCCAAGCCTATTGGCATTAATTAACTTCTCTTAATTCTTAAAAAAAATCGTAGTTATTATCCACCATTCCAACTGTCCACAATCTACACAAGGCTGACAAGCTTATAATTACTTGGGTCATCTTATTTTCTCTCTTTAAATATTGTCACAGGATTTTTTTTTTTTTTAGTTCCCCAGGATTTTCCCAACATTTCACAACATAAAGACAACTGAAAGTATTTGTAAAATTCAGAAGGTAAAAGGCAGAACTTTTTTAAAAAAAATTGAGTTCCATATCTAATGTTTTCTGAAAGCATTTGATTCTGATCTTCAAATCATGCAAATGAATTCTGGGGCTTTTTCTTATATCTGGAACAGAAGCATTTATTTCACGATTTCCATATCCTGATGTACAATAATATTGTTTTCAGAATTCCCTTTAACCCCCAAGTACTCAAAGTGTTTCTAATTAGAATCAGAATATCCCAAGCTGGAAGGGACTCACAAAGATTGAGTCCAACTGCTGGCTCCGCAGAGGACCACCCAAAATTCAAACCCTATGTCTGAGAGCATTGTCCAAGTGCTTCTTGAACTCCAGCAGCTTGGGGCCGTGACCACTGCCCAGGGGAGCCTGTGCCAGGGCCCGACCACGCTCTAGTGAAGGACCTTCTCCTGACTCCCAACCTGACCGTCCTCTGACGCAGTCTCATGCTGTTCCATCGGGTTGTGCTGCTGTCACGAGAGAGCAGAGATCAGCGCTGCCACTCCGCTCCCCTCGTGAGAAAGCTGTAGGCCACCACATGGCCTCTCCTGAGTCTCCTCTTCTCAGGGCTAAACAAACCAAGGGACCTCAGCTACTTCTCATACATCTTGCTCTATAGACCCTTCACTATCTTCTTTGTCCTCCTTTGAACATTCTTTAATAGTTTTATGTCCTTTGACAGAGAGAACAGTTGGCATGAGGGGGAGCAGTGCTTTGACCTATAGAACAATGAAGGGAACTAAAGGCCCGAGAATATTCACATCGGCGTGTGTATAGGGCCTACAGGGAGATAAGAAAGAGCCTCTTGGATAGGCAGGATGTTTGCTCAGCTCGTGGAGCTTATCAGCATGGGCCCCAAGGGAAAAAGATAGAATGCACCCATAACTTGAAGATGAAGCCATAGAAAAACAAGGCTGGACACTGATTGGAGGAGAATCAAAGAAGACGGCCAAAGATGGAAGAAGGCTCACCTGAAGGAAGGACTGTATGAATATGCACGTACTGTAATGAATATGTAATAGCATGCAGTGAATATCTAATACCTACTGTAATATAATCAGCACTTTTGCCGGACTTTTTTGGGATTGCCTAGGTGGAATGATTCCCGGCATGACCCGCGTGCTAATAAAGAATACCTGCTAACAAGAGATCAAAACGTCTCATTGTTAGTTCTCTGGAGCCTTTGCTCCATATCACCTTCTTATGTTGTGATACCCAAACCTGCACACAGTGCTCGACATGAGGCTGCAGCAGCACAGAGCAAAGCAGAACAACTCCTCCCCTCGCCCAGCTGGCAGTGCTGGGCCTGATGCACCCCAGGGTATGGATGGCCATTTTGGCTGCCAGGGCACGCTGCTGACTCATGTTCAACTTGCCATTGACTAGAATCCCCAGACCTGTTTCCACAAGGCTGCTTTCCAGTCTCTCATCCCTCACTCTGTATATCCAGGGTTGTCCTGAGCGGGTGCAGAACCTGGCACTTGCCCTTATTAAACTTCATGCAGTTGATATTGTCCAGCCCTCTTGTCTGTCAAGCTCTCTGCAGAGTCTCTCCACCCTCAAGGGGTTCAACAGCTCCTCCTAATACTATCTGCGAACTCATTTAGTATACATTTGAGTTCTGCGTCCTGATTTTTATAAATCTGCATTTATAAACATATTGAAGAGAACTGGCCCTTAAACTGAGCCTTAAGGAGCCTCTCTAGTGTCTGGCTGCCAGACCAATGTGACCTCATTTACTATGAATGTAACTGTAGCTGTATGCTGGACATTTTATCTAGGAGGATATTGTTTTTGTACTTGTCTCTCACAGCACATTAAAAACAGAAAAAAGCCCAAGGGATTCATATCAAAGATCCATCTCATCCAGTAGAGATAGTGACAAAACTGCATGCTATTTAGGAATAGCCCACAAACCTAGTCTCTTTGCAGCGGGTCTCTTTGATAGTCCTCTGACATCTGCTGCTGTATTAACAGTTCAGGTGGTACATTTTCTCTTAGGAATTAGGTCTATGTTTTCTGCAGTTCAGCAATGGTTATAACAATTTATCAGCTCTCCACTTTTTCTTTTATTATTCTTTCGGCTGTTTAGATTTTTATTTTCATAGATGATTTTAACTTATATCGGTTCCAATTAAATGAATAATAAAGTATTCTCATTCTTTCTTACTGTGGCTTTTGGGGTATCTTTTCAAAACTTCTCCAATAGTTTTGTTTTTCATAGCCAGGTGATCTTGTTTTTGTTTTAAGGTTTTTCTGAAGGTTACTGACCTTTATATTGATACTAGCACTAAGAGATTTGTATTTTGTTCTGATGCATGAAGCAATTCAATATTTCTTGTTAGTTACTGTATTTTTAGATGTATGTCTTTAACAATGTAAAATCTGTACAGAAACTTTTCATGAAAGAATTCACATACAAAAAAGAAAACTTAAATCTGTAATTCTGTTTTCTTAAGGAGAAAACACCAACATTGCTGGGTCATGATGATGATTTTAACACAAAAAGGCTTAGACAGAATTTCCCCTAAAGTAGTAATTTTTTCCAGGCACTGTAGAGCATGTTCAAAAGACATACCATCAAAACAGCCATAACCCTAACTTTATAATTCCTCCATAAAGCATGTTGATCCATATATGTTGAAGACAATGTTGTGTCATGCAATTTTCATCATTTAAAATTAAAGAGAAAGCTTTTTAATTCATGATCATTTTTAAAAAGTGAAAACAAGATTTAACTGAAGTTGCAAAGGGATAATGTGGCCAACCAACATCTAATCCTAAAGCTGTTCACACAAAAAAATATAAAAACCTTGCTAAACATTCTTGAGGATGATTATTTGATTATCAGCTCTGTTTTAAAAAGCTGATGAGGAATTCCATAAGGAATATGTTCTGAAAACTACTTTGCAAGCACCTGGACATCATTCACATCAGCTCTGGTACTACCTAGCAGAGACTAACCTCTCTAATGTGGCCAAATTTATTTTGCATTTTCATAGCCCTGTGAGATACATATGAAAATAATAGAGTCCAAGCTACAGAGACATCCAACTTATAATTCTTTTCTCCAGCCGTAGAGCTTGTACCATAAGCCAGAAAAGATGCTGCAAACAAAATTAAATTTTGAGACCCACACCAGCCAAAGCTTCACATTCAGATGGCAGGGTTTTTTTTTTTTCCCCAGAGATGATGTTTGATACTTCCTAGTGGGACCAGTAATGTCACACACTCTGCTGAGTATGTTCTTGTAAGACAGCCACTTTTGTCTTTCCTGGACAGAATACTGAGCCCTAAAAGTAAGATTTGTTTTAGAAAGACTTGTTCAGGCTCTCTTGCATCAATGCTCTTTGAATAAAATTCATGTGACCTGGTAACAAATACATGCAGATAAACTCATTTTCTTTTTCAGTGATTATGAAGCAATACTAGGATTTTCAGTTGTGTGCACACCATCAGGTATATGTACACTACAATGAAGGACACATTTTTTCATAGAGTGATAGATGTTCTTTCTGGACATTAATTTCTCTGTATTTCCTTCTGCTTCATGTGTTCCAACAGTTTTTCTTGATTGCACTGTAGATAAAGGAGATTGGTTCTTTATTTTCCTGGAAGTTTAACAACATAGCCACTCAAAATCACCTCAGGAGCATTATTCTTTATTTTTTTCCACACATTCATTTTGAGATAGGCTGGACAAGATCACTGCAGACAGCTACCTTATAAAAACTGTAAGCCTCCATTGAATCTGGAACTGCCCAATGAGTCTTTCAGTGAATTTTTGCATCTGAAAATTATAGACAATACCTACACATACTTAGCAGCTATATACATATGTTATTCTTGTGCATACTAAGGATCCTGATAATTTTTAAGTATCACGTGATAGCATAAACTATTGCAGCAAGATATGCCACAGAACAGTAAAGATAATCTGACATGATTAATTTTTATAAATCAACTCATTCTGATTTACTTTGTTACCTAAAATAAGCTAAAAACTGCAATGTTAATTCTGTTTTTTTACCCACAGAAATAACTCAGTGGGGTATCAGACATTGGAAGGTAAATGTCAAATACAGCAATGGATCTTGCAGAAGTGTGAAATGGACAAAAAGCCATGGCTTCACAGTCACTAATACTGAAAATGCCCACTGCTCACATTCTTCCCAACTAGTTACAGTTTACAGTATCTTTATTCTTCCACAACAGCTTCACTTAAAGTGCAGTAAACAGAAGGTACATGAGGCTTAATTTGTTAAACCATAAACATTTTTTTGAACAAATGTGAACCAGCAGAATGAGTTTATGCTTCAGGAATGTTTTGCATTATATGTCCTCAGTGCTTCTGTTACTGCATTAGCCCTACCTAAAGCTAGATTTTAGTGCACACTTTCAAAGTATCAAGGTTTCTGGCTAAGCTCTGATTCTTGCTTGGGTTCTTACCCTCTCTGGGCTCCACCTTGTTTCTCTGAGACAGATTGGGTTCTATCTGTAGCATCGAAGATCTGTCTAATTAGTATTTCTATTACTTTTCCCACAAAGTAAATGCCCGCTTAAAAAAATTTTTTACCAAATCTCATGCAAGCATTTTAACAGAATTTTTTGTACCACCTGGACAGTATCTACCATTCCATTTATATTGTGGTCACTTTGCGTTATGGTATCACAAGATCTCAGCTTTCTTAATGATCTTTGTGGCCAAATAACTAATTTCAGATACTGATACTAAGTACAACAAGGTAGAGTGAGAAAAGAGGAATAATGAAAAGGAACTAACCTAAATGTTAAGATCATGAACAGCCTTGTTAACGTGGGCATAGATCTTTTTCTAAGACAGAAGTACAAATAGATGTTCAGCCTTTAAAGGATTTATGTCTGGTTCATTATCCACTTCCTCCTTTATTCCTGTATCTTCTCACCACTGATATCATGATACGCTGCCAATTACCTCTTCTCTCAATTGAACAGCCAAATTAATTGTGGGTTCATATGCTGTGTTCACACAGGGGAGATTATATTTGTTCAACTGAAGTAAATTAGACCTCTATTTCCAAAATGTTGAAGTTCATGACACTATGAGTCCCATGCCAAAGTGCAAAGTCTTGCTGATTTTATTTTTTTTAATTGTCAGTTATTCAGTTGTCTGGACACAGCCATATTTCAGTAGTAAACAAGTGTATCAAAATGATTTTGAAGGACTTTTGCCTTACCTTTCTCTAATGGAATAGAAAGTTACTTTAAAAGAGGAAAATGTTAACAAGGGTTAAATTAAATTTGCTGTGAAAGAACAGAGTGAAGGTGCCCAGTTAGATCTGTGTCTCTCAAGTCTTCTTGTGCTGTCTGTGATACACCATTGTTCTGCCCTTTACTCCAGATTAATGTGATGTTTTTCCCATCACTATAACCTAACAAAATCTAACAATCTCATAAGAAAATGACATATGTAGCTATGTTTGCCTTCGTTGTTCAAGTTGTTGAAACATACAAGACCATACTTCTCAATGCTGCCAACCTATGCCAGCAGTTTCTTCATGAAATATACCCATAACCAGAGCAGTATGCTATGGGTCTCAAAGCAACATAGACTCAGGTGAACAGAAGGTGATAAATGTACACTGGAATTTCTTGAAAATTATTGATTCCATACAGTCACATATGGAAATATACTATGAAGTGTTGTATTTGTGTGGTTGCAAATTACATGCATTGCATTGAACTGAATAAAATCATGTTTGAGTGAACTCTAATAAAGTGAAATGTCACTTCATACATTTGAATTAAAGTCCAGTTAGTTAAATGAATCAGGCTGTGCAAATTGCAGTTATAATAATAACGAACCTTTAATTAGTGATGTTCAGCTGTAGGGAAAGACTTTCAAGATAAGAATGCACACGACAGTGCTGTGTTTGATTGCTAAGTTAATGAATGTTGCTTTAAAATGTCCCCTCTCATTTTTGCAGCGTAAAACTTCTTAAAAGTAACACTAACTCTAAGCACTTTGAAAAACACCAGTAGTAATTTTTTGTAGAAACAATATGAGAAATATTCCTGTTTATAAATATTAAAAGAAAAAAAAAAGAATAAAATTAGATAATTTATTCTAAGGATAGAACATTTTAGCATTTAAAGTTTTTGAGTTTCCTTTTTTTTTTTTTTTTCTCCAAGGCAGGAGATACGTTATTTTACTAGTCTTTGGTTCTCATTGTTAAAAAAAATTGAAAAGAATGTACACAGAATAAATAGATCATGACTATATTTAGTTTAAACTGTCCTTATCTGACTCTCCAACATCTTAAAGAAAGTCAGAGACTTGAAATATTATTACTGACCTGGAAAGAGTCTGAATATATATATTTTTGCTAATCTGGGAAAAGTCAGCAGAGCTTAGACAAGATACTCACCGACCCAGAAAGACTGCTACTTCAGTCTGGCTCGCTACTGAATGATTGTAAAAGACTTCTAGTGACTTTGCTCTCACTAAGAGATACTCTACTTTGCTGAATGAAGTGACAGTTACCCATATAGCCTTGGTTTCTGAATGGACTTTGAGGGATCTATCATTAATTAAAAGAATACATCAGTGCATGCACAATTTCTAATAGATTAATTATTTGATATAGAATAATTCCAGTGTTTTAACAGAGTTTTGTTAAAACACTCTGTCACTGAAATGAAGTCTGTTATCTGAGACCCTTTGCTAAGTGCTAGGACTTTTCAATGAACTATTTTTACCTTGTCAGAAAAGACCAGTTCAGCAAAACTAAAATTTATTGGGAACATACCACAAAACCACTGTCCCAAAAGGTTTCTTGATTTAAAACGGTATTTCTGAATACAATCAGCAGTGGCAATAGATCTGGGATTTGGAATCTATATTCTCCACAGTTGTGCACAGTCACAAGAGAGCTGACAATACAACGACAGAAAAGAAACAAACGATAATGACTGTCCTGGTGTTATAAATTTTCTGCTTGTGTCCGAAGTGTTTTGGTTTTATAGCAAATGACCAATATGTGCCTTACATTTCTGAAAAGTTCTCTTGCCAATCTACATCTTCCTTGCTGTCTAAGGTGTTCATTTTTTAAAACTAAATTATGTTCAAGAACAGATTTAATTCATTCTTGCAGGACAAGATGTTTAAATAAAGGCACTGTGACTTCCTTAAAGTTAGAAGAGTAAGTAGGAGGGGATTTGAGGATATTTTTTGGAAATTTTGCAAGAATCATGGCCTAGAGAAAATACATATATGTATGTTGTACATCCTTGAGTGTGAGGCTATCAGTTATTCCAGATACTTTATCTCCAAAAATTATAAAAGATCCTAATTCCACCCTGACATGAACAGGATTGTTTCTACTTAAACTTGCTTACTACAGCATCAGATGAGTAGACAACAAACTAATTATGCTCAATGGTAAATAACATCCAAGTCCTACAGGCATCCTGTAGTTCCCATTTTCAATTGTGATTGCATGTATTGCAGCAGAATGTACTGGAAAAATCATTCTTACACAGCCATTACTTCCCTATTTGTAATACATAAATAGAATGCTCAGAGAAAATTAATTATTTTCAGGGAGGAAAGGTAGCTTCATGGAATGACTTCCTGGCCTGTATATTTGTCTTAATGCGTACCAAACAATATCATTGGCAAAAGCAAATACGTGAGTGACTAATAAGCACAATTCAGGAACATCATATACAAAGACATTTTGTTTCTGAAGCCATAATTTTGTTTTATTTGGGGTCAAAATATAGAAAAGAAACAGGATTCTGTCTTTATGTAAATAACTTAGTTTTCATTTACAACAGTTTCTTCTCAAATATCTTTTCTCAGAACTGACAAATCTATGGATTCTTGCACTCAGAGAAATGCAGCCATTACAGGAATTAAGCTTTTTTTTATCATGTTCTGTGATGAGCAAAAGGTAGGTATCTGCAATCTGAATCTGAAGGAAAAATGTGAAAGATTTATAGACAATCAGATTATGATAGTTTCCAAGCAAACAGAAACAACTTATACTGGTATGATGGTTCAGCAATTCTTCCTGGACCGTGAAAGGCAAACCAGGTCTCCACACACTGAGCAAGTGTCATAACTAAAGCAAGTATCATATGGGGGACGGATGTTTGCAAAGCTCTCTCCTCTCTTGTTTTTCCAAATGTTACCTAATCCATCACTTTGTTTTTGTTAAAAGGGCCTAGCATGGAAATGAAACTTATTAATAAGCCAAATCTTTCCAAAATATATCATCTCATCTGGGTATTCATCTTGCCATTTCATCAAGAATAAAATAAGGGAGAATTGTTCCTGTTTGCAAAGGTCACAATGTTTAAAAATAAAAATAAATCACAACTCCATTATTTCTTCCCTTAAAAGATGAGAGCATGTTATTTTCTGAAATTTCCTGATTTCCAATACACCACACAATGGAGACTATGCAAAAGCAGTAGATGAAGGAAAAACTTTTACCATGGCAAGAAAATATTTTCTTTTGGATTTTCAATTTACAGACTTGAATGACTATTAAATTCATTTTAGTTTTCTTTTAAATTAAAAATTTAATCCCTCATCAAGAAATGAAGACAAGGGGAAAAAAAGACCAGGAATTATCTATTAATAGAAAATACTCTTATTTTTTCTAAAATACCTAGTTTTGATTAACTTCTTTAGTCAGAGGTAAGAAGCCTTCTCTCTTACTGTAAAGACAGATAGATCAGATAAAATATAAAGCACGTGCTTAAAATAATAACGATCTATACATGGCAATTGCTTGGTATCCAGCATGACCATTGGTGAACTGTTTGTAAAGAAATGTAGGACTCCTTAGAGAGAATGCTATTCCTGAGCAGTTTTATGGGAGCTCTACTTTTTACCAAGGAATGTGATAAAGATGCTTTATTAATAGACTTGCTTGCTTTTGTATAGTCCAATATCATTATGATTGTCTAGTTTCAGTGGGCCAAATCCTTGGATAAATCATTTTAAGTGAACCTACCCTAATTTACACAAACTACAGATTTGACCCAGGCAGTTCACTTTGCAGACAGAGTTTGTAATTCAAAATGGGCTGACTATAGCAAGCTTTAACTAGTAAGTTTTAATACTGGAGGAGGGGACGCTTGGAGGAGGAACAAGTTAAATATGGGTTTAAAAGTGGGAGAAAGAGAGCCTTAAAAGAAATCTTGCAATAGACTTACTATGTTTCTGACAAGAAGCCCAGACTTAAACATCAAAATTGAATTGTATTTGCTGTACAACAGGGAAAGTATCAAAAATCCTCTTTACACTAGTAAAACCTGCAAAATCACACTTTGCTTTGACAAGTTGTGAAGTTCACTAAATCAGTCAGTTACTGGAGAAAGTGATGAAGAAGAACAATGGAATACTTTAGGTGGAAAGGACCTCTGAATCTCATTTAGTCCAACTTGGCATTGCAATCGCATCCAAAGCAGGGCTGATTTACAGTGGTTTTCTTGAGACCCTGTTCAGTTAAATTTTGATTGTCTCCATTGATGGAGATTCATGGGACACATCCTGAAGACTGAATTAATGATTGTAAATCATGGTGTTAATTGATTTTTTCTCTTCATTAGCAATTTTCCCTTCATTTTAGCCACAGTGCTTAGAGGTACAAAGTCAGAAAAAGTTGTAAACTGAATCCATTGTTCACTTTTACAAAAAAAAAAAAAAAGATATTTTTGTGTGGGATCACACTGAGAACTCACTTGTATTTTTATAAACACACAAATCTGTTGGAATATATTACTTTCAGCAATTTTTAAAACAAAACCAGAGAAAATACAAATTCAAGAAACAAACAAACAAAAAACTTGAGGAAAGCAGAAGGGTACCTTCTATCTAAGGTCTAGCTCAACAGTTTCTCTTAATTTTAGTAAATTGACCAGAAAATTTAGTTTCTAACTACTTTATAATTTGCTTCAATTCCTTATACTCTACAGAGATTGTAAAGTGTTGATAGTTCATTTTATTTTGGTTTGGTTTGGTTTGGTTTGGTTTTATGTTTTTGATTCTGGAAAGAAAGAGAAAAGGATACGTGAGTTTTTGGAACTCTTTTTCAATGTCTGCTCTGATCTGCTGTGCTCATAGAGTCCCTGCTTCTCAAAAAAAGAAAAAAGAAAAAAAAACCCTAAAGAAACAAACAAACAAACAAAAAACATGACCCCCTGCCAAAAGACAGATCATGATCTCCATCAGTGACAGGCAAACTTCATAGTCAAAAAGTTTTGATATCTCTTACATATATATTGTTAAGTTATTCGTAGGGTACTGGTATTATTCTGTTTGTACGTAACGCTGCTCATGGCACTTTGAGGCACCCTTTACACCCTGTTAAGAGTGGTTGTGCTAGTCAGTGTCCGTCGTCTCACTTCGCGTAGGAGGCACACAAGACCACCACTTGCTCAGTTCAGCAGCTCTTATCTCTGTTTCACTTTTTTGGAATTGGTGCACTGCTTAGTGTCCCGTGCTATATAGCAAGGCCCTCTCCAATAAATAAAATTTCTCTCATGTATGTATTTAATGCATATTAATAGAAGTGTCCTAGGTATTGACTGACCCTTTTTCTGTTAACTTTAGCACTAAAAGTGCACACAGACACAAATGCTATGCATTGCTCAGTTAAAAAGGAAATGCTACCATATTATGCAATTTTCACCAACTGAAATCCTAATTTCCTTCTTTCTCCTCCATTTGATCACATTATAAAAACATTTTTCCAGTTTAGACAGATTTTTTTTTGCTTCATTACATTATCTTTTTCTCTTCCCTCAGTTCTGCAGTGAGCAGACCGCCTGCACACACACATGCACACACACCCCCCTCTCTCAGTCTCTCTGCTTTTAGCAATAATTTGCACATAATGGAACAGCCAGAGGGGGGTTTGATCAATGACCTCTGTCTCAGAGATGCTGTTCCAAGGGAAACACATCTGCCAACATAAAGTATTGGAGCAATCATAGCTCAGTGAGCGCCGTAATAAGCAACTGTTACACTGGAGCCATCAGTCATGTTCAGTTACAGACCTGAAAGGATACGGCACCTCAGGGAGCAATGTCCTTCCATAAATTTGGGCAGCAATGAAGAATGATTTGCAATCAAGTAATAAAAGGCCTAAAAAAGGTCCACCATGCATACTAACATCCAATACAGCTGACAAAGAAAATAAAAAACCTTGGCATTGTTTGCTCGTTATGTAAACTACACAGCTGTCCAAGCAATTATGATATGATTTTGGGAATTCTCTCGTAAAAATTTGCTAACAGCACTTCCACTTGTGAAAGTGACATTCTTCTTTATCAGTAAAGTGCATTTCATTAAGGTAATGCAATTTCATCTAGCTTAATAGTAGGAATTGTTTAACCTTATGGCAAGAGTACGTAAACAACATAAAATTAATGACACTCCATGCATTGTGGGAATAGATTTGCATTAGTGACAGCATTGATCAAGTAACAGGGAAACTAACATGCACTTCCAATTGTTGGTACTCTAGGGATTTCTGTTCGCTATCTGCAAAGTCATATTTCTGGTCTTCTACTTGCAGAATTGTTAGAGATAAAATTCACAGTAACCCTTGCAATTTTTCAATACTAACACTAATGAAATAAGCATGATAAAAAAGGCATAGGTCTGACAAGATCTGTCTTCAGGGGCAAGTTAAAAATATAAATGAAGCAGAAGTGACATGCAAGGGTCTTTTATAAGTGGTGATTCACTTTAAATGTACAACACCACCATGATTCAAGAGGTTCTTTTCTTCCATATCCTCAGAAGAAAAAGTACGGCTGCCATCACTTCACATTCTGATATTTTTATAGATCCAGCTGCAGGAATATTCATTCTGCTGTATGTATTGTCGTTCTACCATCAATGATAGGTCTGTGTGTCCTTATGCAGTATTGTAACCAGGATCACCCAGTAGTACATGAGAATCTTTGCATGTCAAAGTCAAGAAAAAGTATCAAGGGCATCTGAAGACACATCTGTTCCCAACAGGATCCTCAGTGTGTTGCACTTCCTATCTCCAGTAATAAGACATCAGAGACAGATACATACGTCTGTGCAAGCATTCCAGTGAAGTCTGCTGTGGGTAGTCTGTCCCCATTCTTATCAGAAGATGCTTTTCTCTGGCCCCTCTTCATGCCAGATGTTAAGAAATCAGTGACTTCTTAGATAAGTTTTGTGGCTTCCTGACAAGTCCCTTAGGCCAGCACAAACGTGCAACCATTGGAGCAGCCTCCGTTAATGTGGTTGAATGTTCATTAGTAGTATATACAACACTAAAGACCTGCTTTCAGCTCATCTTTGTTCCAGAGGAATTGCTTAATAAAGCTCCTCTGAAATGCTGTCACTTTATTGATTTTAGTGCTTGGAGTATAAGCAAGAAACCTATCACAAGATGATGAGAAGCAGGGAGATGTAGACTGCTTTAGCAGAGATCAGCGAGTCATTTCTGTCACCAAGAAACACTACTCCTGCTGGGGTTTTTTGATGCTTTTGTTGTTGTGTAGGTGATTTTTTATTTGTTGTTTTCTTCCAGTTTATTGCTTATTTTAGAGCATTTAATTTAAAAGATAAAAACTAATTCTGACTCTTTCTTTTAGATGAAGTAATTATTAACTGTAACTCTTCACTTAAATAACTTTGTGCCAGAAAAATGCCTCAGGCTGGAGAGATTCCTACTAAAGCAACAGCAAGTAGAGAAGCTGAGGAAAAAACAGTATTGCTCTCAAATCTCCTTAAGCTATAGAAATCCAAGGTGCTATTTGAAACAATAGTTGGTGACACTTTCAGATAATATTGGATTGGACTGGTTTTTTTACGTGTCCCTTTCATATCAAACTCATTCCTCACTAGGAAAAAAAAAATTGAAGCTGTGAAAGCAAGAGGCATACAACTAGAGGGAAAGGACGTTTTGCCAGCAATCATCTGGCTCTTTGATTATATAGACTTCCGGTGGAAAATCCAACAAATGGCAAATTCCTCATACTTAACTTGTGCCAGGATGTCATTCCAGATGGCAGGCTGGACACATTGCTGGATTAATGAGAGCAGGGTAGAATGAACATTAGAAATCTCAAGCCTAAAACACCTAAATCAATATAAATTCCTAACCCATCAACAGGACAATTTTGAGGTACAGAACATCTCTGTACAGATGATATCTAAACCAAGGAAGAAGGGGATTAAGATGATGCAATATGCAATTCCCCAAGGTCCTTTTAGTTTTAACCGATTTACTGCACATGACAGTAGGAGTCCAGGGTACTGTAAGTAGTTAACAGGGTTAACATGTGACAAGGGAACTGATTCTAAGCAATGCTAAACAACTCCTGCGGGGTTTTAAGTCTGAGACAAAGACTTACAAAATAAGCCTTTCTACAACACAAGGATTTATATATTATATATATAATTATATATTATATATATAATAACATATATGTATGTTATATATATTATATATATCTTTGTTATTATCCATCATTAAGTGCTTTTTAGAGGAGAAAAAAATACACTACAGAATAAATCTAGACAAGAGATTACTGCCTCTTTCAGAAATTAGTCTTCCATTCTTCCTCCTTCCTCCTTCCTCCTAATTCTTCAGGAGGAGCCTTCCTCCTGAAGGCTCTACTAAGGCACGTGGAAAATTGAG
>WBMW01005216.1:0-72076 GCA_013396635.1 Penelope pileata | reverse complement strand
TTCTGCCCCTCTACTCTGCTCTCGTGAGACCTCACCTGGAGTCTATTGTCCAGTTCTGGGGCCCCCAACACAAGCAGGATGTGGAGCTGTTGGAGCGGGTCCAGAGGAGGGCCACGAAGATGATCAGAGGGCTGGAGCACCTCCCCTACGAGGACAGGCTGAGAGAGGACTCTTCAGCCTGGAGAAGAGAAGGCTGTGAGGGAACCTGATAGCAGCCTTCCAGTACCTGAAGGGGGCCTACAGGAAAGCTGGGGAGGGACTTTTTACAAGGATAGATAATGACAGGACAAGGGGTAGTGGTTATAAACTGGAAGAGGGTAGATTTAGACTAGATATAAGGAAGAAATTCTTCACTGTGAGGGTGGTGAGACACTGGAACAGGTTGCCCAGAGAAGTTGTGGATGCCTCCTCCCTGGAAGTATTCAGTCAGGCTGGACGGGGCTTTGGGCAACCTGGTCTAGTGGGAGGTGTCCTTGCCCATGGCAGGGGGGTTGGAACAAGAGAATCCCAAAGGTCCCTTCCAACCTGAGCCATTCTATGATTCTATGATTCTATGATGCTTAAACATAGGCAGTAGTCTTAAACATAGACAGTAGGCATTTTGGGTAGTGCTGAACAGCTCTCCAGAAATCATTAATTTTATGGAAAGTCCTCCAGTCATTGCTCATTTATAAAAATAAAACCATTATATTTTTTGTATTTCTTCCAGTTTGTAGTTCACAAAGATCACAAAAAGCACTGATATATCAAAGACAACATCATGGAGGAAAAAGAAAAATTTAAAAATAACCAATAATAATAATAAAAACCTAGAGATCTGTACCCATACATTAAGACAAGAAAATTTCTGAAGTTCTCCTGGAAAGGATTATTAAATCAGAGAGCCACTGTGTCTGAGTTCCTCTAACAGTTTGATTTCATTGATCCCATTCTTCCACAATATGTGGACTCAAAAAAGTCTACCCTCTAAGTTCAGGATTGTTTTCTATTCTTTACACAGCAGAGCATCGTTTTCTTAGAAACTGGTTTATCAGTATACATCTTGGTTATAAATGGAAACCTTGTAATCATTGAAGAATCAGTAGATCTGAGTAGAGGGGAGGTAGATTTAAATACTTTGCTTTCTTCTCATTTTTTGAAAGATTATTTGAAGCAGATAATTGGGTCCACTGTATCCTGCTTCATAATTTACACTTATTCTGTGCCCCTCATACAATGTTCTGATTTCTGTGAATAGTAAATGCTTATACTTTTTGCCTCCTTTATTCCATCTCAAAAATTTTTCTGTAGAAGTCACTACTGTCACTACTGTAGGCGAAATGACAATCTCTTTTGCATTGGGTGAGACTTTTTGCAGCGCAGGGGACTATACAGCTCTGATGATGACATGTTCAGCATCATAGCACAGTAGCCAAAACAAAGGCATCTCATCTCTTTTAGGTTTGCCAAAACATAAACACTCAATAACAAAATTTCATTCATGTGTACAGTGTCAACACTTAACTCTTGAATCTTCAAGACACTTACTGTAAATTGCTCTGTTTAAAAATAAGGCCAAGATTTTTAAACAGTTCATGCCAATAACCATTATTTTATGACACAATTGAACGATTTCAACTTAGTTGCAGACCACCTATGTCACATATATCTGCCCCTGATTGGACTCTCACTTAGCTCAGTGACAAATCAGCTTCAACACTGGCTTCAAAAGTATATATTCGGGGACTTAAACATTCAACTTCTTAGTTGCATCAGAGCTGTGAAGATCTTACACCGCATATTACAATACTAACTATCTTTAAATGGAAATCAATTAACACTTTTATCCCTCTTTTGTCTCCCTGAAGCTCTCATCACACACACAAGTCTAACACAATCTGAATGGTTAATGTAGAAAAGTGTATGAAAAACATACATGAAAAACACAAAATGCATCCTTGTATCATCACGAATGGATATGACTCAACTGTATTTTCCTGAATGGATGATATGAAGCGGAACTGCTGTGTTATGGAATACACTAAAATTTTCTGAATACGGAATAACTGCTCTACATGAGAAAGTGATTAAGCAGGGTTTTGTTATCTTAAAATATTCTATGGAACAGATCCTACAGCTCCTAAAGACCTAGCCCTTCTTGGTCAAAAAGAACTCATATACTCACTTCCTGCCCTAAACTTGCAATACCTTATAATTGGCAATTGTTTCATTTAAAGATAGGACTATTAAATAATACTCTAAAGATCTGTCTTTTGTAATTCTGATACTTTGATTTAATTCAAAATAACACAAGAAATAGCCTCCACTCAATCTCATCTCCCCTTTAGCACAATAGATCTCATGGTCTCCTTTAAAATATTTTATGAGAAGATATAAAGGTGAATGGTTTTTAAACTAGCCATTTGTCATCTAGCAAACCCATTGTTCATTCCAAGTGACTTCATAACTAGTTACATGCTAACAGCCAATACCTATCCTTTCCTCTGCCTATTCTCTGCCTATTTAATTGATAATGACCTGCAACTAGGTGCTTTATCTCTCATTCTGTAAACAGATCTTATTTGCTACATGATTTAGGCCAATTTGAAGGTTTGGAGGGGGGGGAGGCACGGAGTGGAGAAGAAAAAAAACAGCAATGTTTGGCATTACTTTTTGGCTTTCAAATAGGAAGGTTGTGTTAAAAAAAAAANAAAAAAAAAAAAAAAAAAAAAAACAATTAATACAACAGAGAACTCTGCCAGGATTTTATAGCTTTAGAGGATTTTTCAGCTATAAAGAAACATATTGAATCTTTAGAGCACAGCCCATTCTTCACTGCTTCAGTTGTCTCCTTTTGTTTACAAGTCCCTGCCATCCTTCTCTGTGAATTGAATACTAAACTATCTCTGGAGAGACGTTATATTGCTTACAGAATGCCTCAGCAGATGGTGCTTCCTGTTGCAACAGAAGGTTGTGATTACACCTGAACTCTTCAAGAACTCTAACTTAAACAGAAAAACAAGATAGATGAAAGTCTTAGAGCTCTATCCTTTTCCCCGTCTGTTCTCCTCCTTCCATAAAAAAAAAAAAAAATCAGATTTTGAAACTTCTAACAATTCACAAAAATGGTTTGTCAGTGTACTGCTGACACAACTTCATTTCTAATAGTTGGTCACTCCATACCTTATTATAACACTGTTCATTATAGTTGTAAAATAGAATAGACCTCCACCAGGAAGAGCCCATAATCAGAAAATGAAGTGCCACAAACACCATCTGGATTCAAAAGTTCAATGTTCTATAGCAGTGTGCCACTGAACACGCAATGGACCCTTTTACAGAAGATCTATGAAATCTTTGCAATAGCATTCATTCCATCTATTCCCCTGATCTATTAGCTACCATAAAATACAGTAAAACCTTAGAACTAATTTTAGGACCATGCAATTTAAGAGAAAAACAGTATCATAAGCACTTGAGGATGCATTTGTCCTCTCAATAACTAGCAGATATATAATCATTACTGAAAGTCAACAATCTGGAATAAAAAAAAACTCCTGTAAATTACTTTGCAATTGTCTTTACATCCCAAACAAATTTCTGCAGTTTTTCTGCTGTCAGCCTACATAACTGGCAGGGCAGGACAGAAAGTTGTCACTTTTACTCTCTGCATGTACTTGGCCTACAAATGAACATCATTTATCTGGCAGAGGAAGGACATCATCAGTTGCATTGTACTTCACCTGCTGCTACCATTTTTAGGTTTTATGGTCAGAGAGCTCTCAGCCATCACCTAGGTTCAAATCAAAATCCAGACTCAGTTCATTTGTAGTGTTGCAACTGGCCATGCACCACCCGGTACCTTGGAAAATAGACAGACAAGAATGCATTCACATCCTCCTCTTATGGGAGTTGAATTGCTTCACTCTCAAAGTTATTTCATACTACAGAAACAAACCAGCTGCATTTTTCACAGTGGGTACAGGGTTCTACTTGTAAATGAATCTGCCTACATCTTACACAGATTTTTAGTGAAACTGAAAAGGCTACCTACTTCCAGTTCTGATAACCACATACAATATTTCCACTATAAATATTACCCCACCACAGAAAGCTCTCCCTGATTATATTAAAGGGGAAATTAAATTTGCATCTGAGTTCAACAAGTTTTAGTGACATTTCACCTTTCACACCAACAAAGGATTTATTAATTTCATTGTAAATCTGAACAGAACTATGTCACTGTTTTTTTCAGTGAACTTTCAAAACTGAAGTTTCACTATGCAAAGCTGTTTATAAAAGCCACTATTTTTAAAATACCTCTTCAGAATCTTACTAATTTCAAACCTCATTAATTTCTTGCAACATTTCTGTGGAGGCATGTTCTCCCCAAAATATAAGGTGTGACAGATCTGAACAGTAGAAGGCAATTACCAACTTAATTTCTTGAAATGCGGGCAAAAAACTTACCAGGAAACTGTTAGTGAAAGAATCCCCTTTCTGTCTTCACTTGCATTCTCAGGATACATCCATACAGTATAAGAGTGGCATGTAAAGATATCCAAGTAATTGTTTCACTACAAGTGTTCACACCAGCTTAGCAAGTTCTAACCAGACTGTTGCATGGGATGTCTAGGCTATTTCCTTCAGTTTTCACTTTCACCATTCTCCCAGCTCTCCTGCTTCCACTCTGTGCCTTTCTTCTGGTCTCTGAACTCCTGCCCCATCCTGCTACTTTCTCCTGGTGCCCTCTCTCCTACCTGCAAATCTCAGCTGCAGTCCAGCACAGCCCTAAGGAGAATGGATCTTCTGTTCAGTCACATTTCTCAATAACTCAGCTACCTGGCTGATGCATCTATCTACATCTATTCAGAGGCAGACAAAAAGGTTTTCATGAATGGTGCATACCAACAGTACTAAAAATGACATATTTCATAGAATATTCAAAATTCAACACATCAGCAGTGTTCATCCTGTTCTTCACTATGTGACACCTAGTAGCAGCCTATCACCTTGAAAACCATGTGTCTTTACCCTTACACCTACCTTCTCATGTAATTCAACAAAGTAGCTACACTTCTCAGGTGGGGTAGTGGAGAAGGCCTGTATTCTCTAAAAGAATTACATACTTAAATATTACTGGTTGAAAAGAGCTTGCATAAAATTGACAGAAAGTCAACAGTACAGTACAAAACCGAGTCCAGGTCTAAATGATGACATCAGATAAATACCCTTAGTGCCAAGTCTCCATCCCAGTGTAAAGTTCTTTGCTACCTTTGATTTTACTGGGACTCTGCATGACCATCAGCAAAGAAATGAGTAAAGCTTAATATCAAACAATTTAAATGAGTTGTGTTTCCCTGCACTGCAAATACCCAAGGTTTCCAGAGTCAAAGTTTGCTGTTGCCTGTGCTTCAGCATGAGCAGTAAACAGAATGAAGATTGTAACATGAATAAATAAGTCTAAGATCTCCCTTTTTGCTTCAAGAGACTCCATTCAGAAAACTTCTGAAGAGTACTTGGTATCTGCCAGTTTCAGGAAAGTGCACAGTCACTGTCAGAATGAAATATTCCTCCTGTCTCTGGGACAGACCCAACCTGAGAGACCCAAGATGCTTATCAAATTTGATAGTGTGTTTGCTAGGCTTTAAGTAAAACAATTATGTTTAAAAGTTTTGTAAGAAAAATTAATACCTTTATCAGTTTGAGCTAACCTAAGACTACTAAATTTTAATTATGAAAGGTTTATGGCTCAAGGTTCACAAGAAAAAATCTATTATGAAATGCTAGGGTTTTGGGTTGTTTCCACAGTTAATGCTTAAGAAAGCAATATGCAGTGCACAGTAACAAGAAACAAACACAGCTTACAATAGGATATATACGCTATCAGCTGAAAGTTTTGCTGAGATTCCAATAAGATTTAAACTGAATTTGGTTTTAGAGAGCTTTTTCCCAAGACACTGCAATTACAGCAGGCAAACATAAGCAACAGGGACACCTTCTCAAAAAGTATGTGTACTTCAAGCATCTTTAAGACTGACGCTTTCTTTTCGGATGATTTTGTTACTACGTTAAAGAAACAGATTTATCTAACAGAATTCACGTGTAGAAACTAAGTAGAGGTCTTAGGAAAGTTAACAGGTTAAGAAATGACAGGCTCTCTAAATCATTGTTATTCCACCTCTGTAACAAGAAACTTGAGGATTGACAAATCCAGGGTGAGAGCTGAGAACTCAAGACTGATCTTCAGTCTTTTTTCCAACTGTATTCTCAGACTAGCAGATCTGAGCCAGTATGTAAAGCTGTATGGTGTATTTACTTGCTACTGTTTCAGGAGTAGGATAACTGTCAGTCAGATCTTCTTAAGAAGAGGAAGTTCTGCCCATATACTAAGATTTAATTATGTGTATATCACAGCTAATTTTAAAATCAGTATACACATACACTGCACAAAAAGCAGAAAACTTTTTTAATATATATATTTAAAAAGAACTGATATGAGATGCTTCTCTAGCATGAACTGGGAGAGTAAGATTTTCATGTAAAAGTCAAGAACTCCACAATTGTGTATTTCCAGTTAGCAAGATAAAGTACAATGGATTCCCATGGGCTCCTAAGTAGTAGTTTAAGAACCCTCTATTAGCCAAATATATTTTAAAATTTTGTAAATGCTTTCACAGTCTTTGTTGTATATCTCCCTTCTCAAAACCTTTATCCAAGAATTATCAACGAATTATGATGATGAACCAACTCTCTTTTTGTTTAGCATCAAATAAGAACTTCAAGAGCACCACATACATGATACTGTAGTTACACAAATAGACACTGAAATATTATATAAAGGATCTTTATCAATTTCACCATATAGAAGTGAATTTTCTGTGACCCTATGTATAAGTCCTTTTAATAATAGCTTTTCAAAATATTAAACCATTTCTGTACTGTTTAGAGTTGCAAATGGTGGGGTTTGCGGTCAAACGTACTTTAGGCCTATTGTGGATATCAGAGTGTACTGAAACTTCTGCATGCTTTTCTATCATTTGGAGCTATAGTGTTTAACTCAAGAACAATAAAAAATCTACATAGATTTAACAAGGACAAAATAAATTGTCTATTGATATATAATATAATTCTTTATGAATTTATAATATCCTGCAGGATTTAGTAGAGAATAATAACCTCTGTAGATTTTCAACCATCATATAGAATTTAGTCATGTACAGATTTTGTCAGTGAATAAATCAGACTTAAGTGTGTGTCTGAATTACAACCATGGATCACAGCAAAGTGAAGAATGTTCATAAATACACATCAGTCAGCTGACAGTCATAACCATTGCCAGACCAAGCAAAAAGGACATTTTCAAAATAAGAAGTGCTTTTGTCTGAGTTTCTCTGATTTACCACTTAGGAGACAATTTCAAATTGGAATCCTAATCCGTATTTTGTAATGTGAACTTAACAACTTTTGGATCCAATCATGAATGCTAGAATTAAATCATGTTAGCTAATCAATTTTAAACTTTTAAAATATCTACATATTTTTTCCATAATCTGTGGAGGCAGTTTTCTCCATGATAATCAATTAGCAACTGACCTGCAAACACATTCTTTTGCTTAGCCAATTAACATTTTAAGTTCAGAAGACTCCTAAAATATTGCTTTTCCTGTCTACCCATCAAGATGCTTACTTTCAGCCTAGGATGTCAGGAAGCATCTTAACTAAAGATAAATAAAACCACATTCCTTCCAGAGGTTTGTGATAGATGTTGCCCTTTGGATGATACCCTTAAGCTTTTTTTTGCATTGTCAGAAAAGATACTTCCTTAAGAATTTGACAGATGTAAGTACATGAAAAATTCCCAAAAAAATATGGACAGTTCAGACATTTCAACATTTCTTGTGCAGGGATCCAAGCTGTTCTGAGATTCCCCTCCTCAGTCCATCCAATTAAGCAGACTAGAAGAACAGAAAGGCTCTACAGGAATTTTGCAGCATTCCTAAACTAATGTCACAGTTCTATTTTCTCCTTCATGGGATCGTTATCAATATGTAAGAAGCTTCTTTTTTTTTTTTTAATGCAGTGCTAGACATAGTAGGAACTATTGAGGAAAGAATCACTGATCCTTCTCAAAAGTATTATTCTTTTCTTTTTTTCATCTCAAATCTGTGTGTATTAAAAATCAGTGTATTTGGCTGATACAAAAAAAAAAAAAATCAACATTCAACAACTCAACCACTCAGGAGCTTTGAAAAGCTTTCTATTCTGCTTCGTTTACCTGCACTATCAACTCCAAGACTGACACCTAGTGCCAAGACCAGTGGTACTGCTCTGCTACTAGTCAAAACATTCATCCACATTAATGTAACATCGATTTCCAATAAAAAGAACAGATTTAACAGCACTGAAAGACTGCCACTCCTTCTGGCCCCCCAGTTTGCATGCATATTCTAATTCTCATTTGAATCTATTAAAAAAGTTGCAAGTTTATAGACCATGATTTCAGCATCGTTCATCCCTTAACAGTTGCAGTTGCTGGATCATTAATATCAATAATGAGCAAGAACTGCAATTAGCATTTAAATGAAATATGCCTCAAATTACTAATTTATTGTTATGTTTGTCAGTAAAAATATACTATGGCACAGCAGGCATAAGCATGGAGATTCATTCCAGAGATTTCAAAATTGCTCACTCTTCCTAGAAGTTGTATAAGAACAAGGTTCAGAAACACTTCCATTTTATTGCTAAAGAGGTTGTGTGAAGGACAATGTACACAGTACAACAAGAAAATCCAGCAATTCTATTCTAATGCAGTAAAATTGCAGATGTTTTCCATTAAATAATAATTTGCTCATACTATCCACTTGCCTTCTTCCTCAGGTCTTTTTCTCCTTTCACCATCTCCATTCTGGTAATATTTACTTTTGGCTCTATAAGTAAGCTGCAAAAGCAAAGGCTAGAAAGTATGCATCAAACATTCTTACAGTTTAAAAAAGGGCCTTCTTGAATATTTACAGTGAACATAGGGAAAAGCATTTTGGAAATGATTCAGCAAAAAACTCACATCAATAGCACATTTCTCACAATTGCCAAGACTGAGATTTCTCACTCTACCATAACCTCTTTAATCCACTGTAGAGCTTTTTTCCAAATAAGATTTCACCTCTGAAGGAGTAATTAAGCAGAGGAATACTAGAACAGTATGAGATCAAAAACCTGGAACGCAACATGGATATCACCTCAAAAAAAGGGTAAGTTTTACATCATTAATGTCTTGAAGTACAAGCTCACATCCCTGAGGCTGGAGTCACTGAAACCCCTTTAAAAAGTTCTGTTCATTAGATTCATTACACTTATGCTGAAAAACACTTTTATTTTGCACTAAAAGTCAGGTCTTTCTGTGACTAAACTGTGGAACACAGTCTGCATGCCTGTCCAACTTATTAGACATGGTTAGCATACAGATTTACTGCCCCTCATATTTTCGGCTGGCATGCTATTGGAACAACTAATGGTCAGTCATTTTCAACATGAAAGGCAAAGGACAGATATGGCATTTTGTCATTTACCTCTAGACAAATCCTTGTCAGAATGGTCAAATTTTATAGAAAACACTATGGTGTCACTTTATTGCCATGGGATAATACATACTCAAAGGCCTCCTTTTATCTTAGGCTGTTGTCTTCATTGTTTAATGTTCAGCATCAACATCAAACACCACCCTTCATCATCATCAACATCAGAGATGCTAGTTCAGCATTAGCAAGAAGAAAGTCACTAACGGCTTAGAGGCTCAGTTTAAATAAGAACCCAAAAGTTCAACTGTTTATCAAAACCATTTCCATTTCTAAAGCAGACTGGAAATTATATAAAAATAAACCATGTGGTGAGCTTAGGCTATGACGTGCTGATGACATTGAAAAGGAGAAATGAATATATTGATATTTCCAGTAGGTCTTGAATAGGTCTTGAAGGCTTTTTTTTTTTTTTTTTAATTTCCCAAACTCCAGGCTGAAGTGTTGCTTAAGAGAACACGCAGGACATTTCACTAGGGATCAGTCCGACGGCTCATTCTCACACCTGTCCTGTATTAGCAGTACCTAAGTAAGAAGAGACTACTATCAGCTCCCTGCAGCAAAACGCTTACTCTCTTCCCCATCTACCATACCAAGAAGACATTCTTTCTGCTGTCCGAGGAGAAGATACAACATAAGTTAATTTGAAGGATGGATGGCCAAGAAACAAAAAGGGGTGCAAATTTGACTCACCAGTGGAAGAAAATTAACAGATAGTCATTTAGCATGCCCACTCATACACATCCTATTATGCAGGCAAGCACAAAGAAACAACGAACAGTACACAAAATTCTGCAGCTTATTAAAAAGGAAAACACAGTGACCTTGGCGGTATCTTTACATGTTGGCAACTGAAAAGTCAAAAGGGATATTTTTTCAGTTCATGATGACTCTAAAAGATTTAAGAGACCTAGGACTGTTCACCCCAAAGAAGAGAAGACTGAGAGGGGATCTTACCAATACTTACAAATTTCTAAAGGGTCGGTGTCAAGTGCATGGGGCCAGGCTGTCTTCAGCGGTGCCCAGTGACAGGACAAGGGGCAATGAGCACAAACTGGAACACAGGAAGTTCCATACAAAGGCTTCACAGAAACATTGTGGAGTGTCCTTCTCGAGATATTCAAAAACTACCTGGACACTCCTGTGTAACCCACTCCAGGGAAACTGCTTTAGCAGGGGGGTTGGACTAGATGATGTCTAGAGGCTCCTTCTAACCCCTACAATTCTGTTAAAGGATTGGGTTTCATCTTCTCCCCTGAAAATATTTCTTCAGGAAAAATAGATGGATGGAAAACTTTGGCTCAGATATGGAATATTTGCAATGACAGTTGGAATGGAAACTTTTCAGCAACTTCTCCAGAATTACCATTTGATAAAGTGTCATTATGATGTTTACTTAATTTTATAATTATTGAAAGAATTATTAACACACATGGACAAAGGCCGGATAGGAAATCACCATACTGAACTAAAAGATGAAAATCAGAAAATAATGAGGTCTGGATAAGTGTTAATGTAGGTGATTAAGGTGAATTGAAGATCTGTATGTGAGCAGTGCTGGTTTTGTATTTATGAATCTTAAAGGACTGACAATGCAAAAGTTGTTGGCTTTGGTTGTACAAAGCAACACAGCAGCACAGTATTCATAATGCACAATCTCATTGCATTAGCCAGCTAGTGTGTCACTGCTTCTGAAAAGGAAAATGTCTGGTTGTGCAAAATCATTCTGAATCAGAGCAAGCAAAAGAGTGGCCTTTTCCATCCCCTTCTTCAAGGAGCTGCCAAGCATGTCAGATCATTCATGTTAAATTATGCTGGATGGCATTGAGATGTGCACTACTGTCAACTAATGGCTGAGTTTCAGCTGTCAAATACTTTGCACTGTAAGCCTCCTGCAGGAATTCGACAGTTGTCCAAAACAAGGAAACAGGCTTTTATCTGCTAATTTATGGCTAGTTCAAGCCTGACAAAATAAACAACACGCACGACAATTGCACCTTCCAAGAAGGAAAAATCTAATAAACTCTTGCACCTTCTGCTGACCTGCAGAAAGTCTAGTTCATTAAAATCCCATGACAAAATTCAGTTTTGGCACGAAGTACAACGACAACAATCTTGTTGATTTAGTCAGCAGCAAATCTGGCTATGTATTTTAAACTTTTCCAGAAGGCAGAAATAGGATAATTAAATG
Source organism: Penelope pileata (assembly GCA_013396635.1). NCBI lineage: Eukaryota > Metazoa > Chordata > Aves > Galliformes > Cracidae > Penelope > Penelope pileata. The sequence goes on along the minus strand of WBMW01005216.1, from coordinate 60,328 downwards.
AAAAGTAAAAAGAATAATCATACAAGGAAAATATATATGTATACAATTGAATTGTGCTGTGGCTTTGGCAGTTTAACTCAAATTAAATTAGAATTATTGATTGTGGTTCAGTAATAATTAAGCTCTTGCCTTTTACATATTTATTGCCCTTACTGACCACTCTATTTACTTAGTACAGAATCTTACTTCAGCTTTCCTGCAGTTCAGTCCATGCTAGGAAAACACTAATCTTTCCCAGGTTTTAGCTTTCTCATTTCCCCTACACCATGGTTTGACCTGCAGGCAAATGAAGCCATTCAAATATTTGCTTATCTTGTCATCTGTTCTCATCAGACCTTGCAATTTCTGTCATGCCCCACATGTCAGTTTAAAGCATAACGTCATTAATACCTCCAGTGCACTAATGGATGCTTCACACATGAACGCATTAATGAAATGTGTTATTGTTTTCCCTCACAGGACATTAACAATCTTGCTCATGCTGAGCCCTTGAAGCCCTGCAGTGCTGCTGAAAACCACTAGCTATCAAATGAACCCTCAGTTACGCCTCAGTAACTTTAAGTTCAAGTTTATCACTGAAGTGTCACTCATGTGAGGAGAAGATACAAACCTCTAAGGTCTTTTGGGCCCAGCTTCAATTACCATAAAGAGTAACAGGAGGCAATAGCTGCAAGGGAAAAATGCACCATCATATAAATGAAATCCTGTCAAGATAAAATAGGGAAGATCTGGGTGTCAATGCAGTCATTTGTTTCTTGCTTCTCCCCTTTGTCTCTGGACTGATGGCTTGGATAATGAAGACAGGATTGGTTTTCTAGAGGATAGATACACAAATATTCCAGTTTCTTGATGGAGATGTTAAATATAAGAGAAAATAAAAATTCCTTATCCAAACTATGTTTAAAAATTGCTTGCATGTGCCTTTAAGAATTATTTCCAGCGGAGTGGTGAAATGGCCCACAGCAAATTATGTGGCTTTCATGTACAAGTTACCTGAATAAGGCTGCTTGTCTTCTGTTAGGCTGTGAATGCAGAGCACTTTGGCAGCAGAAATAGGGTGGCAGCTTTTTCAGATCACGAATATTGTCATTACCTTTTCTATTGGTGAAAGGAGAATACAAATCAAGCATTTCTTTGCATTCATATCCACCATAGAAATCACTCCCATCCACTATAGCAGCCAAGCTTTGAGTCTGCATTTTAAGTTTTCCTTTTACAAAGCCAATGGAAAAAGTTGTCTTGTGTATGTTTAGCCTTACTAATGAGGGCTCAGAGAAACTGGTAACTTTGAATTTTCAACAAAGTACAATATACTTTAAGTGTGTAAAATTCTGAACTGGGAAAGTACAGCAAAATAGTGGAATTCCACCTCTTAATACTTCGGTCATCCTTTGACTCTCACTTGACTCTCAGGCAGTGACGCTCCTGTATGGTGGCTACAGGCATTGTTAGCAGTGAGACTGTGCTGGGAACAGGCAATTAATGGCTTAGTCTAACAGCTGTGGAGCTCCAGGGAACATCTAGCACCCCCCAGCCTGTGAACTGCACCAAAAGCCCCATTTTTCTTCATCAGTCCAAGACAAAATGTGAATCTCAGAGCTCTCAAGCATATGAAGGTTCTGATGAGCAGCCTGCAAGGTCAGGAATGTCAGCTACCCCTATTTCAGTTCATTGCCTATTAACATGAAAGACCAGTCCCTGAATGCCTTCACAATGATATAGCGTAAGTCCCAGATATATTCTATGTATTCTGCACAAAAATCCCCAAAGAAAAAGATGATAAAATGGGAGAATGATTCCTGTAATCATAATTAACAAACTAGCCCAGGAAATCAGGAATTTCCAGTGCCATGTTTGTACAGGTGTCTTCTATAGGATAAAGGGGATTGCCATGAAATATTTCAGTCTGCTGGGGTACCCAGAACCCATAAGTAGTTGTTGTTTATTGTTTCTATAATTCAAAGATGTAGAAATATTGTTTCAGAAATTCTAATGTTAAAAATGCAGAAACATTACTCAGACTCATTCCTTGGTTCACACAGCCAGTCTTCCTGTTCAGAATGTTTTCTCCAGCATATATTTCCATAAAGAAAGTGGTAAAATTAGTGTCAGCAGATGAGAGCTTTTTCCTCTTTATGGATTTATTAGTGTACCATGTCCTCCTCCTCAGGTTCGCACAGATCAGTGATGAATCACAGCCCTTCTGGCTCACATATCACAGACTATACACAACATCCTGATCTTTTCTCTTTATTGCCATTAGCTAATCAATATGTCCCATAAACCTATGACCACCTAATGCTATTACACGTGTTACTGAACTTCATTTCTGAACATTTCCAACCAAGCATTTTCATTATATACATATTTCTTCCTCTTAATTTCCTAATGGGAAGGCTTGTGCAGAGGGTAAAGAATTTTTAACCTATTAGCTGCCACACAAGCTAAATAGGACATACATCACAGCCAACAATAATTTCTTAATGACTTCCTCCCTTTTTTTTTCGTAAATACATGTTCACATATACACAAAAGAGAGGAGGTATGTTCCAGCCCCAGAAATGTCAAATGCCAATTGTTACCTAATGGAAAGAATGAACTGCCTACTGCCTATGCCATACAGCACAGAGTTCAGTACACATTCATACAACTCCAACAAGGCTATAAGCATACTTTAGTAGAGCAGCTCAACTGTTGAAACAATTTCTTTGGCAAAATGCACAGTAGTAAATCAAATATGCCAGAAAACATTCCTAGAAAATGAAATTGAGTCATTTCTAATCACAAGATTACATAACGGTTCCTACTGCTGTCCTAAACAAATTCCAGGCTCTGCCCAGGAGTCAGGAATTTCTTGCCCATCTAATTTTCAGTTTGGGAATAACCTTTGTGTTTTGGATGTCAGCATTTTAAAATAATTTTTACACAAACTGCTCTGTGCCAAGTGGCTGCAATACCAGAAAGGATCTATCCCCAGTTAGCCTACTGTAGTAGATAGAGCCATAAATATCACTCCATATATATGTATACATATAAAATTACATATATGTGCACACACATATATACAAGTTTCCACATTAAATTGTTACCAGTTTCTCCATTTAATCTCTGAACACTTGTGCAGGAAAATGGGGGAAGTATTTCTAAGTGACAGAGAAGAGCTAGAGAACACTGTCACTTCAGGAAGCAGCAGGAAAAAGCCTCAGACTTGTCCCAGATGAGTTAGGGAGGGCTCCTTTAAGAAGGTAACTGCCAACAGTCCCATGAAGTGCCTCTACACCAATAGGCAATACATGGGAAATAAGCAGAAGCAGTTGGAAGCCACAGTGCAATTAGAAAACTACGACTCAATTGTTATTATGGAAATGTGGTGGGACAAATCACGTAACTGGAATACTATGATTGAGGGCTATGAGATTTTAGAAGAAACAAGTAGGAAAGGAGAGATGAGGGAGTTGCCCTCTATGTTAAGAAATGGATAGATCACATAAAGTTGCCTCTGAGAAACAACCATGCATCACCTGAGAGCTTGTGGGTTAAAATTAAGGACCAGACCAATAAAGGACAGCTGGTGGTCAGGGCCTACTACAGGCCAGCTGGTCAAGGGGAGAAAGCTGATGAGGCCTTCTTGTTTCAGCTACAAGATGCATCACACTTGCAGGCTCTCATCCTGCTGAGTGATTTCGACCAACTGGATGTCTGCTGGGAAAGCAACACAGTGAGCTAAAAGCAATACAGGAGACTTCTAGAGTACACTGAGAATTGATTCCTCATCCAGGTATTAGACAAACTACTCAGAGGTAAAGTGTTACTAGACCTGGAGTACCAAAGATCCACGTGAGATTTTTAAAGAGGATAATATTGGAGATAGTCTGAAATGTAGTGACCATGGCCTGGTTGAGTTTGTGATCTTGAGGAATATGAGCCTGGTGAAGAACAGAGTCAGGACCCTGAATTTTAGAAGAGTGAACTTCACTTCCATTTGTTTAAAGAATTATTGTGAGATCCCTGGGAAGCTATCCTTATCGACAAAGGAATAGAGCAGAGCTGGCAGCTGTTAAAAAATGCCTTTCTGAAAGCACAAAAGAATGCTGCATCCCCCAGCGTATGAAATCAAGCAGAGGAAGAAGGAAAACAGCATGTCTGAGCAAAGACCTGCTGGTCAAACTGAGGGAAAAAAAGGAAGTGCACAGCCTGTGGAAGCAGGGATGGGTGACCTGGGAAGAATACAGGGGTGCTGTCTGGACATGCAGAGATGCGATCAGGAAAGCCAAGGCACAGATGGAACTGAACTTGGCAAGGGATGTGAAAAATAATGAGAAGGGATTCTACAGATACATTGGTAAAGATGAAAGTCAAGCAGAGTGTACTCTTTCCGATAAACAAGGGAGAACTGGCTTCAACAGATGTGGAGAAGGCTGAGGTACTCAATAAATTCTTTGCTTCAGTCCTCACTGGCAGTCAGGCTTTCCACATCTCTCATGTCCAAGAACTTCTGTGCAGTGACTGGGGGAGCAAAATCCCTCCAACTGTAAGCAAAGAGCAGGACAGAGACCACGTCATGAGACTGAATGGGTACAGGTCTATGGGGCCCAATAGCATGCATCCCAAGGTCTTGAAGAAACTGACTGATGTTGTTGCCAAGACATTTTCCATCATATTTGAAAAATCATGGCTGTCGGAAGAATTCCTCGGTAATTGGAAAAAGAGAAACATCACTCCCATTTTCAAAAAGAGTAGAAAGAAAGACTCAGGCAACAACAGGCCAGTAAGGCTTAGATCTGTGCCTGGGAAGATCCACCTGGAAGCTACGTTAAAGCACATGCAAGATGAGGAGGTGATCTGAGACAGCCAGCATGGCTTCACCAAGGGCAAATCATTACTGACCAATCTGGTGGCCTTCTATGATAGAGTGATTACATCCGTGGACAAAAGAAGAACAATGGATGTAATCTACCTGGAATTCTGCAAGGCCTTTGACATGATCCCACACCACATCTTTATTTCTAAATTGGAGAGATGTGGATGTGAAGAGCTGACTGTTTGGTAGATAAGAAATCTGTTGGATGGTCTCAGACAGAGGGTTGTGTCAATGACTCTGTCCAAGAGGAGGCTAGTGTTTACTGGTGCCTCCCAGGGGTCCATCTTGGGACCAGTGTTCTTCAACATTTTTTTCAGTAACCTAGAGAGTGGTATTGTCTGCACCCTCAGCAAGTTTGCTGATGACATCAAGCTGAGTGGTGCCATAGATATTACAGAAGGAAGGGATGCCATCCAAAGGGACCTGGAAGCTTGAGAAGTGGGCCCACATTAACCTAATGAACTTCAATAAGGTCAAGTGCAAGATGTTGCACTTGTGTTGCAGCAGTCCCTGATGTGAGTACAGACTGGGAGAAAAACTCATTGAGAGGAGGTGTGTGGAGAGGGAATTGGGTGGACAAAAACCTTGACGTGAGCCAGCAGTGTGCACTTGCAGCCCAGGAGGCCAGCTGTCTCCTGGGCTACAATAAAAGAGTGGGGTGGCCAGCAGGGCAAGGGAGTTGATTGCCCCCCTCTATTCCTCCGTCATGAGGCTGTATTTGGAATACTGCATCCAGCCCTGTGGCACAATAAAGACTTGGATCTGTTGGAGAGGGTCCAGAGGGCCACAAAGATGATCAGAAGGCTGGAGTACCTCTCCTATGAAGGCAAGTTGATGGAGGTGATCTTGTTCAGCCTGAAGAAGAGAACGTTCTGGGGAGACCTCATTGCGGCCTCCTGATACTTAAAGGGAGCTTACATACAAGAGGAGGGAGACCAATTTTTTACACAGTCTGATAGTGACAGGACAAGGGGGAACAGTTTTAAAGTAAAAGGAAGGAGATTTGGATTAGATGTTATGACGAAATTCTTTTTTTGGAGGGTGATAGGGCACTGGAACGTATTGCCTTACAAAGCTGTGGACGCCCCATCTCTGCAGGTGCTGAAGGCCAGGTTTGTTGGGGCCCTGGGCAACCTGATCTAGTGGGTGGCATCCCTGTCCACAGCGGCGGTGTTGGATCTGGATGACCTTTAAGATTCCTTCCAGCCTTGGACATTTAATGATGCTATGATCTTTTTCTTCAATCATTTTACAACCAAGGATTATTTTTCCTCTTGCCAAGGAAAAATGTCCCAAGAGCAGCAACAAGTTCTGCTTAACCAGTAATGAAGAAGGTTCTTGCTTTGCCAGATCCATCAGCTAATGGAGGTACATTTTAAATGAAGATTTTTTAAAAAATGTTCAAGTTCCTCAAGAAATGTCAAATTTATTCCAGTTATGACAAAAAAGTGACCTGATCACAGTTGCTGCTGTATTATTTGTTAATTTATACATATTTTCTTAGTGACATTTTAATTAAAATGAAATCCAGCACAAGTTGTAAAATTTAGAAAATGTTATTGTGCATATGTGCAAATTAAACTAAAATTTGTTTAACCAGCAGCTATCTTCCCTTTGTTTAGTTGGGTTTTTTTTTTTTTTTTTTTTCCCCACAATCTGGGAGTGACTGCTGCTTTTAATCCTTCCTTCCCCATCAAAATAGGCACAAAACAATTCCTTGAGCAGAGGAGTAGCTGTACCCAGTCAGTACTGCCTGCCTGAAGCTATTCATTCTCAGTATCTTTAGCCAGAGTAGCATCTAGCTAACATTTTCATTGGAACAATGCCCAGACATGCTACATTAATTCAAGAAACTACCTTTTGTCAGCACACATTAGGGATTATTACCCAAGAACCCTGCAGTGCAATATATATATATATATATATACAAAAAAGTAGGCAACTTTCTATTAAAAGTGCCCAAGGGCCAGATTTTTAGAGACGTTCAGCTGTCTAAAGATTCAGTTCTAGCTGTGCCTGTGGGCAGTTTTGAAATTTTCTCCCTCGATATCCTAAGATCGAATTTTAAAATATTTGCCAATGCCTTTAGTTCTTCATAGCTATGGGTAATGGTAAAAGACAAGGGGAAGGAGCTAACCCAAAGGAAAAAAAGTTTTGCTATAGATCAGAGCAGTGTCAGCTCTTACTGGTGATGCCTGTAGTTCCTCTAGTGAGCAGTCTCACAAGCAGCTGTGATCACAGCATGCCTCCCATCCATGTGGCAGTCTTCTCTGAAGCGTCTCCCAGTATACAACACCACCAAAAGCACATACAGAGCTGCACACACTTTGTAAGATGCCCTCTGGCTATTCTCTAGGCTATGCTTTCAGGCTTATTGTCTGTATGGGCAGTAAGTTCAGTCATAACATCATGATGCAAAGAGTCATCAGCAACAGAGGGAAAGCCTACATGTGTGAAATCAGTGGTGATAAATACCTCAGAGTTTGGCTTGTGTTCATCTAATATAATAAGATATAGTGAGTTGTAAGACTTCTTTCACTCAGTTTCACTGAGTAATTTTGCTAGGAAAGACAGGGAAGGAAGTAGAAATTAGTGTAGCTAGCAAATGGTGACAGCAAGAGAGGAAGACAGCGGATGAATAACCCAGAATAACTACGTGCAGCAAAACTCTTCCTGTGAACCTCTAAGCTAGACTCATGCTGTCATTGTATCCTGGGAAAATAACACTACCGCTTGTACTAATAATTTCACTATCATCAGCTGCTTCAGAACTCCCGAAGTAATGTCATCAGAATCAGGTGTTACCACATTACTTGAGAAAGAACACTGTAAAAGTATGTAGTGGACGATGATTCGGAATTTCATATACTGTGTATTTCTCAATGCAGTACTTGCATAGCTTCAGATTTTAAAAAGCATATATTTAAAAAAAAAAAATTTGTGTGTGAACATCACAATGAAGAAAACATTGACAGGTTAGGAACAAAGTTTTTTGTTCTGGAGAACTATAGGAAAGAAATGAATAAACTAATAGCATCACCCAGAGCTTAACAAAATGCATCCTGTATTTGCTTCTCCACAAATCATGCATCATCCATTACAATGTGTAATCACAGTCCAGATGACCTTACTATTATTATCTTTGTCCTGGTAATACTTAATTTTAACAACAAACCTAAAATTTAGTCAGAAAAACTTCAACATTGAATATTTATCATTTAAGAAATCAGTAGTAGTTTTCAAGGACAAAGGAAAACATATTCTAGAAAATATGTAACTTCTACATGTTAAATAATCTATCCTTACTTGGTGTNGCGCTGCCGGGTGTTATCAGCCATGTTTTCTTTCTAGAACCAAAACACAGCTTTGTAGCAGACACTGAGAGAAAGTTTCAGTTAGAAACTAAGACACTTGGAATCAAATAAATTTGAACGGTCAAAGTGATCTTCCAAACAAAAGCAGCAGCACTAAACAAACATTTAGGATGCTATTATTTGTTTCTTTATGTGCACTCAAGGCAGTATAGAATATACAAGTAGAGATGAATAAATTGCTAGAAAATAAAAAAGTAGCATATAGAAATATTTAAGTGAGATGTCTTTCACAATCTTTACATACAGAGAAATGTATGTCTTAGTCCAAGTGAGGCTACCTAGGCTTCTGGAAAACCTCAATTTTGTTAGACTAGGCACTTCTAACTCTTCTTCAATTTAAGAAACCTGCAGTGTTGTTCATATATCAGCATCTGAAGCAAAACAGGCCCTTCATTACACCTTTGTGAGGATGAAAACTTTCAATGCCATTCTTGATAAGCCTCAAAAGGATTAATTCTGACCAATCACACACCTTCCATGGACTTGGAAAAAATTCCTTCCCAAATTACACTGTTTATCTATGCTCTGGATTTAACTACATTTTTTGGCATTGTAGGTCTTGTCTACAACGTGCAGAAAAGAAGTCTATATAGGATGCAGAACTATGGCAAAGATAAAATAAAACAGGAAGGATAGTGTGCCCAAAAAATGTGTAATTTTCCTAGGTGTATTATTTGATCGAATGTATTATTTAATACATTACTTCTACCTAAAACTTCCTCAAAAGTGGGAACAGCACACCCTGTATGCACTACACCATTCTCTAACAATGGAGAATTCACATGGCCCCTCTTGGTGATGTGATCTGGACAGCTGCTATCGTGTGAGAGTATGAACATCATATGAACATGGGATGCTCAAAACTCTAAGAAGGCATTCACCCCACACATGATAACACTATGAAGCATTTAACAAAGACAAAGCTTGCATTAGGATACCATCAGCCAGCTTAAACAGTAACTAGGAGATTACCAGAAACCTATTAAGAAAGAGCTGTCAGTTTGAAGAGAAGTGCTGAAAAAAGTGTGATTGAGCAAAAAGATCTTGGTAACACAGCAGCAGTCAAAGTATGTTTGGCACAGGCAGAAGCTGCCTCACTGGTGACTTCTCTTTAGACCCGATGAAGCAGCTGCCCTGCCAGAGATGTAGCCTGCACTTCTTATCTGATGGTGTGATGTGCGGCAAGCAGGCCTCCCACAACTCAAGTAGGCCTGTGTGACCTTGTGGACAGGGTTACCAGTAGGTTGTCAGCAAATGTTGGAGGGTTAAACAGGTGCACAAAGAGATGGAGAAACTTCATCTCTTCCCAAAGGGAACCTGTCCCCCAGGAGTAGGTAGGGGTGAGCTTGCTGTGATGGCAAAATCAGGATTTTGGAGAATTACTAGTTTTGAGAATTAGCAAAGCATATTTAGAAATCTGTAGCAGCTTATGAACATCTTGTATGGTCCTACTGCTGTGATATTTCTGCTGTATGGCTGATACTGACCTTGAGTGTGTAGTTCACAGATAACCACATCCTGTTAATAAATAATAAACAATTATCATCTGATTTAAACAAAAGAAGTGAAGTGGTCTTTTACGCAATGATACTAAATAGGACAGTATTTATTGTTGTCAGCTGATAGCTGTAACCATACCCTCCTGGACAGTAAAAAGCTTAAGGGATTCTTTTCAAAATCAAGATCTTTCTCAATCCTCTTTGGCTCTAGGCAGCTAACCAACTTCTTTTCCCTTGCCAAAAATCATGCTTTATGCGAACTTTCCTTCAAAAATTGCTCTCAAAATGGAGGTTTTCCACACCACCTAACCAGCCAAGCCATTGCTTGTCTTGCCGGGAGCTATTTTCTCATTCTATTTAAGCCACTTTTCTTCAAAGCTCAGTTAAACCTGTCCATTCAGACACCGTCCATGGAACTGACAGAGCTGCAGACCAGTGAAATGATGATACTGAAGAGTCTGTAGTCACTGTTCCAAATAGCAGCTTTACTTAATTACACAATAAGAGCCAGAATTCAGGCATGGTGCGTCTTTCTTAAAATCACCACAGAATATAAATAGGCTAATTAGCCCCAAAGTTATTCAACCCTAAATGTGTAGAGTAAAAACAAAATGTTTGATGTTAATTAGCAACTCCTTTATAAATATAACCCCCCAAATAGTCCTTCCTTACATTTAATTTAAAAAGAATATTGCTTATCACTAGGTCTATCAGAACATCACAGCCCTGTGGGCAATTGCCTTATCTGTTTATTAAAATTGCATCCATCAGTTCCTTTCAGTACTTTCTCAGTTAAACTGTGTTCAGGCAGAAAACTGTCTTATCTGTATTTTCCTCAATCAATTCTGAGACAATGATTCTGCCACAATCATCTTTTCTGGTTTTCATATATGTCAAATCCCATCTTATGTCATCACTTGACTTTAGATCAGTGTTATTCAGCCCATTATCTTCTTGCATAATTTACCCAGAAAGTTTTATAATTAAGGGATTCTTAATCATAGTTTAAACATAATTTTCTTAAGGTAGAAGAATTAGATAGTAATCATCATGCACATTGGACAGCCTTCCAGGGCCCAGGAAATAAAACAGTAGAGCACTAAGCTTTATTTATTGAACAAGAAACAAAGAATGGCATTGATTATTCACACTAGAAATGTAAGAGGAATATCTGGTCCGCATATTTTGTTTTTAAATATTTGAACTACATACACCATGCCAAGAGTTCTCCAACAGTGTCTTGAGTAATTACAGAACTTTTTTGTGCTCCACATTTTCTTTTCTGTGAAAGTAAATTTTCTTCTTACAAAGTAGTAGCAAGCATTTCAAATAAGAGCTAGTTGGGGACACAGAACAACTGCTGTTTAATATAAAGGCCTCAGGTAAAAGCAAGATCCTCCTTCAGCTCAGCAGGCAAAACATTCAGGAGAATCAGCAGTTTCATAGCAGAAATAAAGGAAAGGAAATGTTTTACTTCATAAGCTTGGGTTAGCTTTCCATTACAATCTAAGGAAAGACTAATAGGTGTCTTATTGTTCAGTAGCATAATAAAAAGATTTTGCTACAGATGTCTTTATGAGGAGTAACAACTGTTTGACGTTGTGGTACATCCACAAAGCACTATTTTTTTTTCTTTAAAGAAATAATTTTATGTAACTAATGAATATTTTTCCGTAGTCTTTAAAAACACAAATGAGCTCATCACTTACTTTTATAGACTTCTAGACAACAGATTCATTTAAGCAAACTAACTGCTGCAAAGCCATGGAAAAATTGAAAGAATATAGAACAGAAAATATATACATATATATATGTGTATATAAACTGCTCATATTACTGGCAAAGAAAGGAAAAACCCCAGAGAAAGAAAGACTAGTCAATTATCATTTTCATCATTAATGTAAACAGTATTTTAGAGGCTAACACCTTGCAAAGCAGGTGAAAGATAATGGATCCAACTTAATCTAGATTAGGTAAATATGGGTAGATAGGAATTGCAAAACTATTTGAACTCAAGATCAAAGTTAAGCAATCAACTTTAATAGTCATTGAGAATTCAGTGCCAATATACCCATGTAAAAATGCTTTAGAAAACTTAAAGCAATACATGAATTCTTCATGCAGCATTTAACAGACAAGCTTGCCACACAATGTCAGAGACATATAGGCAAGCATCCAGTACAACAATCATTTTTCTCCAATATTAGTGTAATGAGTTAGTGAAGTGCCATTTACTTGTCTTTCATTTGTTACCTTAGATTCAAACCCCTGCTTTATACAGCACTGCTGCTACTGCTACATATGTTGGGAACGGGGAGAACATCAAGTACATGCCACTTGTTGTCCTTTTATATTAATTGCAGTGAATTTATATCTAACATTAACTGTGATGAAGACAAACAGCAACAAGACTACTTTCAGTTTAGGAAATTACAAAACTTCTGTAAGAAGTGAAATTACTGGATAATGAAAAACAACCCTTCATTTTTAACAAGATTCTTAAAATTATAACTGACCACAGTGATTCTCATGCAGATTTCAAATATTAATAAAATCTTACAAACTGTGACAGCTGTCAGTCACATGAAAGGATTTATTGTACTACAGAACACTACCAAAAAGGGGAAAAGAACCTATTGCTACCCTTGTGGAAAGGTCTTTGTATCCACAGTGGAGCTCCTCCCATTTTGCAGGAGGAATGGTGCAAGCAATTTCTCCAACCTTCTCTGAAGCCAGCCAGAAAATCTCAGGGGAAAATATCATCTTCCCGTGTTCCATTTTGAGCCTTCATTTGACATATGCCACAAGGCTTACTGACATTTAAAATGTTACTTTCACTCTCTAATAATCTAGGTAATTAAAAGTCACATTTATGATGAAAGCTGTAAGCTTCATAATACTTTTACTAATACTTACATGCTCTGAAGTTGTAAAGTTGAAGGGAGAAATAATTGTATGTGTTTATTTGTATTGCTGGAGTTATCATCATCTGTTTATTTAGTACTAATTTTTGTGCACGGCAACCTCTCAATAAATCAGCAGTACTAAATCCAGTATCCACTGAAAACATTTTGGATAAACTCATGTTCAGTTTGCTAGAATTTGATGCACAGTCAAACATGTTAAATGTTCTATAAGTTTATGGTTTATGCTCAGTGATGAGTGTGCATTAAAGCAGATACTGAAGAATCACAAGATGCTCATAGATAAACACCAAATGAATGTGTAGAAAGAACAGCAGAGTTGTATTATCTCAAGTGGAAAATTAGAGAATGGTAGAAAGTAACACCAGCGGGTGGAAAGGTAAATGGTGGAGCAGATGTTGAAAAATTAATTAATGATTGAAGTATCTTGAAGAGGAAAACTACTTTATAATTGGTAAGTACCATCATTAATCAATTTACGTTTATTTTTTTTTTTCAAACAGCCTCCTACACTGAAAGATTTCTCCATGTACTGTGGATGAATGTGATACCTTCTTCATTCCTTTGAGATGAAGTGCTTGTAAACAGTTTGGCTACTAAGGACATGAAGTTCAAATGGATGTTCTCTGTAATTGCTCTTAAGTTCAAATGAGAAGGTAATGGCAAAACCACTTTGAGTCTAGTGAGATCCAAAGGGATGCACATATAAAAAATAAAAAATCTGTACAAAAGGTTCTCCAAGTTTATGAGGACAAATTTGAAATCTTGATCAAATAGAAGAAAAGTAGTTTCTGGTCTTTTTTTTTTTATCTTAAATATTAAAAGACGTAGTTTCTATGGAGGGACAGCAGTCGAGATTTTGACCACACAAGTATTTGGACATACAGCTTGCAATCTGACAAGGAGGTTGCTGTTGTAAAAAACATGTTTCCCAAATTCTGAGCACAGATCATTTCCTGATCTATTAAGACTTGATTGGTTACATATTCTGTTATTTTCTTGTAGCTATCATCAGCCATCAGCACATTACACATTCTCTGAAAGATTACTCTTCTCTGTAATGAGAGAAATGAGAAAGAGAGTAGTTAGCTGATCTCAATTAAGTGTACGTCTATGCAACACAGGCTAGAGTCCGGCATTATTTAATGCTTCAAATTCTAGTTATAGTTCATAGTTGTAAGTAAATCAGTGCTTTGACATGCAATTAGTTTTTCAAGCAGCAAAAATTACTATTCTCATATACGACTTAATTCTCTCTTTTACATTTGCAGTAGATACTTTACAAACCTGGCCTTCCTGTTCCAGAGACATCCCAAGCACGTGTTCAGTTACCACTGATAGCAACACTGCCCTATTTGCTAAAACATGAAGTAAAAGATTTTCCTCATCCCCAGCAAGTATTACTTCCCTCTTTTATTTATCATTTATTTATTTATTTATTTTGTCATTTAATACAAATCTGAACAGCTGAATGTTAACACTATTGTTTATGTGAGTTTAACATGATACTCTAGGCCTCAGATATCAGATATTTGTAAGTCCAGGTCAACAAACATACTTACACTTGATTCAAAAGACTAAATTTCCCTTCACCAAACAACATATGAGCTAAAAAGTCATAAAGAAGGATTATTTTAGCTAGAGTACATAAAGATAATTCTAGCTGTGGTAGTAGAATATAGCTACTTAAAAGCTCTGTCAGCAATATCTCCTTCTAAAAACAAACTTAAAAAAAAAAAAAAGAAAAAGAAAAAGAAATAATTTAGCTCAGACCAATAACTTTCATATCTTGGTAGAAAAGAATTGGATGCCAACCACATGCCACAAAATAATTGTTTGTTCATAAGGAAAGTAGACAAAAAAAGTCAGAAAAAATGAAATACAATTCAACTGCAATTCAGTACTTATGTAACTCTTTGGCTAGACACCTTGTCATGATTTTGGCTGGGACAGAGTTAATTTTCTTTGTAGAAGTTTGTATAGTGCTGTTTTTTTGATGAAAATAGCAGTGATAGTACACAGATGTTGCTGCAGAGCAGTGCTTACACAGAGCCAAGGACTTTGCAGCTTCTTGTGCTACCCTGCCAGAAACAAGGCTGATTGTAAGCAAGAAGGGGGACATAGCCAGGGCAGCTGATTAAAGGGATACCGCATACCATATGGCATCATGCTCTGCAATAAAAACTGGGGCTAAGAAGGAAGAAAGAGGTACATTTAGAGTGACGGCATTTGTCTTTCCAATAAACCATTACACATAGTGAGCCTTGCCTAATACCTGCCTGCCAGTGGGAAGCAATGAATGAATTCCTTGTTTGGCTTTGATTGCTTGCAGCTTTTGCTTTGCTCAGTAAACTGTCTTTATCTCAATCTATGAGTTTTCCCACTTTTGCCTTTCCAATTCTCTCCCTCATCCCACACGCAAAGAGTGAGTGGGCAGCTGTGTGGTACTGAGCTGCCTGCTGGGGTTAAACCACAACACCTTCTATATTTATTTTTTGGGGAATAAAAATAGATATAGTAGAAACAGACACTGGGATTAAATGACTCCTTCCCAGGGAAAAGAATTTATTGTCATCATATGCAAACTTCTCTGGGCTGAAGAATACTTTGTATGTGTCAGATATGAGCGAACCTCAAGAGTAACACCCTTACCACATGTACAGTAAATTGAAGAACTATTTACTCAGAAACAGAACAAGTAGAAGCGAAAGATAAGCTAATTTAACTTTCATTCACTCCTCATCTCCTTTGTATATTTCCTTAGCACTATACCCAGATTAATTTTAAATGTGTTAGTTGTCTTGTTCAGTCTTGTTTCTATTTAATGTACAGGATAGAAAAGGAGATTTATTTTACAGAACGGTTAAGGTTGGAAGAGATCTCTGAGGTCATCTGGTCCAGCTCTGCTCAAGCAAGGATGCCTAGTGCAGGTTGCCCAGGCCCATATCCAGACAACTTTTGAAGAGCTCCAAGGAAGAGACTCCACAAAACCTCTCTGCACAACCTGCGCCAATGCTTTGTCAACTGAAAAATAAAGATTTTCCTAATAGTCAGATAGAGCCCCTTATGCTCGAGTTTGTGCCCATAGCCTCTTGTCCTAGGGCTGGGCACCAGAGAAACAAGCATGATTCCATCCTCTTCACAGCTTCCTTTCAGGTATTTTTAGACATTGATAAAATCTCCCCCAAGCCACATCTTCTCCAGGCTGAATAGTCCCAGCTCTCTCAGTCTCTTCTCATTAGAGTTGCTCCAGTCTCTTGATCTTGATGGCTCTACATTGGCCTCTTTCCAGTATGTCCATGTCTCTCTTGTTTTGGGGGGCCCAGAACTGGGCACAGGGCTCCAGGTGCAGCCTCACCAAAGCTGAGTAGAGGGGAAGGATCACCTCTCTTGACCTCCTGAAAATACTTTGCCTAATGCAACCAAGAATACCTTTAGCCTTCTTAGAAGCAAGGGCATATTGCTGACTCATGTTCAACTGGTGTCTACTGGGACTTCTAGGTTCTTTTCTGAAGTGCAGCTTTCCAGCTGAGCAACCCCATCATGCCTTGCTGCCTGGAGCTCTTCCTCCCCTGGTGCAGGACTCTACATCTCTTCTCATTAAACTTCCTGAGATTTTTGTCTGCTTACCTCTCCAGCTTGTCAAGACCCCTCCAAATGGCTACACAGCTATTTGGTGAGTCCCCAGTTCCATGGAATCATAGAATGATTTGGTTTGGAAGGGACCTTAAACAACATATAGTTCCAACCTCTCTGCCATGGTCAGGGACACCTTCCACTAGATCAGGTTACTCAAAGACCCATCTAACCTAGTTTTGAACACTTCCAAGAATGGAACATCAACAACTTGGATTACCTGTTCCAGTGCCTCACCACCTTCTTTTAGTTTAAAAGCCATTACCCTTTGTTATGTCACTACACACCCTGACAAAGAGGCCCTCTCCAATTTTCTTTTAGGCCCCCTTTCACAAGTTTACTGAGGGTGCACTCTATCCCATCATCAAGATCTTTAATGGATCTTGAATAGGATTGTAACCAGTACTGACCCGAAGGTACTTGGCTTATTATTGGCCTCCAACTACATTTTGTGCCACAGACCATTTATCCTCTGGGTCCAGCCGTAAAACCATTTTTTGATTCACCTCACTGTCTGCCCAACTAGCCCATACTATAACAGCTTCTCTATGAAGATCTGACAGGAAACAGTGTCAAAGGCCTGACTAAAGTCCACATAGAAAATGTTTGCTGCTCACCCCTAAACTACCAGTTTTGTGATTTTATTATAGAAGTTTATCCAGTTGGTCAAGCAGGACTTCTCCTTGGTGAATCCATGCTGACTGCTCTTGATGATTTTCCTCTGTTTCAACAGGATTGGCTGTTCCATCACCTTCCTAGAGATCAAGGAAAGGCTGACAAATCTGTAGCTCCTGATCCTCCTTCTTGCCTTTTTTGAAGACAGGAGTGACATATGCTCTCCTCCAGTCTTCAAGCACTTCTGCCAGTTGCCATAATCAAGTAAATATTAATAATTATATATTATTTTTAATCAGTTTTTCCATAAAACAATATATATGACCAATACTGATTGCAGTGCTCTCAACAAGTCTTCAAATTCTGATCCCACAATCAACTCACTGCAAAAGTAATAATAAAACCCATTGGCAAATGTAA
Source organism: Penelope pileata (assembly GCA_013396635.1). Lineage (NCBI taxonomy): Eukaryota > Metazoa > Chordata > Aves > Galliformes > Cracidae > Penelope > Penelope pileata. The sequence goes on along the minus strand of WBMW01005216.1, from coordinate 42,999 downwards.
GTCATTTTTCTTTGCTGGTGTTTCTACCTTTTGATTAATCACAAATTAATGCATCTCAAGAAAAATTGCACTCTTCACATAAGCATACACCATCTATTTACAGGGAAGAAAATAGAAGGAAGAGAAGAAAACCATAGAATTCAGTTTCATTCAGTCTGTGACTTGGACTCCATTATTGTGGTCACTGAGAAGAGCAGATGTGATGCATTGCAGTATCACGCATGAAAGTCAGCTCAGGTTGGGACATTGCCACATTTGTCCAGTTTCTTGAAAGGCTCATCCTTCATTGAGGACAGTTTCTGCTATAGCACTTAAACTTTAACAACATCCACCCATTCCCACTGGTCCAGCATGGCCTCTCTATGGGCTGCAGTCCTCCAAAGCTGTATCTGTTTGCACCAGGGGACTCTTAGCAGAGAGGTAAATCCACAGCTAAACATTGTGAAAAACACTACTGGAAAAGCGTGGGAGCTCCGGTACCACCACCACCATCACCGCACTCCCCCTACCCCCCGAACTGGAAGTGCGGAGCGGATGAGGTGTGGCAGAGTGAACATGGAGTGGGAAGAGCCAGGACTGAGAGCAGAAGCTTTAAAATGCCCACCAAAACAGCCATTTTAGCCATTTTAGCAAAGAACTCATGCACATCCACTTCACAGGGGAGGCTCACACCGGCAGACCCTTCACAGAGAAGTAAATCCGTGGCTAAACACTGCAATAAGCACCATTGGGGAAGTGCAGAAGCCCCAGACACCCCCCATCCCCAAACAGGAAGTGCAGAGCCACTGAGGTGTGGCAGACCCCACATGGAGTGGGCAGAACCAGGAGTGATAGCAGCCAACCGCCCGTGCATGTATAAAGGTGGCCACTAGGAAGCGACTGAGGAGCACAGCGAACAAGGCAGGCAAACAGGGCGTGGCTTGCCAGAAGGGCATGGCACAGGCAGTTTGCTTGGGCAGTTCACCCAGGACAGGGTGAGCAGGGCAGGGTGGAGTATCCTTCCCCACTCAGACCGGCTTACCTATCGGTGGTCTCCCAGACAACAGATCTTGCCATGGTCTCCACTAGACAAAAAGCTCTTCCCAAAAAGAATGCGGCCACCCAAACGGAGTGCCTGCCCAAAAATGTGGCTGTTCAGGTCTCCAGCTGCAGGGATTGCCTGGGCCTGTTGCTGTCAGCAGAGTGCATCAGGGATACCACCTGTGTGAGGTGTGAGCAGGTGGAAGATCTGCTCAGCCTGGTGGCAGGACTCAAGGAGGAAGTGGAGAGGTTAAGAAGCATCAGGGAATGTCAACAGGAGATGGACTGGCATACCAGAGGGAAACTCTCTGGCATACCAAAGGGAAAGACACCAGCGGGATACCCTCCAAATAGTGGTGGACCCCCTGCCCTGTCACCGTTGGGCAGAGGGAGGGGACCTAAGAGACAGGGACGGATGGAAGCAAGTCCCAGCTCGGCATTGCAGGCAAACCCCCTCCGTAACTACCTCGCTTCCCCAGGTGTCCTTAAGTAATATGTTTGAGGCTCTGGATCTTGAAAGGGGGGGTGAGTGAGGATGAGGTGGAAGGTCCACCTAGGAGGTTGTCTAGGGTGAGGTGGCCACCTCCACATCTCAAGACTGCTTCCGCCAAGAAAGAAAGAAGGGTAATTGTTGTAGGCAATTCCCTTCTCAGGGGAACAGAGGGCCCGATATCCTGACCGGACCCTACCCATAGGAAAGTGTGCTGCCTCCCTGGTACCTGGGTCAGGGACATTACTAAAAAAGTCCCTGGTCTGGTTCGACCCTCTGATTACTACTCTTTATTGATAGTTCAGGCTGGTTGCAATGAAGTTGCTGAGAGAAGCTTGAGAACTATCAAAAGAGATTTCAGGGGACTGGTGCGGTTGGCTGATAGAGCAGGGGTACAAGTAGTATTTTCCTCTATTCCTTCTGTGGCAGTGAAGGATACTGAGCAAACTAGAAAAACTCAGCTGATGAATACATGTCTAAGAGGTTGATACTGTCGCAGGAATTTTGGTTTTCTCGACCACGGGGTTGTTTACTTAGCACCTGGCTTAATGGCTGCAGACAGGCCTCACCTGTCTTTAAGAGGAAAACAGATCCTAGTCCAGGAGCTGGTGGGGCTCACTGAGAGAGCTGTAAACCAGGTATGAAGGGGGGAGGTGACAAAACAAGGTTTGTTAGGATTGAGCCTGAGAGAACAATGCTGAGGTTGATGGTGAGGCAAAAGGGCTCAGCTGAAGTGCTTCTACACCAAGCTTCTACAAGTTTTTTTTTAGAACAAATCTGAGTTTTGCAACATAGATAGTGGTCCTGCTCTATCCTGCACTCACTAGCTGTATTACAGCAACATTCAAAGGACTTGAGCATGTTTCACACCCATTAAAACAGATTGCCTACAAGCAAGTGAGGAAAAATCATTTGTCTCCAAATGGTAAATAAGCAATTGTTTATATATATTCCTGAACCAGAAACAGAAGAGTCCTTGAAACCACAGTCCCAAGATAACCACCAGGAAAGGAACAGCAAGCATCTCATGTCAATATTTTTTGCTCCTTAATAAAGAATGAAGCAAATCTTCAATTCAAGATTTCCAGACATTTTTGGCAGATGTTTGTAGTTTGTAAGCTGGACTTTGGAGAGTACTCTGGAGACAGCGTAATAACCTCATTTGTCATGTTTCTCCTGATAGCGTCTCTAACTAATAGCCATTTTCTTGCTAGTGAAAAACACTTCCAGACCTTCTAATTTGCTAAGCTTTAGGGGTAGCAAACTGAGTGAATGTAAGAAGTCCACAGATAATATCTAATAGAACCTACTAATTCCATCATTTGCAAGTAGTCCAGAAGAGAACTGCCTAAATGCTTGTCACATCCCTCCTTACATAGGTGTAATCAGTTGCTTTCGAGACTGGATTGAACTCCGCATTTGTGATTTAAGCTATTAGGCTTCATATGTATGGAACTCATTTGAAATGCAGTCCTTCTCCTTTGCTGTACTTATTAATTTCTAATCCTACAACTAATCTGAATTACTAATCCTACAGTTCGAGCTGGAATTTCAGTGACATGAGAATACAAAGCTGATAAGGCTTTCATCTTCAAAAATCTACTTTCTTACTTGTTCCATGACTCTTATCTGTCTCTGGCGTACAGTGAAAGTAAGTAGTGAACTGGAATTGCAAGCAGGTGGAAATACTTGGATTAGCAGAGATGTGAAGTCTAACGTATACCTACCACTTCTGGATCTGACTGCACTCATCTACTAGAACAGTTGATTCAACTCAGTAACATTAATTTTGTATTACTGCTAGCTTAATGCTTAAGTCTGATCTTGTAGGCTAATCTAGATCAGCATCACAGATGCCCTTTCTTCATTGTCCATCCACCATCTTGTGAAGACTATGTTAATGTCACATAGAAATCTGCCTGACACAATCAAATTTCAGAATCAATCTCTAAAATATATTACCAATCAGGAATTTTTATGTACAGAAGGAAACAAGACCTTTTCACTTACAACAAATGTATATGCTGATAACTCATACTTCAGATCAATCATGACACACAGCAACATTTACATCTATTGTAAAAAAAAAACCTGTTCAATCATATATTTTAATATATATTGAAATCTAATTAGCTTCTGAAGTCAAACTGATTATGTTTTTTTAATGCTTGCTTTTCTTATTTGCTATAAATTAGCTTTTAAACACAAAATGTACTAAGCAGCATTTCATCCAAATCCTATCAAACAAAGTTATTGAAGCATGAGGTCTATATAACCAGTGAAGCAGAAGACCATGCTATTACATGGATAAATGCTCCAGAGTTACTGAAGCAACACAAAAACAATCATAGAAACACGGCTTTTGAAACCTCTTAAGCATTTCATTTCTGGGAAATATTCATATATATATATATGAATATACACACACATAAATTTAAACTATTTGACATCAAATACAGTTGGCTTTGATTAAAACCAATGTTGTTATTACCCAGCCACCTCCCCCCAAAATAAGTAGCAAACAAGTCAGAAATCAAAGCCATCTATCTATGAGATTTAAACAAGTAATCCTTGTATCCTTATGTTTTATTCTTCCTTTCCACATGTTCAGACAAAAGAGGAATAACAGCTCCCAAGCCATTGTGTCTGTGGAAAAACCATCACCTCACAACCGCTTCAGCACCCAGCATCTTACAGATTTCTCGAGGGCTCCAAGGAGACTCTGCTCAGACTATAACAAAATTTATGGTCAACATTTGGGTTTATTAGACCCTATCCCTTGATATACTCTTTACATAGCGCAACTTATGCCCACATATGTAGGGCATTTGTTCCACAGAATGATTTCAGAGGAATATAAGATACTTAGTCTTGGATGCCCCACCTCCCAAGCCCACAGGAGCCCCATTCATTAAAAAAAGTCAGATGATGCCTGTGCTGGAGTTCTTCGAGCAGACAGTGGAGATGACCAACTAATCTTCAAATCCTCTGTTAAAAAAAAGTTTCTGCAAAATGTAATTTATACAATGCAATACAGTTTAGTCCTACTCACTGTCAGAGGAAATGCTATGACTGGGTCTTCATGGATGCGTGAGTGTGCAAGGCAGAAAGAGGCAGACTCACCGGCAGCCCCAACACCTACAGTAGCGCAAGGCCAAACATCACAGAGAAGATGGCTGAGAAGCGGCTTTTACCCTTTTTTACACAAATAACTCAGTGATGCAGAAGAGTACAGTTAGCAGTACGCAGCCCTGACATCCTTTCAAAAATAGGTGCTCTGCAGGCTGCACCTATAAGCAACATTCTCTGAAGAGTACCATTTACCCACTTTGTGTATTCCACCCACAACTCTTCTCAACCCTCTGAGCCTATTGCCGTTCATAAAATTTTTTTCCTCACCACCCTCACCTTAGCTTTGGTACCCTAAAGCAAGGTGACATTTGCTCTCCCTCCTCCCATACACCAGGCCTCCACACACAATACAGCATTTTTTTGGCGCAAAAATTTTCACCCTGAGGTGCGTTGCCAACAGCACTCACCATTCCCGCTCACCCTGGGCCCGACATTTTATATCATCTCCCTGACCTACCATCACTTCTCACTGAGGGAGTAGCCTCCTCCAGCAGCTCCTCTTACACCCTCCCACCCCAACTCCACAGCCCCATCAATACAGGAGGAAATCTTCAGGTCAGCCCCTGGGGCTGGGTCCCACTTCACCCTTACCCGCCATCTCCCAGGGCACCCTGGCCTCCTTAGTCATCCTCTATCAGCAATTTTTAACTGTTTCCCATCTGGCATTGGAGGGGCAGATTTACTCCACCACAGTTATCAATCCCTCAGGCAAGGCTAACATTTTCTTTTATTTAACTTTTTTAAGGTCAGGTTGGCTTTGTGTTTGAATGTGCTTCTCATCACAGCAAAGGCCTTCTCCTTTCTGCTGTGTTTGTGTAGCACATGGAAATTTTTATTTCAAGCCTCCTGTGGTACCAGAAGCTGCACACTTTCCCCAGCCTCATCACCTAGCCCAGACATCAGCAAGAGGGATGCTAGGTGGTGAGGACAGTGGTGGGCCAGCTCTCACCTGAGTCCACAGGCTCTACAGTGTTCTTTTTTCCAGTGTCAGAGGCTCACCATTTAATGAGTAGTTTTTCCACATTTATAAGTGTTTTTCATGGCACACAGAAAGACTGGCATGGAGCTCATTTGTTTCCAACTGCAAACATTTGTTCATTACCCTAGGCTGATCAGCAGGGTAAAGAACAAACATTTGCTGCATTGATGAAAAAGGGGAAAAGAACAATGAATAAATACCGTGGGACAAGCAAATCTTAACATTTGCAGTTGTTTTAGTTAACTTGAGTTAATTGCCAATTAACACATGCCACTACACGACCAAAAAATCTAATCTGAACAGTCTCAAAGTGAAGGACTTCTATTTCTTATATTTTTGTTTACTTATTCAACCTTAGCAAAATCAGACTATCAAAATATGTATGTTAAGGGACTCTTTAAAGAAGTAATCTCTTCAGTCCAGGAGATACTCCAAAATACAAAATGTGGTGCACATTCCTAATTTTGGCAACATTGGCAGTCAGAGGACTGTGAATGCGTTATTTTCCTCCATTCAAAAACTAACAAAATGAAATGTAACTACCCTACAGCAGTGTATTTTCTTAATAATAATAACATAAACGACAAATGAAAGCAATCAAAGAAGGAAATTAATCCAAGCATTTTTGCAACACAGCAGAAGACACCCATTGCCATAAAAATATCTGCAACACCACAAATTGCAACATGAGAACAGTCAAACCAATGTTTGGCAAAAGAAATACGTTTCAGAGATAAGATTTTGCATGTGAATCTTAGCCTTAGCGTAATTTTCACAATCAAGTAATAAATCATTCAGATTTGTTTTAGTGAAAAACAGTACGAACACAGAATGAATGCTCTATTAGCATACTTTGACTACATATGTGATTTTCTTATTTTTAATCTTGCAACACAAACCTAACCTGAGGGACTTAGAAGTGTTTTATTGGGCAATGCTGCCCTCTACCGACTGCACGGAACAAGCAATTGGAAGAGAGCCCCGTAAAAGGCTTCTTTGCCTTCAGGATTGATTATGATCGACTGGGTATCGTTGAACTACGACAGAACTTTATGAAAGTGAAATCTTAGAGTTAAAATATCATTTGCATAAGCAAAGTATTCAAATAATAAAATAAAAACTTATTATTGCAGTGTAATACAGTTGTTGCAAAGCAGTTTAGCTAAGTCAACAAATAACACTAAGTTAAAAAAATGTACACTGTCAGAGCTACTTACAGACAAAAAAAACCCAGCCATCTAGCTTAATGACATTTACTTGCAGCTTCAATCGCAATGACAGAAAAGCATTCAGAGTTCATTGCAAATGGTTAATAAACTTCTGAGGTTTGATTTTTCATGTAACACTAAGACATGGCATGTAAAACCCCACTTACAGCTACAGATCTGTGACACCTTAATATAATAAATAAATAAAATATTTTTGTTAACGTAATGTGCAGTGCACTAAATGATCACAATCAGAGATCCTTTTGTACTATATTAAAATATTGTGCAACAGGTAAATTAGAAAAGTTACATCTGCAATCAAGGAATCTTTATTATGTTACATGATAACTAATTCATGGAATCAAGTATTCTAATTTATCTAGCAAATATTTTATGTATATGTGACCATGCTTACACTACTGCAAATAGTGTCAGATATTCCAACAAAAGACAATGTAAATCATTAAATGTGCATCAGTGCCTTCATTTCATAAATTATAAATGCACAGAATTTCCCCACATTTTAATAGGAATACATGAAAACTATAAAGTTTCTTAAAAAATTCAAAGCTATTTTTTCACAAAATCTGTATTTTATAGTAGAGTTGTTTCATAGTCTTTAACAGTGTATTTCCAAATTGCCAGTACTTTGTGACAATGACTTTTTGTTTAGTGTATAGATGATTCTAGTGAGATCTTAGCCATATTAAGAACAATTCTAAACACGCAGTTTCTTGATGCAAAACCTTAAACCTATTTATTCCATCAGTATAGTTAGCAGTTAACTCAGCCAAATTATAATAATTTGAATTAACATACTAAAACAAATCAGTAAAAATCCCATTCTTCATCTTCATATGCTGCAAGCTGATGGAGAATGTGTCTGATTCCTGTAGGAATAACCTTTCACAATTATTTTTAATATAATTGCACCTAGCAATGTAACCATGTAACTAGCGCAGGTTTGTTGTACTACAGATTTGTTGTGCTACAGGTTTGTTTGTTGTTGTTTGTTGTACTTTTCCAGTAACAGTCACCTCTGTAAAGATATGTCTCTGACCTGAACAGAACAATTTCCTAAGAATGATAGAGTCTACAGGAACGGCTATAGACTAAAGTTACTTCCAGCATTTAAAAAAAAAAAAAAAAAAAAAAAAAAAGCCAANAAAAAAAAAAAAAGCAAAGTCCATGAGGTAGTCTGTATTCTGTTTCCAGTGTTGTAGCTTTGGGCTTTTTTTCCACTTTTCCTGCCTCTTTAAATGCTCCCATAACTCTTATTCTGGCGCAAATAAATTAACATTTTTCCTCACAGAAATAAATGGTTGAAGCTGGGGAGCAAAGATACCAAGGAACTCTGGAAGAAGAACCTTCTCCATTCTTTTAAGGTCTCTGTTCTTGATTGTCCTTGATTTTTTTCCTATTTATATACAAAATAATAAAGACCTTTTGCAAAACAAAAATAACAGTTCTTAACAAAGTCAGTGACTATCTGCTCAAAGAAATAGAAAATAGAATGCTATCAGGTGAGTATTTTTAGTACTAAGACATTCAGCTTTTGATGCTGCGCATCTAATTTTCCTTTGATTACACTAGTTAATGAACTAGAATTCCCCACTGTCCATAGTATCAGTAAGATATAGATCCTTAATATAGGAATGTAAAAATTGTTTCTGATTATACACTTATAGTATCAGGCATTAAACATAGCTAAATGTTTCTGTTTCAACAATTATTTCTAATTGGTACAAATTAGACAGAAGGGAAAATTGCATTTTAATCCTTACAACTTTCATGGCCACAGGAAGAGGAAAATAAGCATGACATTTAAATTTGATCTCTTTCTTACTAAGTTTGTGTTCTAAAAAAGTGAATTCAGGCTTTGAAAAGAATATTTTGGAAGTGACAGACACCCTACATCCACCCCCACCTCATTCTTCCAGAGAGCACACATTCATACTTACCTCCAGAACCAACCACTAGCAAGGCTGCATGTGAGCTTAGAAGGATAGGACTTGCTCTTGCCCTACACCCACTGTTCCTAGCCACACTCTTCCTCTGCTCTAATTCCATTTAAATTGGAAGATTATTTGAACAAGAACATAAGCCTATGGAAAAAAAGAAAGATACACAGTACAAAGTGTACTGCTAGCCAATGTCACTCTAAACTCACCTCAAGAAGCTCAAGTTGTTAAAACTCTGCAAAAAGTAGAGATGACAGAAGTACTCAGGAGAGCAGCAGCTGTTCTCTCAAGGCTAGGAACATAAACCCAAGAGAGCAGTTCTGCCAGTAAATCTGAGGACTATTTTTAAAATCTACAGTATTTCTTTTGGGTTGTTCTCAACAACTTTATTTTTTAACTACCATGAATTATATTTATCGAGTGCTGAATCTATTAAAGTATCTATTAAGAATGGATTTGTAGTAAGATAGCAGACAATAATAGCCTTTTAACTTCCAATTGTATCAATATTCAAGGTTGTAAGTTTTATCTGAAAGAGCTTTTAGTTCACACTTAGGGGCCTATTTTTCTTCAACATATGAACCCCTAAACATTTTCCAGTTAAATCCAGAGCACTACAGAGAGAGTATTTGCAATAGGCTTATTATTTTTTGTTATATTTTTCTCTTCTTTCTTACAATCCTAGTGGAGAGTGAGTGGATAAAGTATCCCTGTAAAGATACAGCTACCTAATTTCAAGCCTTGTTGGAGACTCACAGTGAGGGTCATCTCTCAGCGGAGATGCAAACTGGTGACTGCTCATTCAGAGTAAGAAGTCACAGCAGCCAGAGACACCAGTTGCATCATTCCTGTATGCTGTTAGCTGCAGAAATTTGTGAACCTTCATTACATTAAGCTGACAAGTCACAGATGCTGTGTCAGACTGCTGCCCATGAGCAGTGTTAAAAAGAAAAAACAATGCAGAAAAGTAGCTATTGAAGCATATTTTATTGTACAATAATTTTCACTACAGAGAATGCAGTTCTTTTCAAACATATACATGTATAAAATTACAGAGGATGCAGTGATCTGTTGTTTCCAGGAGGAACAAAGTTCATGAACACAACAGTTCTAACTGTAAACCACAGAAAGTTTCAAAAGTTGTAACAATTTAGGGCCTTGTTTATATAATATATATTGGCTTTATTAAAAAAATTTCTTCCTCATACTAGTAAGAAAATACACTGCTATATTAAATACTTCAGCTTATATTCAATGGGAAACCTCCACAGCTTGTGTTTATTGGTTACTCAGCCACTTAATGATTAATTTCATATACACTTAGTTACAGCTATAAATCAAAGGGTAGAAATTGTAGGAAATGGACTTCATTTTACAAAGTATGCAATACATTTGCACCTACATTCCACACATCTGAGCCAAATTGCCTTTAACCGTAAGAAGGGTTTTCTCACAAAACAAGACATGATAAAAAATAAAACAGATAATGATCAATAATGATTACCAGTCCTACGGATATCAATAAGAAATTATTTGGCCAGATAGTAATCCAGTGGGAGAGAAATACTACAATCTCTGGTGCTGCAAAAAGTTTCTCCAATCCGTAGGCAGCCTGTACAGGATCATCATGTTGTATTAAACTTGGCACAAGTAGTGGTAAAAAGCATTTGAACTGCAGATAAGATATTGGATCAATTTTTTTTTAACTACTTATTACCAGTAAAAATCATCTTGGAAGTCGGTTTCTTCCTATGACAATAAACTGCCTTGGCTAGATGAGTAAATAACTCCCTTTTGTTTATGAATCAGAACATTCATTGAAATCTTTTTCCTTAAAAATTTACCTGCCACTATTGTACAGCAGTAGCTTGCAGGAAAAAAAAGGAAACTAAAAAAAGGACCTATACATGAACAGATTGCCTGCTCTGGCACAGAATCTATTAGCTGAATTGGGCATCTACATCAGTGCACACCACCATTATTCTCCTTGAAGGAGTGGCCTGTACATATTTTTCATGGAATACATTTTAAATAGGCATACAGATGTATAACTGTAACTTATTATTCCTAAAATAATAAAGGAATTTGTAGTCAGTACAAAAATCCATACATTGAAAAACACTTAATCCATGTTAGGCCATAACTGCACATTTATGATAACCAAATCTGTAGCACTAAGGCACTAACGTACGCTGAACAGGCACGAGGTGGTTAGAATAACAGCCATTTGATCAGAACATTTTCAAAGTGTCTAGCAGAAATTATTGCCTCAGAAATGTGCACTATGCCACAATTAGAAAGGGTCAAAACCAACACAGGACAAGATAATACTTCCATATCAACTGAATAAAAATAGTTTATTTACAGATTGTGAGGAAAGATATGAAAAGCCTTTCCTTTTTGAATAAATACACCTCTTAAGGGAACACATCCACTAACTAAAAAGAAAATAGCTTTGTGTGGTTAAATGAATAGTTCTTAAGTACTAAATAAAACCATAAAAACATTTAAAGTACAATAGTGCAACCATGTCAGAGCATAACGCTGGTATTTGTCACTTTGCATTTCAGGTAGAAGACAATGTAACTTTTTAAAGCAAAACAATGGAAAACCTTAAATATTCATTACTGCCATGTATAAATACATGCTTTTGGTTCTACATTTAAATAAATATTATTTTCCAAGTTCTTTCACTTTAACATAAATTCTACCTGGTATTATGTGAATATTCAGACTTGATGGAGCTGATCATCAGAGGATTTCTAAAACCAGTTCCAACTGAGCTATAGCTATATCCCCATTCAATAGTGCTTTTTCTAGTAATTTGTACATTGATCATAAAACTACTCCAAGGTAAAACTTTGTTAGCAGTTTCCAACCCTGAATCTTATTTAAAAATAAAACACTGTCGCGTTACATGACACACATAAAAATTACATAGCTTAAAAAAGTGATTAAGTTTAAATAGCTTGGCCAAATAACACAAGATAGATTCTGCTCATCAAAACAAATAAGAAAAAGTACCCAAAATAACCATGGTCCAACCCAGCAGAGGGAAAAAATAGATCCCTGAACTCATGTCCTTCAACCAAGGTCTCTACAAGCATGGACTTTCACACAGCATTCTGTATAAAAAGAATCTTAGATGTAAAACGAATTACTGCACAAGCACATAAATCTGGAAGCCATATTTGTAAGGGGCACTCCACAAGGTGAAGAGAAGGTAGAGGGTGATCTTTCAGAAGATTACAGCTACTGAAATTAAATGATTTGTTCAGCTACTGAGAGTTACTAAAACCACAGCCAAACAGTTCTTGGTAGCAGCAGATGGTCTTAAAAAGGGAAGTGGATACATATTTGTTCATAGAATCATAGAGTCGTAGAATCCTTAGAGTTGGAAGGGACCTTTAAAGGTCATCTGGTCCAACTCCCCTGCAATGCACAGGGACACCTACAGCTAGATCAGGTTGCTCAGAGCTTGGTCCAGCCTGACCTTGGATGTCTCCAGGGTCAGGGCTTCCACCACCTCTCTGTTGCTAATGTGACAATCAAGTTGGACATGGAGAGAAAATTTTGTCCAGAAAGGGAGTTTCAAGCACAAGAACACTGCCTAAAATAGTGGTGAAATCTCTTTCTTTGTGTTTTTCACAACTTGGCTAGCCAAAACCCCAGCTAACCTAATCTAGGATCAATACCATTCAATCTCTGCTTGGCTGCTTGTGAGGCAAGGCAAAACCACTTCCTGAAATCCTTGCAAACACATCTATGTGATTTTCTGTACCCAAGCAAAATGTTTTGCTCATGTGGTTGTGTCAACAAAGTTTAGGCAAATGTACTTCACCTCCTTTACTTGGTCAAAAACTGTGTCGTTCAGCTGATAGACACCGAGCCCCAGAATAAGCACTACAAGTTAAATGAAATTAGTAACACTGAAGGAGAAGTATTTTGGAATGCAAACAACAGCTTATACAATCACGGCCTTTTCTTTCAGAGAAAACGCGAACTCCTACATGTTGTGAGCTTACACATCAGAAATAATGCACTAGATCATCGCCATCTCTTCTCTTTACTGCTGCAGGAAGAACTATCTGCAAATACAATCCACGCTGATTTTCCTTCCATTTCATTCCTTCGGAAAGAGAGAGGTTTTAGACGCCAAGATCACAGAAGAGGCCCTCATCAGATCACTCAGCTAGCACGGTTTTCTCCTCAAAGAAACTCATTACAGCTGTACTGCTATTGTTTAGATTGTACAGGGTTAATATAGTCATATATGACTATAGATTATCTGTGATTATTTACATATGCCTATACCTTATACATAGACACATAAGGTAGTGTATGAATATTCCCTTAAAATTACACAGAGGGTACAAAATGTGTCTTTTCTTCTAGAGCTGAAGTAAATAAAAATGAAAAAAATAAAAAGTGAAATAAACAGGTATTATTTCTTCTGGCATTAGATTTCGCTGTCTTGTTAAGAACAAGTTTTCAGATAGTTAGCTACTAGCTGCTCTGATCAAGAGGTTTGAATGGATGCCTAAAAATACTTCTACCTCCTTGTAAACAGTAGTTTTTTTTAACGATGACAAACCTTATTTCTGAGAACTCCTCATTTTATACAACTGATAACACAGCTCAGGCTATACAGTGTTCATATACGGTGCTGACAATATAAAGCAGGAGTTGCTGGTCATATGGACTTCCAATCACTTCATAAAATTTTACCTAAGGTTGATCTATAGATTGAGGTTTCAGTCTGGAGATGTTTTCTTAACACACACAGAAAAGACAGACACAGTTCGCAAGCTCTGAAGGGGCCCTATCCCAATCCCATCGAAATTAATGAAAGCTGAGAACTGCACTATGATTGGACCATTATATCATTGCCTGATAATAACAGGACAAGGAAAACAATTTTAAACTGAAAGTGGGGAGATTTAGATTAGACATGAAGTGGAAATTCTTTGCTTGGTGAGGCACTGGAACAGGCTGCCCAGAGAAGCTGTGCATGCCCCATCCCTGGAGGTGTTCAAGGCCAGGTTGGATGGGCAGTCTGATCTGGTGGGTGGCAACCCTGCCCATGGCTGGGGGGGATGGAACTGGATGAGCTTTAAGGTCCCTTCCAACCCAAGTCATTCTATGAGTTTATGATTCTATGATTGTTGGCAGTAGAAATACCTACAATTTCTATTACATTATAGGACCGTTGGGAACTATTATAAGCAGTAACAACTCAGTTTTTAGAAATCCGGACACCTAAAGCTACCACCCACTGGTGGTAGAACTCAGAAAGTTCTTTAATTCAGGTAACAGTATTATCATTAATGCAAGTGGTTGCCATTCATTCCAGTGACTTCTTTTCATGAACAGTTCATACAGATGCTTGTGCATGTGCAGCAATTCTTTCACCTAAAACTTCAAAAATATGTAAAGAATATGCATTAAAAACAGACTCCTCTGTACTATTACAATCCCTCAATTAGTGTCTGAATGGAAAGAATTTAAAAAAAAAAAAAAGGAAAATTACAATCCACATCTGTCTGTGACACTATTAATGACCTAATCTAAACAAACAGGTGGGTACTGAATCATTAATTCACCTCAGTAACCCTATTATCACAGGTATTACAGGTCTCTCTGGAACTTGGAACTGTAATGGTCCATGCAAATGTTCCTTTCACTCTTGAGCTGTATAGGATCAGAAAAAAGGTCTACTTCTCATTTCCCAATCAAACCTCAGCTCCCCAAACTAAATAAATTCTAACTCAATTTTGTAAAATTACACCAGTACTCCACACACCTGCCACTGTCTTCTTCCAAGAAACCATTCCACTTTATGCCCTGAACTTAGGGTTTACCTGAAAGTAGGCAATCTTTTAATGGCTTATGGTTCTCTTGGGAAATGTTCCATGAAGGTGTACTTAAGGCCTTCAAAAAACTAGATAAGTAGACATGAGCAAAAAGATTAAATTACTTGAAGTTGCAATGTTTTTCTTTTCCTATGAGTGATATATGATCCTGTCTTATCATATTCTGTAAGTACAAAATACTGAGGCAATTAAGAAACAAGCAGGTAAAGAAGATAAAATATATTACAGTATTTCGTGCACTGACTACTGCAGCATTGATTCTGAGCTCGCTTCACTGAAATACATGGCTTGAGAAGAGTGAAATCTGAGTCTTAGGGACAAAGCAAGTGCATAAACATGAATTAGTAGAAAGTAGTGCCTGGATTTTTTCTATGATGTCTAACTTCTAAATACACAATTGTAAAAATCCATAGTAAAAAGAATGAAATCCTTCATTTTACTTTTTTAAAAAAAATATACAAATGACATGTCAGAAAAAACGTCTGTCATTTAAACATTGCAGCAGTTTTTCATGAGTGCTGATTTTTTCACAGGTGTTCCAGCCAGGCTGGTTACTGACCTCGTATCATCTTGATTATCACTTCGTTTTCTAACTTCACTGTGGAGGAAAAGAAAAAGAGAAAAAAAAGAACCACACAATGAAGATGCAGTCAATTAGTGTATTTCTATTGATGCTCAAGTTCACTGTTCTGTTTGTTCCGGTATCTTACACAGCTCAACATCATGTAACTCCCAGAAAAATAGTAATACAATTTTTAGTCCACAAAATAAAAATGCCTTTTAAGTTTCCATTTTGGGAATTGCATCAGTATTTCTATACAAATCACTGTACACATAATTTCTGATATGTAACTACTCCACAATGTTCTTTTTTCCCTTTCATTTTCTTTTGCTCATTTTCCTTCATTTTTTTTTGTTTCAGTATACTACCATGGCAGAATATGTTTGTAGCTGAAAACAGAAAACTAAATAACTGCAATTTCAAGTACATATTTATTCAGAGGAAAAACACATATTGGATGCTTTATTACAAATATACACTTAAAAGTTGTATATCTGACAGATATACGGATTCTGACAGATGATGTGTTTTTACAGGGCCACTCTGATAGTGCCTCCTAGAAATTCAAAAGCAAGTTCTACAATTTCTTGCTACCATATATGTCTAATACATATATATATGCATAATTTAAGCCCTCCTTATATCAGTAGAATAAATTAATGAAGTTCCATTCGGAACATCATAATATTTAGCAAAACAAACAGTAGCAGAAAGGAACCCTACAAAGAGGTAACAAATTAGTCTGGTGGACTATTTGCTCTAATGACATGTTGGCTTAGAAATTTTTATTTCAAAATGAAATGTGTCTTTGAAAGAATAAGGATTACTAAGACTTGAGTAAAGAAATTGCAGCCAACCATTCCAGACCAAGGCTCTGGATAATGTCTAGAGTATTTACGGAACTATGAGCCTACTGAAGAAAAAAAATTTTGAGGTTCTGAAAATAAATGCTCTGACTGCCAAAACATTTTTATCCTTGAATCAGTTAAACAAGTCTATCATGTTTAAATATTAGAGACCATTTTCCAACTGTGATTAATGTTATCTGTGTTATGTACGTTTTCTAATTTTATAGCTCACTGCTGTATTCACAGATAGGTTCTTGGAGATGAGTCATTTAAATCAGCAATTAATGTTGACACTAACAGACAAATAGAACAACTGTGTTCTTGCAGCATCTCTAATGGAGTAATTTTTTCTAGAAATACAAATGCTCTTGAAAGTCGAATGTGAAGAAGCAACAACGCTCTTCAGAAAGCCAGTATTTTGTATTCAAGCCACGTTTTAACACTGAATAAATAAATACTGACCAAATGTCACAAAGTTTAATTACTGCATTAGGCTGTTGCAAAAATAAAATTAATATGGTTTGTAATTCTGGCGTAGAGTTCCATGTATTAAACTGAAAATCAGAGCTTCCAGCTCTTCAAAATAATACTGTAGCACAGAACAGTTCGGAAAAGTAGTCGTTGTCTAATGTTTGGCTCACACTTTATCACAGAAATACTACACTGCTAAATGGATATAAAGTTGAGTTTCTGTCTTTAAAATAATTTAGAGAAAGAGGAATAAAAAGTGTGATTAGAACAGTTAGTAATAAAACTGAATATATATTAATAGATGTATATAATAAATAGAATTAATTATATGCATAATTGTACGTATTTGAAATTAGTTTATCTCTACAAAAGAATTAAGAAAGTAAATCCATATACCACTAAACATATGATTCATTCATCAGCCAGGTTATAAAACTGTGAGGTCCATAACTAAGCTCTAATTTAAATTTTAATAATTAAGACAACCATATAACATTTGCAAGCAAAAATGTTACTTAATTATACTGAGAATAAAAGATGCCTTGCATTTATCTATAAAGATTTAACATTTTTCATTTTTTAATTTCACTTGTTGAATTTGATGTTGGTACAATTCTAAATACATACATGTATGTCTTTGCATGTGAATTAATTCATAATGTCCATTTCATAAAATATATTCAGATGTGCTTATTTGAAAATAGAAACATGACTACTTACCGAGCAAGATGAAGAACTGCTTCTACAATGTTAGATCCATCTTTAGCACTTGTTTCACAGAATAATGCATTATAAGTCTGAGAGTAAAAAATAAAATATTAAGCCAAGTTATCTGAAATGTTTCTCATTGGATATGTATATACAATTAAAAACCTTTTCCTCAATAACTCAGGGAACTATTACATGTACATTTAAATGAATGGGAATTCCTCTTTCTCTGGGTATTCTTTTTCTGATATATTCACTTCAGTATAGACAAAAATTGCTTTTTAACTGTAACTTTTACTGTAACTGCAACTCTCAGAGTTCAAGAAGTGTTTGGACAATGCTCTCAGAAATACAGTTTGGATTTTGGGTTGTTCTGTGTGGAGCCACGAACGATGATGATCCTTATGGGTCCCTTCCAACTCAGTATATTCTATGATTCTAAGACAGGCTAAGATTCTCATCCACCCACTAGTGTGCTTCATTTCACTAGCAAAATTGGATTGTCAACTTCTCTCTGGAGGCAGGAAAACAGTCTCCTCAATCATTCACCTTCCAAGCAGGAAGACTGAGAAGAATATCCCAGCCGATAGTGGAGTACAGCTCAGCTGCACTGGGACAAAATTTAGCTCAGCAAACACCATCAAAATAGGATAGCTTCCATGAAAATTGTCCACAAATCCTAATAACTAGATTTGAACAAATAACCATAAAATGGCTTTTGTTTACAAGTTATTCACAGAGTTTTCAGATTAGTAAGTTATCAAAATCATTTTATACTGAAAAGGTAGACTTAGATCTTACCATAGCCAGCTTTTCTCCATAGTTTATAGGTACACATTTTTGCCCTTGTTCTGTAACTCCTTGACGGAGATCTGCTTTGTTTCCTACCATCATAATTGGAATATTTTCATGAGTTGCATCCTGTAAAGAAGATTTTATTTCCTTATTGCTAGAATGCTCAGAATACGAGAAGTTAACTAGCATCATGTCATGATTACTTCCTTCTCACAAAAATTCTTGTGCAGTACCACAAAAAACAACAAATTGTGTAAATTATATAATTTTTTGTGACACAGTCCATACTTCAAGCAGCCAGCTTAAACATCAGCCTGCAAAGAGGTGCCTCCATACCCATAAGCCCTGTTACAAAATCATAAATGTCATGTTCCAGTGGAAATACTTGTTGTATCTAAAACTTTATGGCAAAACTACTGTGGGAAGATTAACCAACTGCCACACTATCATAAAAAAAAATGCTTTCAGAAAAGAAATGAAAGATTTCACTTACACTTTCCCTCCAATTAAACAACTGTGGTATAACAGGAAAATTCTTTTCATCAAATTTGATTTGTACTAAAATAAACAAGTAGTAGTAACAGAAATAAATACTGCAAGTTTCACTTGGACTGTGGCTAATTTACAGAATTTAATATACTGGTTTTAAATGCAGAGGCTCCAAGGAATACTCAAGCAATCTGTAAGTAGGTATCTGAAATGGGCTTTCATGTTCATTTCAAAAGGAGGTGAATGGGAGCAGTGTGATTATGTTATAATCTTTCATACAAAAGATGAATCAATTTTAGCACTGAGTATGTTAGAATATATTTTAATACCATTAGAAATTCCATTTAGCTTGTACATCTTACAAGAGATTGCAGTTTGGCTAGCTCCAGAGTTACTGAAGTCTTATAAATCAAATAAGTCAATCTAAAAGGGCTCTGGAATACTAAAGCAAAGAATAAACTTTCCAAGGGGAATACTTACTTTCTTCAGATAGTCAGACATCAGGACAATGAAACATACTTTTTAAGTTGCATACATTTAAAGTACTTACCGCAATCATATCAACCCATTCTCGCACATTAAGAAAGCTTTTTTCACATGTTACATCATACAACAGTAAAACACCATCTGCTCTCCTGAAGTATGATTTAGCAATACTTCGGAATCTTTTAGGAAAAAAGGAAAAAAAGACTTGTGTAAGGCTGGGGGGTTACTTTGCAGACTGTAGCAAACTGGGTTACTCTGCTACATTTGAAAAAATATGAATTCAATAAGCGTTTTCCAGGAATTAGTTCATCAGTTATAGTCATCTTCTCTATTAACATAATACAGTCTGCTTAGCAACTGCACAGCAACTAGGTATTCATGTATTACAATATTCTTCATAAACTTGTTATGTGGGAAGAGAATGACTGTGCCTCCAACTATCTATGTCATATAAACACTCTTTTAGGCGAAAGTAAACATACACGGCCCAATACAAAGCTTTATCACCGAATAGATAAAACTGACTTCCAAGTTCTTAGATTATACTCTTAATGAGCCCTACAAGATGTCAGCAAAGTAATGGCTCTGCTAGTAAGAATGTCACAGGATTTTGTGAAAACTCTATACAGTAATTTGAAGAATACTGGCTGCATACTCGGTAATCTACAATTCTTCCATATGTTTTTTGAAGTCTCTGGGGAGAAGAGAGATTTTTCATATACTAAGTACAATGCAAATTAGGATCAGAAATTTCAGGGAAAGTCTAAGCGTATCACAAAGATAAACCTGTTCAGAAAAATAGACACGTGAGAACAAAGACATCAAAAGGATAAAAATGGAAGAAACAATTTACATCTACTCCATCTTTTTATAGTGCAGGACAGGGACATACGGATGTAATTAATTAACGCTGTGTTGAACCTCAACTAGTTCTCTCCGTGGAGAGGAAAGACTATCTCAGGCATCACCAAAGCTAACAAATAAACATTCCACCTGTCTCAGAGTCTCAGCAGCACACAGTTTCATCTGTCAACAGACATCTACACATGGTCACAATGACTTATTTACAATCAGTCCATGTAATATTTATTGGATATTTTTTCACCTATATGAAAAAAGGCTAATTAATTTAGAAAAAAATAAAACACATTGAAATGACTTTAGTAGCAGATAATCACGAACCTCTCCTGTCCAGCTGTGTCCCACAATTGTAGCACTGTAGGCTCTCCATCAACAATTAGCCTTTTCATTTGAAAATCCACACCTGAAAATAATGTACACAGTATAATCAAAAACATCAACAAGCTTAAAAAATCCACAGAAAGTTAAATGCTACGTTGCATATAAGAGGATACAGCAGTTACTTCTAACTACATTGCTTGTACTAGATTGTGAGAATTCAATCGTTCACATAGCCCTGAACTGCAATAATCTCCTGAATACAGCAACACACATTTCATTTGTCTTTAGAAAAACATTTTAAGGAATATTTTAACCACTAATTTTCCCAGGAGCATTGATACAAATTTGGCAGTATGATCAACAATCAAGAAGATCCCTCTGTGCTTCACTTTGCAAAACACTTTTATAGATTGAAATGTTTTACAAAAAGACTTTATTTCAAATCCCAACAAAGAAAAAGATAAATTGTAACAAAAATCCTAAGTCAGAGCCAAAAAAACAAATAAATAACTATGACTTGACTGGAAGGCAAAAAATCAGCTTTGAAAACAGCAAGCCAAGTTTGTTATCTGACAGCTATAATATATGCAACAAGCCAGTCAGAAACCCCTCCAGCTTAAATAACACTTGGAAGAAATGGAGATAAAGAATAGTATATGAGACATTAAAGGATAGTGTGAAAGACTAAAGGAGAAGACCAAACAGCCATGAAAGACTGGACATACGTTCTAAGTTCATTACATTGAGACACCCTTTATTGGGACTTTCTTTTGTTCAGGAACAGACTTTGAGCTTTACAAAGAAGAACTAGATCAGAGCGATATCCCATTATCCACTCCAAATACCAGTTAGGCACTTCTAAGTTTTAGTGCTCAATTAGATTACACAGCCTAAGAAATTGCAAGTGTATATTCAGGAAACCCTGGCAATCACAGGGGATAATTTTTTCACCTGCTACTTTTACATAACAGCAGTAATATTCACTTTAGTATTTTAAGAAGAACAACAACTGTACCCAGGGTTGCACTGGTATTGCCTCTAAATTCATTCTTGCAAAGCCTCATAAGGAAACTGGACTTTCCCACTGCTGCATCTCCAGCAAGAACAATCTTGTAAGCCTTCTCTGAACTTGGGTATTTTGAAGTAAATTCTGTTGCATCTGACTGAAAAAAAAGAAACCACCTGATTCACATCATACAAAAATATTTAAAATACAGTTCTCTATATAATTTTTTTTTTTCCTTGAAGAACTGGTTACCTGAGGAGTCAGAGCAGATATGCATTTCCTTGTTGAAGCAACTGAGCTGCTTCGACTTACTGGTCTTGAAGGTTTCCAGTCTAATATTGTACTGCTGTTATCAGGACTGTATGCTTCTTCATCCCTGATCTCTGGAACCTGAAGTATAAGCCAACGTGTTAGGTCCCATGCAAAAAGTATGCTTTTTTCTTTTTCTTTTTAAATGACACAGCTAAGATTCATTGAAACCTTTGTTTTTTACAGTTTGGCTTAAATAAAGAACCAAACACAACTGTGCAATTCTAGCTGAAAGTCTGTGATTATTCTGTTCTTACTTCTAAGTATCTAAGCAGCTGTCTTAAGTCACATACTCTCCAGATCAGCTAAATAATACTAATAGCGACTTCTACAGCAGGTTCAAAGGACAATTCCACTAGAGGATGCATTTCAGCATTCTCCTATTTGATCCTTTGTCCATCTTGAGAACACAAGCAAATTCTGAAGAGTAAGAACTTAATGGTTCCAAACACTAGTGGTACCACATTTGCTGTTTACTACAGCTTACATTCTGACCTTAAATGTGTTGGCTATTTGGAACACACACGTTTGGTATAGTTTCCAGGTAAAGAAAATTTCCATAAGGAAAATTTCAACTTCAAGTTGCAAGAGTTTCTCTGCAAGATATTACATTCTATGCTACTAATATCAAGCTCTCATATATGTGAATTTTTCATTCACTGTTTCAGCATAGTACAAAAAACTGACCCGAAACCTATTTTAATTCTATAGTATCTGCTTTAAATCACTAGGAAAAGGTCTCCTTGTCTTACTCATTTAACAACTTTCAAAAACACTAACTATACTTAAAAAATGAAGTATTGTTTCAAAAGTCTATCAAAAGAAGTCAAAACATGCATTATCTTTTAAAGGAGTAACTGTCTAAGAACATTACGAAAGTCAGCCACTAATCATACTTAAATACATATAACCCACATACGTAGTTTTATATGGCCTAGGGAAAAAGATCATTTCATTTTAAAAATAGGGGGCCGATTTTGTCTCCAACCAAAGGTCTTTCCTAGAGAGGCAGTAAGTCTAGCACTTACATCTGTATCAGAAGCATCACCACCAAAGTTTTCTTGCATACACTGTGGCCTTTGAAAAATTCTTTGATGCCTGTATTCCACTTCTGAATCATATTCATTTGAATCTCTCAGCGTGGACAAACCACTGTCAAAACAGCTCTCAGGTAAGCTGTCAACTTCACAGTTTATTCTTTGCATGGGGTCACAAAGGGCTAAAGAATCATAATCTTCATCCACACAAGAAGGAGATGACCTTAAAAGCAAGCATCGAAAAACAAAAACAACAAAATCAACAGATTTTATTTCACAATTGTTTTGTCCAACTAAATCTGTGCCATGCTGGAATGTTCAATACTTACAAATGTTAACCATAAAGTTTAACGATCATATGTTAAAGATACCATAAAGATCAAATGTCTTGATCTTCCAAGACATTTGTGATGCCCTAGTCTTTTTAAACTTAAAAGCAAAGCTGGCTTACCTGTCATACCGTGGGTTTAGAGGAGACTGTCCACCACTGCATTTAGGACTGCTTCTAGAAATGGTACTTCCTGGTGAGGTATTTGCTAACCGCTGTGAGAGATACGTAATAAATGCATAACAAATTTGATGAACACACTCAGGAGGCTGTATATGATGTAGGCATCATATTCATCACGATAAAAGTGTAAATCAACAACATTACTACTGTGTATTTTTTTTGTGTCCATCCAACCACTTACTTAAACCTCATTATTTAAATAGGATTGGATGTACAACGGCTGCTACATATACCATTTAGGTTCCATCACTGCCTTAATACTGATTTGCTAGCCACTCTCAACCACAAGACAATGGAATTTCCAAGAGGATTATTTCACTGACTATGCCTACAAGATTTTGAAACGCTCAACTTTGAAAAGTAATATTTTGAAAAGCATTATGTTGGCTACTGCAGTGAAGACATAAATGTCACTAGCTGACAGGTAGCTTTCCTTCTTGTGTATGTTTTGAGGCATGATAGAAGGAAATTCTATTTTCACTCTTCCTGTCTAGTGTTGTTTCTGTGGCCCATCATTCTGTCTTAATTCTTCTAAAACAGTTACTTGCATTCCTTGTCCAAAGGTCCAAAAAGCCTGAAAGGTCTGAGTGAGGTCCCTACTATCAACAGTCCCTGCTAGTTGTTGGCCCAGTGACTTGTCTTGACAAAAGATCAAATTAGGTTCAGACCTCACTACAAAGAAGGAGTTTTCAGAAAATGTATGCCTTCAGTGGTAAAGTACACCCATAAACACAATTCAAACACATTTCCCTCACTGCAAAAGAAACGGCTGACTTTTTCACCTCATAAGATACATTTGGCTACAAATTCAATACTTTCTGAAGCACTTAAGAAATAGTTGCACTGTAGAAAAAGCTTCATTTATTTCACTGTGAAATCTACTGAAATCCAACTACACAAGTATAATCCCAGAGCGAGACCACTGAAAATAACTCATCTTCCTGAGTACCCATTGAAGTACAAACAAACTTGCATTTGGTGTGTTATTTCTTACAGCTACTCATATAACATAACAAAATTATAATTACATACCAATGATCTGTTGAACTTGCTGAAACTGTTTTCAAGTGCACTTCTTAAACCATCATTGCTGTCATGTAGTTTTCTATTGGCTGATCTAACAAGAAAATATAGTTACACTTGCAGGAGTACAGTAAAGAAAATTTTAAAAATTATATAACTTAAAGCAAAGAAAATTTGAAAAAAATATGTATTTTAAAAGCAAATGTTGCATTGTCGCGTACTCAAACAAATTACTGTAAGTAAAAAAAACACTTTATAGTCTGGCATCCTGTGGCAGCCTGGGAAATCCTGTATCACTTTCATAATATGGCCTATGCTCAGCTGAGAAGCAGAAAGATACACAAAAAAACAGGTATGGGACAGTAAACTGGTACAGTCATTTCTGAAATAAAATGTTATTATCCCTTAAATGTTGGTGAGATGACTTTAAACACAGATGTGATTCAGCCGCTTGAAATCAAGAAAACAATAAAGGAAAACGACAAAGTAAAAATACGAAAAAAATATTCCTTGTGATCCACTTTGAAGGCAAAAATCTGTTTGCACCTTGAATAGTACTGAACACACACTGTACTTTTGAGAAAGTGATAAGACTGGGAGTTACTAGAGAAGTAAAATTGATAAAAAAGGAACCAAAGTAATAATACTTAGAATACGAATAGACTCAAATCTCATTCAGCTTATCATAAAGAAATAAAAGTTAGCGAGGCTAAGGAAAAAAAAAAATTAAGTACCAAAAGCTGAATTCAAAAAGCTGCCACCTGTGCTGGATAAACATTCAATACCTCCTGCCTGCCTAAGTCAGTGGAGAGCTCAGCCTAAAAGCAAATGGCATAGGATAACTCCCTTCCTTTTTCTTCCTGAAAGGAGCAGTGCAGAAAAAATAGAATTGGTTTTAGAAGGCATAAACAGAAAATGGATGGGCTGCTGAAAACTGGAGTGTACAGTAGTCACCGGGTATGCAATTACTTTAAGCCAGAAGAAAGAATCAGGAAGGCAACCAATACCATTCCAAATGGATTTAGACTTCTAAATGTATTGTTTGTGGAAAGGAGGAACTTAAACAAAAACATCCAGGAGAAACACAACACTCAGATGCCATAGCTAAATCTTGTCACATGAGGATCTGACTCAAGTACACATGGCGCAGACTTAAGACGAAATGGTAAATAAACATCGGCAGACAACTTTCAATGAGCATTCAAGCTATTTTAGTGCTTGATATTTTTCTCAAATCTTATCGATCTTTTGCAGAGCTATAGAAATGTTTACCCCTGCCTATGCTGGGACAAAGCTTGTTAAAAAAAAATCTGAACTACTGAGAACTTACTGAAGTATTTCAATTTGCCTTTCCAGATTATCCCTGTCTTCAGTATACTCTCGGATCATTTCTAGGTCTCTGCAAAAAAAAAAAATTCACAGAATTTTTTTTTGTAGAATATTGTTCGTAGCAGAGGATAAAACTCAACACTTAACATTTATGAAAGCTTATAAATACATGGTGGGGAAAAGATACTTTTTCACAGTATTTCTGAATTCAGTTCTTCTATGTTTACATTTCTGATTCCTACAATATGTCAAAAGCAGTTTTACACAAAATAAAATCACCTGCTAACTTCATTGATCTATGCCAGTACATCTCAACAAAAATTGTGGATGAAAAGTAAAGGTGAGGGGTGTGGGGCAGCACTGTTGCTGACAGACAGGCCTTGGGCATCCCACGGGCCCACGAGATGCGGGGCAGCCTCCAAAATGCAGTCAGGTAAGAGTCTGCTGCTTCAGCCTTGTCACAGCAAGCCTTGGTCTGAGGGACCATCCTAGTTTCAGCTGGAATAGAGAGCTGATAGTGGCCTTTCAGTATCTAAAGGAAGGCTGTAAGAAGGAAGGGAACAGACTCCTTAGCAGAGTCTCTTGAGACAAAACAAGGGGAAATGGCTTCAAACTAAAAGAGGGGATTTAGGCTGGATATAAGAAAAAGTTTTTCGCAATAAGGGTAGGGAAGCACTGGAACAGGTTGCTCAGAGGATTACCCATCCCTGAAGACATTCAAGGTCAGGCTGAACAGGGCTCTGAGCAGCCTGATCTAGCTATACATGTCCCTGTTCATTGAAGGGGAGTTGGACTAGATGACCTTTAAAGGTCCCTTCCAACTCAAGCAGTTCTATGATCAACAAACTAATCATACAAATGGACTCTTTGCCCCTTGAAATACTTTTTTTGTTATATGAAGATAACAGTGTACTGACTTTGTTGTAGAGAATCCTTTCAATTAATCTGAATATCTAGAAGCAACTCTCACTTGCTCTAGGAAAAATGGGCAGAGGTGGATGTGGAAGGCTTGCAAAACTATTTTCCCTAATAAATACAGAAATACTCCTCAGAGCACAAATCATGGAGTTGTACTCCTAACTGAACTCCTAGTTAGGCTTCCTTGCACAATTACAAGGTTTGCATCATGCCCAGAATTTGTTCTTTCAGAGATCTGACAAGCAAAATGAACAGTAGTCATGGTGTACTTTGTATGGTGTCAAATATGTATCTACCTATGATAAATTTAGAAAATAGGTTACCGGCTTAATACATAATAACTACATCAGACAAAAGATTCATTTCCTGGTGAAAATAATCAAGTAAAAGCAGCTTACCTCTCTGTGTTCAAAGTCTGATCTGCATACTCGCTTTTCAAGCTATCTAATTCACTCCGTAGAAAAGCAATATTTGTTTGTGCTTCTAAGAGATCTTTCTTAAGTTTCTGATTTTCCTGTATAAAAGAAAGGTATTAGAAAGGTATTAACTGCCACAATCATCTCCATAAAATGCTGACACATTGTAGCACTTACATTACAAACATCAAAATAAATAAAAATGAAACACTAGGAAATCTCAGAAGATATTGGGAAAAGAGAATGAAATACCAGAGAAGTCAGTAAACCAGCAGCCAAGAGTCATTTTTGGATTTCACAGTCCCACAAAAATGGAACTGTGCCATTTGAAGCCATTTGTAAATGTTATACCTAGAATGTGCAGGAATTTATATAGAACTATTAATTTTTTTTTCCAAATTAGAGATCCACATACAGCTATTGACAATTTTAGAAGTTTCTGGCTTAGATTAATTGTTAAATTATTCCTTTGATTTAAATTATTTTATTAAAAAGTATTAAATATGGAAAAAAGAAATCTGTATTGCAGCAAGAACAGCAAGAATAAAACTGAGGTTAAATTAATACACTAATGATAAACATTTCTTACCAGCAACATATCATGCATTCTCTTTTTCAGTTCAACCACATCTTCTCTTTGATTTATATTTCTGGATTGCTCCTCCAGCTAGAAGGATTAAAAAAACACCCAATTAATGTATGGTCCTTGATTATTCTCATTCAAAGTACATAAAATCTATTGGAAATCATATTAAATAACCCCAAGAATGTGTTACAGATATCGAAGTTTTCAAAACCCACAGTATTCACAATTGCATGAGTAAGGAGCATTAGTCCAAAACCTTCTGGCCTTCTATAAGATTTTTTAAATTAATACAGTAGAAATATTTAATTTTCAGTTTGCACTATGGAGATTCGCTAGAGGTGTTGAATACATGCAGCTTGCAATACAAAATCCAGCAACAGAGAAGACACTAACAGCTGTATCTGCAATAATGTAAATATATATATATATACACTATCTCATCTAACATTAATTTGGTGTAGTAATTTTATCAAAAGCTTTCATGCTTTTGGTGAGAAATTTTGTGGATATGCCGATTTCTATCAATGTTCTTTTAAACGCAATTCAATATGAAGAAATAAAAATAAAATCTCAATGGTTGCAAAAATTCTAGTCAAATTTACAGCAAAAACTAATCACAAAATTAAACCTAGATTACAAAAAAAAAAAAAGGCTTAGTCTAATAACTAGTTTCACTAGTAATTTCCATTTAAAATTAGAGCTTAAAAACACCTTGACTATTAATATTTGAGAGAAATGTGCTCACTGCCAAAAACACTGTATTAGTTCAATATTGCAAATTCCTGCATTTGGGTTGCCAGTTTGATCTAAATCTATTAATTACAAACACTTAGAGGCAACATATTGGACTGTTTCTAATGTATCACATACAATACTAGGTAACTGCAGTGGTAGTAGTATCTTGATGGATCTTGCAAATTATTCAGCAACAGAATTTGGCTATTTGGTCTCTTTACGAAGTACTTCAGTAAATTACACAAAATGTATACAACAGCGCAGAATCACAACACAACTCAAAAACTTATCTGAAGTTGTCATTTACCTATACATATTAAATTAAGAAGCTACATTGTGACTGTCCATCTTATGGAAGGCCCTTCGTAAGGTCAGCACTTCTTAAAACACACTAAAAATTCGAGTCAAGAGTTCAAGCCACTTACCTTTTTAAGTTTTTTTATTGTCACCTGAAGATCCCCAACTTCAGTGTCATACTGGCGCTTCAGCTCACTCAGTGCTTCTTCAGCTTTTCGCTTCTCCTATAATATTTTTTATCTCATTAAATGTTGAGAAAGGTTTCACGCTTCTTAAAAAATGCATCCATCAATTTGGAAAGCCAAACATTTTTCCCAGTATACTAATATGCATAATTTTGTCTTTCCATTAAGTCAACCACCCCTGTATTGAGGTGGCAGCAAACATATGGGCCAGTTCAGTGCTTGCTTTTACATCACAGTCTCCTGTGTTTAGCATTTTCAACGTCTTAAACAAAGATGAACGAGAAGAAAGAGAAGTGTTCAAATCTTATTGTTACATATATATAGGTGTGCATTATATACACAGATGGATATACAGACACAGACATGCAGGTAAGAGCACTGCATCCTTATTTTCAAACCAGCCTTCAGTGTCTTGGGATATGATGTAATAGCACTACTGAGCCACCATCAGGTACTTACAGACATTCTTTGAATTTTTTGCTTGCAAACACTTGAATATGACAGGCCCCTGTTCAGGAAAAGGCATGCTGATGGCAGCATCCTTAGCTTCACACAGCAGTTGGTCTTAAACCAAGTGCACTAGTGGGGATATCATTTAAATTCAAACAAAGAGATTTGGGAATGGGACAAAGGAGGGTTTGGGACTGACACAAAAAGAATGGTAAGTTCCCAGGGACGCAGATGAGCATGCAGTCAACTCTGCCTGGCACTCCAGGCTGTGGAGGCATATGGTTTCAAGGACAGGGAGCCAGATGGCAGTGGCAGGACACACTGCCAGTGAGACGGGCTGAGCTTCCACACAGAGACTGCAGGCATGGACTTTGCTCAGAATGCAGTGAGATGCTGACATCCATGCGTTAAAATGATAATCAGTCAAAATAATCAGCCTTGGCTGGATTCACTGACTGCTGGCACCTGTAGCAGACTCCTAAGTATTGTTTGGTAACTATTTGCTTCCCTGAAGAATGAACAAAGAGGATAGACTCGCACTGCAGATACTATCGTGCAGAAGCAGGTGTTACAGTGGTGTGAGTGAGATCACTCTGGCAAACAATAGTCCTGAGTACAGGCTCTAAGATTAATGGCTGAGCACAATCCCACAAAGTAAATATCTTACATTTACACTCAGGGCGTTTTCGTAGGTGGAGTATGAGGAGCTATGAGCTATGGAGAATGTACACAAGTGAAAATGAGAAGAGTACTGTGGAAAATGAGTCTCAGCCCATCTCTGTTATCTAGGTGTGAAGAGTGAAACCTCCATCCCAGCTCAGTGACAATCTGAGAGCTAACGCTGATGACTTCTGCAAGCTGCTGCCCTGCCATTTGTTTAGCGCTTCAGTCCAAAGAACAGATCTAGCTAGCATAAGCACTGCATGCTAAAAGGCATTTTGCTGAATCACAAAGGGTCCTTTTCTGAACCTGAAACATAAATTATTTACAGACAATAGATTGCAGACTTTTACAGAAAGATAGCACACAATGGCAGATGTTCTCAGATTGAACAAATGCACACATCTAGGTCATCCTTTTACAGTAGTGAACAAGGTTTTCAGGGCTTTTTCCAGTGATTTAACACTTTTTGAAGAATATAAATTTTCCAAAGCAAATGTATACGTTTTCTAAACATAAATGCATGGAAATGGCAAGTTTTTCTGAGAGTTGCATTATAATTAGTTAAATATACATGTGTTGTTTTGCTCGGATGATATCTTCAACATTTTTATGCCATTGCATTTTGTTTAGAAAACAACAGATTCTAATGCTGTAGTAGGAGTGTTTCCGCTTGTACAGAAAAACACAATGTTTGAAGAAAATCTGTCAGAACACCATTTAACTTCACAGCTCAATTACCAAGAGATATTTAAAATCAGCCAGTTGGCTGACTGCACTTTGTTGCAGAGTTGCTTCTTACTCTGCAAATGCTTTGGTGAAAGAACACATACCAAAGATACAGAGGTTCAGAAGATGGTCTGTCCCACCACAGTAATGATCATGGTCAGAGTATACATTTTAGTTAGTGAATTTCTTTTGTTTACAATAGAATACTTTGCACGAACTGTTACTCCTATGCGTATTAAAAAGTTAGGTTTATCACATGTGAATTTACTAACAGTTCAACACAAAGCAGACAAGACTGGTAGGGTGATTTTCCTATATTGCTTTCTGCTTAGAATTACACAGATACATGCGGTTCTACTCAATCTTTCAGCGAGAAAGGGGAAAAGGGATCTTGTACTTTGCACCAAGACTGCAAGTGGACTGAAACAGCTAACACCTGAGCATGTTGAAAAAGAACTTCCTATCAGCTGAGAGGTCCAGGCCCCCAGACCCTGTCATCACAAACACCCTCTCTCCTCTAGAAGTCTCCAAACTATAACTGCAGGACCAGAATGCATTAACGGGGGAAAGAAAGGTCATTGCTTCAGCCAGACACAAAAATGAGGAATGAATGATCTAAGCATTAATCTGTACTTAAGTTCCTCCTACTACTAGAACTCGATTCCATTCTTTTCCAGAAGGCCATTTTTTTCTAATCTGTTCCCAATACCAGTCCCAGAAATAAACTCCTCTGCATCACCATTTTCTTACAAAAGAGATTTTTTTCTTGCTTTATTACATCTGAGCAGCCATTCCCCTTTGGGAAAGAATTAAGAGAACACATTTTCCATCTCTTGGATAATTTCTTTACATCCAGGCCCTGCTTTCAGTGGCTTTGAGTCAGCCTATCAGCATCAAAGGCATAGCTGGCCATTAATCCTGCATAAACCCACTGAGAGTTTGGTCATTACGAAATTGTGTAAATAGAAAATACTCACTTCCTTTTTAACTTTATGCTCTGCAGCCTGTATCCGTTGTTCCATCTCTTCCTCTAGCTCACTGAGCTGAACTGCTGCTTTATCCTGAGCTCTAAAATTTAAAAGTAAATATTGCCTTAGGAATTGTCCCGTGTCTTGGCAGAAAATTGTGTGAAACACTTCTGTTGAAACAAATTATACAGACAGACATGGAAACAGTTTAACACTGGCCAGACTGTGAAACCCATGTGGTTGGGATCAAAAATCACAAATTTATTTGAAAACACAGGCAAATTAGATTTTAAATGGTAGCTAACAGTAGATGATTAGTATGAAAGACGTCACATTTTGAAAACTACGTTACAAAGATAAAAGCCCCTCTCATTATTCTGTGAAGAGACCTCAGAAGGACAACTGAAGCAACTTGCAGCACCCATACGAACAAGATCTCTGTCCTGAGCTAATCTCCTTGAAGCTGAAGAAGCAAAACTATGTTTTTTTAAATGAAATTGTAATGGGAGCATATGCTAAACCTCAAAGTTGCAGCAGGGAAGAGGAGTCAAAATGCTTAAGGTATTAAATGTTAAGAACATAGCCAAGATCTATCCAAAATAGGAACAGGGAACATTTACACACATGTGCATATACATTAACTTTTGAACTCAGTTTATGAAAATTTTCTGTTTGGCATGTTTTGGAAATAACTAATAGTAGCTTAATCCAACAAGGGGGGATAGCGAAACAAGTAACTGCGAAACTGAAATAGAAACACAACTTAGTGTACCTTTTTACAGCGATGGCCAAGGTTTCCATCTCTGTGCTTTGAAGTTTGATCTCTCGGATGAAGTTCTTAATGACATGCTCATAGGGCTGGATTAATCTTGGTTCCACTATGTGTATGTTCTGATACAGAACACTGACTTGCTCTTGTCTGAAAAAGACAAACACCTTCTTAACATGCTTACTTGGAACAATGTTCTGTAAGAGGTTTGAAAAATGTAGTACAAATTAAGGTTTTCCTCTTTATTGTCTGTATTTAAAATTTAACAAGTACACACAGAATATTTAGCAAGATACATCTGAATTCTTCTAAATTATTTTTACCCTTTTTATTTCTTTCATATAGCTAATGTGGAAAAACCTTTTTTAGCTTAAGTCAATTTTTTGTACTTACATTCATGACATACTGAAGAGTGTGACGTGGGAGCAATCCGTAACATAAACCAAGATTGCTGGTGGCTGTAACATTAACTATACTCTGCGGAGAGGTTTACTGCTATAGAAGGCTGCATAAAAAAGTGAAAGGGGGTAAGAGCACCAACTACCTAAGTAAAAAATGAATGTGACATCACCCCAGGGAGGAAAATGAATACAGAACAATAACCCTTCAATAATATGAAAATAAATAAGCACAGCCTGCAAGTCTTGCCTGACAGACGTAAAAGTTACCCACAGAAATGCAGAAGCAAAGACAGCTATCCACAAAAAGCTCAATGCTTCCTCAGCTATTGGACTTTCTTCACGTCTTGTGCAAGTGGGAGCGAGTTGCGGGAGAAAAGAGAATACAGCTCTCTCACTTATAGCAAATTATTTTGGTCCTGACATCTGCACCCCTAATAACGACAGCCCAGCCCTGTTTTACAACACAAAACAATCCTTTTTGGTAAGAAGTTAATTCCATATGTGACTCCTATGTGAAAGACAACAGACATATCTCAGCAGGGAAAAAGGAAAAAATCTCTGTAGACTCTTGTGTTATTAAAAGCCTTCCTGAAATTTATACTGCTTCTTAAAGGCTGTCCCAGCACAGGAATACTATATTGTGATTCCCATTTGATCTGGACTCATTTCAATAGACTGCACGCAGCTTTCATAGTCAAATAAAAATTAAATGTTGACAAGATGTACAAACGAAGAATAGCATAAGCACCAAAATATTATTGCACAGATTATTAGGCAAACAACTCTAATTTCTGGTCATACACAGCATGTCATGTCACCGTTTGTTACATGCCTTTTCCAATATCTGGATTACCATAAGGCAATTTATCAGAGAAAATCCTACAACACCAGAATTTAGCAATCCTGAGGACGATCAAAGCCGATTGGCACGCAGACAATATACCAGAACAAGACCAAGTGCTCAGGAGCTCACAGATTAGACAAAGGGGAAACAAGCAGAAAGGAAGAGCAGGTCTACAAAGGTGCAGGAAGCAGACCAGTAATGAGGAAACACAGCATACCAGTGGCAGAAAGGCAAACAAAAATCGTGTTTTGCAATTTCTAGTCCCACAGCATTTCTAACACATCATGAATACCTATCTTTTTTTATTGTTACAGGAAAGCTTAATGTCTGATTTAATGATCCTCCTAGTTAGACACATGATATTTTCCTGTCTTCTATAAAAGCAGTGCTGATTCATAGATTATCAACCATATCAACAATCAGTGTTATTTCCCACCCGAACTACTTTCACAGTTTAGATTATCAACATTCCATCACTCTATTTCTTCTATACGATTTTCCCACTGAAAGTGTAACGTAATACAACAGCACCATAATTGTTGTTTTAGCTCAGACTCCTATTTGAAATTGAAATAATTCAAGAAATCATAAAATCTGCTCCCAGATGAAATGCAGACATTTATTTAAATATACAGAAACCCAAGAACAGCACAGAAAAATATAGGCTTACTGAGGCCAGGGGAATTTTTGTGTGCAAGCAAGTTTCTCTCTTGCAAACAAAGGCTCCTGTTTTAGGTGTACTTAGTATCTCTAGAAGTTCATTTAAACTCAGTGTAGTACTCTGACTCTACATGCATACAATTTCATCTTCATAACATACTTAATAGAGTAATATTATGGTTTACAAATAGTCACCATGATATACAGATTTATCCAATCAGCTGATGCTACAAAAAATGTAAAAGTAATATATCACTGAAGAACTCCCCTAATGTATGTTTACTCAATATTTCACCTTTCAAAAACAGTTATGGACATTTTCCTTATCCTTTAACTACATTGAGTTAAAACAACTCCATGAGAAATACTAAAACCAGGACAAAACAACAAGAAAAAATGTTTTCGCTTAAAATCTGCCGTCCTTTTTCTCTGAACTGTTACATCATTGAAATATATAAGAGATTTCTGTCCTGAATGATTACTGCACAACAGAGAATTCTGGAATGGTTCTGATGACAGCAAATATCACAAAATACATCTGTGATTCAGGTTCCCCAGGCCTCAGTTAAAATGCAAGTGCACAGCAGATTTGTAGCATTTCAACAGTGACTTCCAAGTACAAGCAGCTGGACAAACAGCACATTTAGCATCCTGAGGTGATACATTTACAGATTTCCTACCAGTCTTCCATTACTGTTGACTAGCCTTGAAGCTGGAACACAACTGTACTTCAAACATTACAAAACACAATCTCTCCATAGTCCCTCTATTTGAAATTCCATTCATTTAGATAGCTGGATATGGTAACATATGCTGCATTTCATAAACTCTTAACACTTCAGCAGTTGTCCTTCAGAGCTGCAAATACCTCACCAAAACAGCTAATAAACAATTCCAGAATAGTTTTGGATTTTAAAGAGAAGCAGCTACTGTGTACATATATATGTACATATCTGAAATTAGCTGCTGAAGAACGTAACAACTTCTCACAGCGTGGGTGTACACAAACTCCTTCAGCGGTGTGGCACGGAGAACAGAAACGGCACCAGGCACAGCAAGGTGGACAGAAGCTACCAGTCTCCTAAGGCAGGTACACTCAGCACAATCTAGGCCAACATATATGATTTTTAGGAATAAGAAATACAAACACAAGTTCTATGTTTTGAAATTATCTCCCTTCTTTAAATTTCAGTGTCACCAAGGAGATGTCCACTAATAACCCTATTTCCTAGAAAGCAAACAAACAGTGGCAAAACTGCCTTTTACTTGATGCTAGCACAAAATGTTTGCTACTTGAGCAAATGTTTACCTGGGTCTTTTACAAATCACAAGTTATCAAATTACAGTTGGATATTTAAGCACCCACATCACCGTTTTTCACAAGAATATAGCTACTTCATCTTTCTCACCTCATTCTGTGCTGGGTTAGTAGTTCACTGCCTTCAAATCTACCAAAGCCACGTCCATGAAAATAGACATTATCTGAGTCTGTACTAAGAGTCCTGTGACCAAAAACAGCACACGCATATCAGCAGAAGTCTCCTGCCACGTGGACTTTTACTGGCTACAGCACAACAGAAGGCTGTGTCTTACATTGTGGGGTTGGAGAATCAACTATTAGTCCAGTCTTTCCCTATGGTAATTTGTGCCAGGATCAGATGTTTATAGTGGAATACTGTAAGGTATTTGTGCAATATTTGTTCTCTTTATAAGAATGCCTGTCCCTCCCTCCTGCAGCTCCTTTTAAAAGTTTATGCAAATACATGCACCAGAACTGAAGACAGAAAACAGCCTCTCCACACTGCTGTGCCCCTGCCACACAGCTCCCTGCTTGTTTTAAGATGCAGTAGTCAGAAGCACAAAGTAGTTTCTGGGAGAGTTAATCTGCCTCTGTAATGCAAAACATATTTTATTTATTGTTCCTCCTTAGTCCCATGACTGGCTACATTACAGATGGACTCAAAGTATCTGTAATCTGGTTTTATGAGGCTTAGGAAACACAACAAGGCCTGTCCAAACACAACGGTGCAGAATCCTGGAAAAGAGCTGCAAGGTTTTTCTGCATTGAAATCGGCCACTGAAATTCTCAGTGGCACTCACCTGAATGCTTCTATGGCACCTTTACAGCAAATCTTAATTAAAAACATGACTCAACAACTACATTAGCAAGAGAAAAACAGAGGAGAAATTAGTCACACAACAAAATTGATGGGACAGTACTTAACCGCATATGCCTCAGCTAGCAGCAATGTACTTTCATGAATTGGAAAGTCTCCCACTGATTTAATCACTCCAAGCATCCATGGTGTGTTACCAGCAACCACACTGTGATAACATTTTTTATTTTCACAGGATTTTAGAAGGAAACAGCTATACACACTGTATATTTTCATGCAATGAGTATTTGATGATAATGAGACTAATTGCTTTCCTTTCTGTCCATATTTTAAGTCACTCCTGTTTTCACAAGCTTTGCAAAGTGATAGGGACACCACTGCAGCAGGGCAAAATGGTTGCAATGGACATTGCCACATTTATTTGTTTGTTTCCAATTCCTACTGAATACAACCTATTTCTTTTTGCAAATGTATTAGTTACTGAAAATCATTTATCAAGGAAGATTTCACCGACTTTACTGAGCTGACTGCTGAACACTTAATGGTCTCTGCAGTACAAACCTCATATGAAATGCTGAGGTGTGAACTTTAAAATTACTCTGTCTATAAAACCAGGAATCCCATTTTAAATGGATCTAGCTGCATCCCTTTAAGTTCCACACTAACATAACTGTAGATATTCACAACTGCAAATACATAGAAATAGCATTTCTAATATCCAACACGAAAGAAACTTCCCATTGGACCCTCTGGCTCTACACTTGCACTGCCTACCACGTGTGGCTCTTTGCTGCTTCAACAAGTACAGTCACAAAGCATGAGTAGCTCAGAAAAGTATGGTATCCTGGCTAGGTACTGCTCTGGCTACGTCTTACCTCATCTCAAAGGATTTACTATTTCAGGTTCCCTGTAAAATTAGCACATGAAACTAGCCATCTAGTTCACACCTTCACCTTAGAGTTTTTGTACTACAAAAAGTTATTGCACTACAGAAAGAAAATAAATCTGCCCTGAGGATAACGCCATCTGTAATATAATAGCTTTAAAATACCAGAAGAGGAGCAGAGAAACAAAGGGGAAAAAACGTAAAAACAGGCAATAGAGATATCAGATACTTAGATGATATTAAGTGGCATAATTCCATTTAAGCCAAATCATATCAATTCATAGGATTGTTTTTGATGGCTAAACGTACAGCGGCAGTTTGCCTACCAGCCCACGCGCTGAATGCAGCTCAAAGGGAGTTGGTGGAATTTATCAAAGAATGACTAAGTATTTGCTCAGTTTCTTACATGTGCACTCTACGTAATTGCCAGAGAAAAGATGCCATGCTACATGGCCTGCTTCGTCTGATCTGAAGGAGCGTATGTGCAGTGCAGTTTTCCACCAGTTAAAAGACAGCGTGCAGTAAGCTAGTGGAAAACAGCAGAAAATCAAAGATTTTCCAGTGATGTTGTAATACCACTTTCCCTTGCATGATAATGATTTGGTCTTTCTTCCTTCCATTGCTATTTGGTATATTTTTGTCTGCTTGGGAAAGGTAGAGACTTAGGAAATGCAACGCAGCAACACAAGATACAAGCTCACTTGGACTGGAGGTGTCTCGCTGGGCTGGGGTTGTAATGGGAGGTAAGAAAACTTAACCAAACTGCTCTCCAACAAAAGCATTTACATTGACCCTAAAGAGGTGTATATATACATATAACAACATCCCTTGCCAGTTTTCTGACCTCTGCCTTCACTTCTCTCCTATTCCTTATCTATATGCTTATCATCTTTAAGGTACTGGAAAAACATAGTTTTTATTTTCATAAGTACAGGCAAAAGTAAAGACTATCACCAGTACTACACTTAATAGTTTTTTCATCATCATCATCTGCTCCTGTTTCTAAGCTTTAGAACGGTCTCTATTTGAACAGTCTCTTTCCAGTGCAGAGGAGCTTGTAAAATCACTCATCACCTGTAGCATCTCTTTTCTGGCACAGGTATGAAGGGATGAAAATATAAGGTGGTCTGAGCCAAGAAGGCCTGAGCTGGGTGATTGCAGAAAGAGAAAGAATTACACATCTGACAATCGTCCTTACACTGGAGATCAATAACCTCTGCATGCTGTGAAGGATACAGAAATACCTTGTTCAGAAAAGCATACATGCTGGATATGCCATCACGTTAACCATCAGAAAAGACCCACAAAATCTGTTTCAAATAGGAACACATCTACTTTTGTCACAGGTGAGTGCCGGACACTTCCTTCTAGACTAAGTGCCTTGAGGAAACACATGATTCCATGAAGCGTTCATATAGCACAAACTTTCAGGTATTTCTCAATCTGAAACATAATGTGTTTTTTAATATCACCTTTTGTTTACCTGTCCCTTCACAGACTGAACTGCATTATAAGAAAAACGTACAACCCCCAGGTGAGAGAGTCTAGGCAAGAGAGCAGCAGCTGATTTCCAGGGAAGCAATTTCTACTGTTTCCAATGAAGAAGTGCTGTTCCCTGCCTAAAGGCAAAGGTGCAACTTGGAGCAGGTAGTGGGGCTGGACTGGAAAATCCTGTGGGACAGGAGGAAAAGATGAAGTCTGTGGAGAGGGAGAACATCCCAAAGGACGAGGTTATGGCACAGGATCTTGAGTAATTAAAATATCAGGACAGCAAAGACTGCAGAGCCAAAGTTCTTTGGCAAAGGTGTTGTTCTGATTAAAAGGAAATAAAAAAATCCAAAGAGCAGGGAAACCTAAGGTAGCTCTGAAAGTCTCCTAGCTCACAGAAAGGCATCTGTCACACTTTCAGCAAAGCGCATTTGCCAGTCCCTCATTGTGCAACGTATTAAAAGATGAGATGTAATTCTTACAACAAGGATCCTCTCTCCAGCGCTGTGGCAAAGGGGTCCCAAGCAGCTGCTTCTCCTCAGGCTTTGCCTTCATTCCCTCCCTGAGAAACACACAGCAACTTCCAAGGATATCTCCAGCGCTTGGAAGTAAACACTTCAATCTTTAAAGTAAACACTTTAATCTTCATCTCTTGGAAGTAAACACAATCTACCAGCAAGACCTGAAGCCGTGCTCTGTATCGACTTGGGCAAAAATCCATTCTGTCTCATGACAGCAAGAGTGTAATGAGTTTAGGACTGTTTTTTCTGCAGAAGAGCCTCTCTCCTGTGATGCAGCCCAGCAGTATATGCCATGAGCATCACCTACCTTTGCACTTTAAGCAGCTGATGATAAAAAAAAAAAAAAACACTCTTTTCTCATTTTACCATGGCCCCCAGGTCCACATTTTCTATACAGCTCCAGATTACATAATTGGGAGTGAGTTATTATCACAGTTAATTTAGAAAACTTAGAAACTTATATAACGCATAAAATCTCACAGTATGACAGCACTGAAATCAAACAAATAAGAGACCCCAAAGTCAACAACCAAAGCAGTGAAGAGGCTTCTGTCAACACAAGTATTTAATTCAAAGAGAGATACAAACTTTCTTCTCTAGATTCATCCATCCATTCATACTAAAATTAATTTAGTTCACTTTCAAATCAAATTATCCAATTTGCCAAATACCACACAAATACCACCTGCTATGGCTAAAAGGGATTTGGTTTATCCCAGCAATACACAAGAATGCACACAGCACATGCAGTTGAAAATCTTTGTTCCTTCTCATTTAAGACCTTTGAAATGAAAATTTCAGAATCTGTTTACTGGTAAGTTTTTGGCTATGATTTACTGACACAAATAACTGTCATAGGACTTGTAAGTACAGGTGTGCTCTTCTAGCGCCGGCAGATGTTGGATCATTCTCTGTTCCACGTTGAGGAATGGAAAAGCACTGCCATCAGGAGATTTCTACGCATACTTAAAGGAGCACATATCTGTCGAGGGAGTGGAGGGAACCCTTTCACCTTACCACTGAAATCCAAACAGATCTGAGGATGACCACATACTGAAACAGAACACAACGCTAGCAACACAGCCAAGGGCTAAGGGCCTCCAGCACAGGCAATAGGCTGGAGCACCCACTGCCTGGAGCACCAAATAGATACATTTCTTATGTTTTGCCTACTTGTGTATCACTGCAAATAGTTCTTGGAGGAAGAAACCAGTGGAAGTGTCTATGCTCTCAACACAACATTTCCTAGGGCTCACACAGCTATATCCATGAAGACATGAAGACAACTGGTAACCTGAGAGACCACAGCACCGAAGCATCCAACTGAACTCAGCCCTGAAAATCCGCTCAGACAGGACGGGAAGAATCGAGGCTGAAAACAAACTTTTTGAAGTTACTCCCCTTGTTTAACTACAAGCGACCACAGAATAAGCTAACAGAACTGTGCAACCCATACACCAAACCACAGAGAGACAAGATCCATGCCACGGTAACAATGTAGTCTTAAGTATTAACTAAACTGGCAGCATCTAACAGTAAACAATGTCGCATCTGATGCCTATTTCTCCTGTAAGGACTGAGTTATGATATTAATCGGCCAAAACTGGGTTTTGCATGCCTTTATGGTGGCCTACTCATGGCTTCTAAAAGCTCCGTTGCAGATAAAGAGGCTGATTCATGTGTGCTGCTACGAGTGCAAAAGTTCCCTTTGATTTCAGTGGGATCAAGCTGAAGAATGACAAAGACCACACGTTTGCTGGGTGGTTTTCTCCTTGCTTCAGTCCCGTTTCACCTCTCAGGTTCACCCTCCCACGCCTTGCTTTTTTCTGCTCAAACCCAAGCAGCTTCACAGCATGTGCTAGAATGCAGAGCACCTTGAGGGACCAAACCCCCAAATTCCCACATGACTGAGGTCAAAAGCGTGGACAGCGAACTCACTGCCAAAGGAGGAGCTTCTCCCTTGTCGTTACTTTTCTCATGGTTTTCAAAAAATGTTACAGCAAACATACGAAGGGTAATAAACCACAATCCGAGAACACTGTTTTATGCACTAACCTCCGTCTGTTTTTTGAAAACATGAAAAAATTTGAACTGATAAACAACTAAAAATAAATAAGTACAACAATAAACAACTTTTCTGAAGTACTTTTCACTGTTTGTTATATTTTGCTGTTTAAAACTCTTCCATGCCGAGACTCCTCTGACAATTTAAATACATTCACTGCTTACTCACATGCTTGGTCCAAATGTTTTCAGTGGGCCTATCCACATAAAGGGGAACTTAAACATGTATTTCAACAAAAACAAAAGATGTGGGCCATGAACGGGAAAGAGCTGAACTGCAACAAAGCTCTGCACGCCGTGCTTCGGGACAGGAGACAGAAAGAACAAGAAAAACAAAGGGCACACTGTTCTCGGGCTGACACTGGCACACACCTAACAAGTACAGCCAGCTGTGAAGGGTGCCCAGAGGCATTTATAAAGCTGAACACGAACGGGAAACATTTACATCGGGTCATAGCCCACCTGACACACCAACACTCAGTTCTGTTTGCAGTCTGATGCATAAGGATCCCCAGGCACTGTAAGGAAGGGACATGCCCTCAGCCAGAGGGCCATCCCCATCCCCTGGCACTGTCCTCCGCAGACCGACGGGCGGCACTCGCACTGCCGAGAGCAGCAGCCGTGTTGCTGGCACGGGCTGCTCACTCCCCAGGGCGGATGGATGCTCTCACAGCCCATCGCTGCTCCTGAGCCACATTCTTCCACCACCTCCTACTGAGTTCCCATCTGGCTTCAGCTTAAGTTCTGAATCGCTGCTGCAGGTTTTCAAACAAGAGGCTTACTCGTCTTTGTTAGTGCCTGTGAAGTCAGCATGAGCTCAGTAAGATGCATCCAAACCACCAAGAAGTTAACGATACTCATGCAGCAGCCCAGTACAGGCATTCTTACACTAGGCTCAAAAGGAAAGGAAGGGTCTCCTCCCACTGCAGCCACGGAGGTTCCGCAAGCCACTGCACAGCTCCTTGAAGACATTTTTCAGCTTAAGAGCCAGACACTTCTACAAGTAGGTAGAACCAAATAAGGGAGTAATTTGGGGTGTGTTACAAGAAGACCAGGAGGATAAATTTGCCCATGATTCGAAACGTGTTCCTGTAAAGCTGCAAACTGCAATTTGACGAGTGGCATAAAACTTACAGACTGAGTGCTTTAACTAGCTCCCGTGTGCCTCTCCACACACAGCCACATACCTATCTGAACTACCCTGACCTCGCCTCCAAGCCCTTCAGCTCTGACCACCTGCTCTGCAGTCTAGATGGCAATGTTTAAGTGGGGCAGGATTACTCTGTACTGTTACGGCCAACTTTTCTGCAGAAATTTGGGACACCTCTGGTTTCGGGCAGGTTACTGCAAACGCTGCCGAGCGGCTCCGTGCCCGCGGAGCCGCCACATTCCGCCCTCAGCCCCGGACGGCCGCCACCGCTCTCCTCCGTCCCTGCAGCCCCGGCGCGCCCCGTACCTGGGGCCGGTCGGCACCTGGCGGAGACGGGCGGGCCGGGGCGCGGTGCGGAACGAGCCCAGGGCGCGGGACCGGCAGCGCTGTGCGCGGGGCGCTCGCAGAGCAGCCGGCGGGACAGGGCGGGAACGCGGCCTTACCTGGGGATGTACCGCGCCTCATCCCCCAGCCGGACCTCGAAGTCCCTCCAGGGCTGCTCCAGCCCCGCGGCGCCCCACGCCGCCTCCTCGCCCTCCTCCTCCGGCTCCGGCTCCCCGGGCCCGCCGCCGGGCCGCCGCCGCGTGGCGCCGCGGAAGCCGCGGGCGAACTCCCTGAAGGTGATGGCCCCGTCGCGGTCGCTGTCGAGGCGCTGGAAGATGGCCTCGGCCTCGGCCGGGCGCACCCGCAGCTCGGCGCAGAGCGCCGCGAAGTCCTCCCGCTCGATGCGGCCCGA
>WBMW01005215.1:178783-211039 GCA_013396635.1 Penelope pileata | reverse complement strand
AAAAAAAAAAAAAAGATTCCATAAGCCCACCTTACTACAAGTACCTTTTTCCACAAAGACAAAAAGAAACCAACAGTTCTCTGAAGAATTTATGACACTAAAATTAGCTCTCAGATCGTGAGTTTAGGTTTCTAGTGTGGGAAGTAAAGTTAGATCACTGCCTGTTTATAATCTTGCTCTTTCCAAAAATAAAACCTGTGTGATTTAGGCATTTATCTTGAGTTTTAGTAGAAGCAGTGAGAGGTGATGTATAGGCATGGACAGAGCTGTGTAGCAGCTTCTTTTTCTGCTGTGTGAGCCAGAGAAGGTGCTTCATCTGTGTGTGCTGGAACACAGCCACATCCTTGCATCCACTGGCAAGCCTATCAGGAAAATCTTATGCTTTCCACAAACTGCCTCCCCTTTTCTGGTACACCCAGTAGTGAAAATGAGCTTATGGGTGATAGTAAAGGGACTGCTTCGCCATATATGACTCTGTTAGCAGCCAGACCTGAAAAAGAGATAACTATAACCAGTTGGAGGGTTTTTTTGCTTGGCTTTATTTTTGTATGGCCTTTCAGCTTCTAATTTGCACTCCAG
Source organism: Penelope pileata (assembly GCA_013396635.1). Classification (NCBI taxonomy): domain Eukaryota; kingdom Metazoa; phylum Chordata; class Aves; order Galliformes; family Cracidae; genus Penelope; species Penelope pileata. Next base: position 210,460 of record WBMW01005215.1, on the reverse strand, counting down.
TGCAAGACTGTTTTAGAAGTTCATGGTAAAATTTTTACTTTCAAACAAATTTTAAGTCAAAGCAAAATGCTCTTTCACTGTGAAACATCTTCCTGCTTCAACTGTAGAGCTTTAGAAAACTGGCAATTTTCTGCAAATACTCAGTCATACTGTTCAATCATTTTATTCTTTATGGAAATTGTATTCTTCATTAATCACTGTCCAGAATTCTCAGTGATGATAATGGGACTGCCTAATTTTTAAAAAGTCCCATGTGGTGCTGTCTGCTTGGGGATTTACTAATAGCAATCTGTATTAAGGAACATATTTTTCCTCTTGTTGCCTGTATCTGTGAATTGACTGCCTTGCAAATGGTTGCAGTCTGCAGTGCTGATCTAGAATCAATGAATAGAGATGGAGATGTGTGTTTGTTTTGATGATGAGAACAAAGAAGAGACAAAATACAGCACGGAGAATGCAACATTGATTCAGAGAGGACATTCTTTGCATTGCAGTTAATTTCTAATTGTTATGACTTATTTCACATATTTGACTGTCGATGAATATGCTTTAGAATCAGTTAATGAGTAATGAATATGGTATTTAGTAACACTGTTTGCTGTATAGCTGGCAGAAATGTTGTAGTTCTGTTTCAGTAATCAGAATTCTTTCTTGACCTTGGTAAACTCATCTAGTGTCCAAATTCTTTGGGACAAACACTTTGTGTATGCAGATACAGTATATGGAATTCTTGTATAACTCCATGGGATCAATTTCCAACAGAAAAACAATAGCTAGCTGCCTAGGATGACAGCTTTCCCAGTCTCTGCTGGTCGTATTTAGCTTAAATCAGAAAGATTAAGTGAGCTCTCCAGTTACTGAATCCCAGTTCTGAGATAGTGGGTGTTGAAACAAGAGTTTGGTAGGTGCACACATGCACAGAAGGAACTGTGCCTGGAACAACTAACCAAGTAAGTTTGCTGATTTTAGGGAAGATTGTGTCTTTTCTGAATTCTGGTAGCACTTATTTTGTATTTGTAAGTGCTAACATCCGTAGAAATGTTAGTCAGAATAAAAATGCCTTTTTGTCAGTAAGCTAGTGAAAGTAATGAAATGAATGTGTCCTTTTATGTAAATCTCATGTGAATATTAGTGTCATTATAAATTTTTACTACTTAGAATGTCTGCAAGATCTGGAGAAGATCTGGGGAACTGCAGGCCAGTCAGACACTGGAACAGATTGCCCAGAGAATTTATGGATGCCCCATCCTTGGAAGTGTGTAAGGCCAGGTTGGATGGCGCTTTGGGCAACCTTTGGGCATACGTGTCCAACCCACTAGTTTTATGTTTTTGTTATCCTAATATTTATAATGTTTTAATAAAATATATTTATTTTATATAATGTATATATATAAAGAAGTTTTGTTACTTATATGCATTAACTATATTATGCATTTCATATGTGGCCCAAGACAATTGCTCTTCACTCAATGCAGCCCAGACAAGCCAAAAGGTTAAAGTGATAAGCTCCATAAAAAGGATGTTACTTATTTAAAGGCAGTTTCAGATGAGCAGCTGTCCATCAACATTCCTTTACCTTCTAAAAACAATTATCCTATGTACAAGAGATTAGAAAGCCAGTGATTTTTACATAATATTTTAATCAAGAACAGACTTCAGGCATAGCAGTTTTGTTCTAGTTTGAACTAACAGAAGAACTAGAATGCAGATTCTCTTTTTTCATTTTTTTCCACTTTCTCATGGTAATTTAACAGTCCTTTAAGGTGAGTGCAAAGGTGCTTTAATCTGAACTTATTCATAAATTGCACAAATAAGATAGGCTCATAAGAGTGGGATTCTGATCCTGTGTGTTCTAAGGAAGTATAGCTGTAGATAAGGAAGTCTAGTAATAAAGAGCTTACAACAAAAGTCATAATGCAATCTTCTATCACAACAATAAGAACAGAAAATCACTGGTGCATGGTGTCTAATTAATTTGTTACGTATAAGTTAAAAATAAGGATATTGATACAATTATGGTCATAGAAATCATATTAACATTCAGACTCCTGCAGAGATTCCATTAACCTTGCCTCAGAGCAGTAAAAGCATATGTCAAGTTCTTATACCTTCTAGACAAGGGAATGTATTACATTTACTCCTGAACCAAGCACACCACTGCTTATATGAAAATAACACAGCTATGGAGTTTCTTTTGGTGGTACAAATTAGGTATGCTGTAATATATGGACATCTAGAATACCACGGATAATATAAGCAGCAATTTTACTAAGTGCATACTGCAATATGCATATGCAATATACATAACTGCGTATTGCAATGATTCTAAACGTTCTCAGGAAACAGAAAAAGGCACAGCATTGTGAAAGGCTTCAAGTTTAGTATGAAAACAGGAAGCTTAAGAGTTTGTTCTTTAATATAAATTACAGCTGCCTGGACAACCATATCTTAAGTATGTCCGAGAATTAAATCTGTGTTAGGTCTTGAGTATGACTCCATTTAATGTTTGTTTAGCTTGTAAGCTTTATAATATCTTTATAATAAATAGCTTGATAGTAATTTTATGGAAAACACTTCCATCAAACGTATCTTCTATTATCTGTTTAATCTTTAAAAATAATGAGGCATTAATACGCTTTGGGCAATTTCAAACAATCTACCATCTTCAGAATGGATTTAATAATTAAAAATTTTGAAATCTGTAGAAACCTTTTTCTTATTTTTCCATAAAATAACTTTTTAAACTTAAATATATTTTTGTTACTTTTAAAACAAATCAAATATTAAACAATTTTACCATTTTTTCTTACTAGTAATGACTGCTTATCTTGTGTTGCTTATAATTTCAAGCTATTATTAGTTAAATCATGAATTAAATGCTAAATGTGAGTTCATCTTATACAAGATGATTTTATAGCAAGAATTTAGAATGCAGCGTTTTATTCTGGACATTTTTATAAATGTGTCTGTGTAATTATAGATCTTCAAACATTGAATAGCTTCTTAATTTCTGAAAAAAGACCCAAGCACATGTTATATGTGCAGACTTTTTCCAGAAGTATTTTCAGAAATGCAGAGTTTGATAAAAAATATGCTTAAAAATAACTTTAAAAAATAGCATCACAGAAGGAAAAAGAAACACCTGTGTGCTATGCTTGTTTGAAAGTAGTTACCTACAGGATATATTTTCAGTCCACAAGAGAATGAGCACTGTCAAGAACAACATATGAGTAATCCAGACATTTGCAGATCTGAAAAAATTCCAGCAGCTCTTCTATATTAAACAAAAATCTAAAGAGAAAATAAACACTCTGTGGCTCACCCAACCATTATGGCTCTCATGCTTCAGCTGTTAAAACTGCTGTCCTCGAAAGCTAGAAATGCAGAAATCTTTCTTTAACACGTACCACACTTGCTGAAGCATCAGTCACATGACATGACCTTTCTTCTAGTCTTCTGAACAGATCTTATCACCCATCCTTAATGAGACTTCTGCTCTTCAGAATAAACATTAAATATTACAACTTGTCATGACAAATGACAAATAATTTGCTTTTGTAGTGACGGTTATAGGAAGGATGAGATTCTAGATGGCTGAATGATGAGGTGAGATCAAAAGATTGAGTAGTCTTCCATCTCCTACTCTATAAACATTTACATTTTATGGTGAATCCTCTTAGTTTTACTTCACTGCAGGGGTCAAGATCATTTCATGGAGCTAAATAGACAGGATATTACATATTCCAGAATATTACATATTCTTTTCTAGACCATGCATGCAGATGCAGTCCATCTTATCATCCTAGCTGCAAGTGTGGGGTTCGTGGGCAGAGACTATCCAAAATCTTGCTAGTGGCTTTGCTTATTTGTTCATTTGTAATCACAGACAGACTTACCTTCTTTCTTATCTGAGAAAGCCAGTGCATTTATAATTAACTTTTCCATGGATTTTTTGGTAGTCAAAGCTCCAGATACAGCTGAGGTTCTTCAGGAATGCTTGCTCTGGGAGAGTTCTTTTTCAGGGGATGTTTTTTTCTGCAGATTGCTTAAAATTACAATGTGAATGGAGAGATTTTTAGAGCCTACTAGATTGCTTTTGCCACACACCCTGTGGTTCACATTGTAAATTGAGAGTCTACTAAGTCTGCTCAGGTAATGAGGCCCATCAGAGCATTCCACCTTTCCTGTGTTGTCCGTATTCAAGGCTTGTCTCATTTTCTAGACATAAGTTTAGTAAGTACGAACTTCTGCTGGAAGAGATCTGTGCATGCTTCCTCACCAACTTTGGAACTGTGAGTTCCATCAGGTTAAGATTAGTTGACAATAATTTGCCCCAAGAACATTCAGATTGAGAGCACTGAATTTACTGAGTCAAATACATGTTTTTTTTAATTTGTGTGCAGGAGTAAAGTGGTGATATAAACGTGCCTGAATAGGCTTTCCTTTTGACTTGACAGAGTTTGCAATTTCATGCAAAAGATTCTTAGTAAACAGGTGTAAGAGGCTGATTCTGAGCCTTTTGTCTCAAAGCTTGCTGTGAGAACTCCTTGTCTCAAAGTTTTCGTGAAGGCCTATGGATGCTGCCCAAAGGCTTGTAGACCAGGGGAAACAAGAGATAAGCAGCCAATAAACGGCCACCTAGCAGCCTTGAGGGAGGCAACCACTGAGAGGGGATGTGCATGCCCCTACATGCCCATATGTCCTGTACGTGACAAACCTAGATGCCCAGGAATGCCATGATAGCAGAAAAGAAGGATAAAAAGACAAGGGAACGATAGCTGTTACCTGCTGGTGCTTGGTTGATACCTGCCTGCTGCTGTCTGACTGATATCTGGCTGATACCTGCCTGGTGCTGGTATGTCCTGCTGCTTGAGACATGAGGTCCTGCAGCCCTGCTGCCTGATGGCCCGATGCCTGATGATGCCTGCTGCCTGATGATGTCTCCTGTTGCCTGCTGCCTGAAGCCTGCTCCTGCTTCTCCTGATGTCTTCTCCTCGTGCCTGGCCTGCCTGCTGCCTGAGACCTGATGATGCCTGCTTGCTGCTGCTCCCCCTGCACTTTTGCTCCCTTGCTCCCATACAGGCCTGAAGATATTCCCGGACCAATACAATGGCATGGGATCCATGGTGGTGACTGTCCCTGCTTTTTTGTATGTAACCCTCGCTCTTATTTCCTATCCTTTTACTATCACCTGCCTTCCCATCCCTGTCTCCCCCACTGACCAGAATTTGTATTAAACTGGTCGGACAACATTTGACCTCGTTTGTGTCTTAATCTCACTCCAGGTATATTAAAGAATCCCCCCCTCTCACTCCCATAATTGGAGCGGGACAACAGGATCTGGGAAGGGTAGTCTAGAAAAGGAGGATATAGAAAAAATAAGCGTTTCACATTCCTATAAAGATCGTTATAGTGGTGGTTCTATTTTAAATAGCAAATGCTGTGGCCTTTATTGGTGCTTTCAGAGATAGTAAGCTGGAGCCAAAAAGCTCTGAAGACACATCCGAACATGCTGAGCAATATGGTTTACATTGTGCATACGGACAGTTAATACAGCTTGAGTTCTTCGGGGATGATAAAGTGTGGTTTTTGAACTAACCATTAATTCCAAGGCATTAAGGCCTTGTAAGGCATCTCTGTTAAGGCGCAAACACAGTGCAAACCTCAGTGTCCACAGTGCTCCTGGGGCAAGAGTGAGCTGGAAGAGCAAAAGCCTAGGAATAAAGGAGCACCAGAGACTGCAGAAGACAGTTTCTGTTTGGAGGCCTTCCAGAGGAGGAGGGAAGGAGAGAAAGCCCTACTGGGACCTAGTGGAGAACATCATTTCAGAAGCTCTGTCTCTATGGTGGGAGCTGTGAATGCCTTGTATAGGAGGCAGTAAAGCACCTGGCTTGTGGAAGTCAAGGAAACCAGGGAAGATAAGGCCCCTGTCACCTTTCTTAATGTCCCCTTCCAGACATCACCCTAATAAAGTAGCTGGTCGTGCATAAATATCTTTCTTCACCTGCATGTCCTGATCAACTGCCACTACCATCCAATGGGAGGGAAAGAGCATTTTCAGATTATTCATTATTGGAAATAATAAAATAATTCATTTTAACACTGAAAGTTGTCATTTTGGGAGAATTATTCTTTACTTATGTCACCAATTTACACCATCAAGCCGATAATTATCAAAACTTATAAACAGATTGTGATGTTTCATTATTTTGTATTTTATACAATATAGAAAGTCTGCAAATGTTACATACACACAGCAGGTCGTCTGTGAAGAAACAAATTTGCATTTGTGAATGTTAACATTTTGCAGTGCTAAAACTTTGGTTTTTTGTGTTCCTAAAAATAAGTGTGTGAACTAGCTGCAGTCTTCTCAGTGCTGTAATCACAGATTTCTGTCTAATTATATATACAAAAGAAAGAGGAAGACATTTTTGTCAATAATACTGTTTTTAGAAATATATCTGAGATTGCCAAGTTTTTTGTATTATTTTTGTAAAGGCTTATTGTTAACAGAATTTGAAAGTTGAAAACAATATTTCTTTTTCCACCACCGAATTTTTAAATAGTTATTAAAATTAGCTTCTTTTTTTGTCATTTGTTTCTTTCTTTCCTGGTTTGTGCATCACTATATTTGATGACAGCAGAGCTCTGGTAATGGCCTTGTTAGTTTACTCCTGCAGCAGAGCCTGCTGGCTGAAAACAAACTAGGGAGCCATGTTATCACTTCTACTTAAATTGTTGGAGGTTTTCCATTAATTTCTAAGGAAAAAAATAGATGTACTCTAACTTGTCTTAGGGACAATGCACTTTTTAGTATTTTTTTCAGTAAGCATTGCATTTATTTTGGAAATAAGAAACAGAGGTAAACTCAGTATTGAAGATGAGTAACTTGTAGGGGAATCTGGAGGATTTTATTTCAATAAATACCTCTAAAAAATGTTTAAAATCTGTGAGCTGTTATTTGAAAATATTTCCGAGAAAAGAAAAAAAACAATTCCGGGAAATTATTTAATAACTTCTAGAGAATTGAATGAAAATTAAAGGCAAGGCAATATAAAATAACAGAAGGCTGGAAAATTTCACTGAATATGTCTCTCCCAATGAACTTATTTCTTTTCATTCAAATACCCTATTTAACAATACCTCTTGATCACAGCTTAACCAATTGAATCAGCTATCAAAACTGAAATGTGGCTCTGAAGTGGCAACTTTTAACAGTCTTTTTCAGCTCTTTGTAATGGATAGGATATTTGCTCAGAATGGGGAACTTTTTTCCCTTTGTTCCTACATATGAAAATAACTGGATTTTGCTATTCCTTGTGTGTTATTAATGGCATCTTTGCTAAATTCTGTGCAAAGGAAATGAGCTTGCATGAAAATAGTTTGAGGTGATTGTATGACTAGTGGGCAAGACATAAAAAAAATCCACATTTTTTTTTGCTCATTGAAATTTCAGATGTGTTTCCTTTTGTTGTGTGACTTGAAGAATGAATTTTGAAAATGTCTCCTGCATATACTCATGCTCTCTTCCTCCAAAGTGTTTGAGTATGAAATGAAGAATATCTTTTTTGCAGACATCATATTGCATGCTATCAGAAACTACTGAGAAAATTTGAATTCTTGGATCTTCTCTCTCACTGTTTTATCAAACTTGAACATTTGTCATGACCAGATTAATTTTAAATTCATCAACAGAATCAAGCATAGGTACGGAAACAAACATAATGAATGAGTATCTATCCTATAAACATTTTTTCCCACAGGAGAATACATGAGTTGTTAAAAAAAGAAATAATTCAAAACCAGGTACATTTCTGGGAGATGCAATGTATATGAGGTGTTTAAGGTCACAGGAAAAAAGTCATTAGAAGTCAAATTAGGGAAACAGAAGACTAAACATTATTGATCTCAAACAACATTTGTAATCTAGATGAGTTTTACATGTTTCTGTTAGTATGGCAAAGATGAGATTCTGGGGATTTGGCTCTCTCCTGGTCTTCTCCTAGATGTATAGTAAGAAACTGCTTATGACCACTGATCTCTTTCCTTGGCCCCATGCATTTCATAGCCAATTTTTTTCAAGTTAAGGACCTTATAGAGATCTCTCCATTGCACAAATGTGTTAGACCCTCCCACAGCCAGAAACTCGGGAAACTTCTACCTCTTTTCTTTCTTCTTTAGGCCCTCTGATATCTAGGGCAACATGTTCTGAGTAAGGCATTAGAATTATGTATTTGCTGTCATCTTTTTTACTATCCTACATAGATGGATTTCATGGTAAAATCTCCTTAGTTGGGACATGAATCCTTCAAAATTATTAGCTTTCTATCAATGTTAGCTGCAACTAGCCAATATTTTTATAGGATATTAGGAGGGGAATAAAAGCTTTCATTCCTTGAAAACTAGTTAAAAAGTGTGTTTCTCAGAGATGAAAGTCAGTTCTGAATTTCTAAGCAGATGAAATGTTACACATTGAACCATGGAGAAAGATCATTGATATGTTACCACATATAGCAACAACAACAAAAAATTAAACAGTAGTTGTTGCATGTCTGATGTAACAAAAATGTAGAGCATTTACTTTTGCTAATATTGTGATTTGCCTGCAAAATCTCATCTCAGCCATGCTCCATTCCTCTCCAGCTTGAATATTCAAAGCTGTTCATTAACAGGTTAGCTATTGAATTAACCTGTGTGTTAGAGTGTGTTTAGTAGAACGTGTTTCATATTGATCTTCTTTTTATTTTTTTGCTGACAATTCTTGACCGAAAAAAAAAAATCAAAACCAATTCTTGGTTCTCGTAAAATGAAAGTTATGATTCCTGTTGCCCAGTTGTTCTGTGGTATCAGAGCAGCCTTTTGATAATCCATCAATATAAAACTTTTCTAAAATTGTTTTCATAATTAGTCTGAAAAATACCTTGAGTGAAATTTGGTGGATGCTAGTTATCATTCTTATTGGAAAGAGAGACAACTAACATGCAGTTTACTTCTGTCTGATAGTAACAAAGCTTGAAACATATAAACGTTTGGACAATATTCCAATCAGTTTACGCTCACATTTATTCAGATAGCTTAAAGTCTGCCTAATTATGTTCACCTTTAGAAATTATTTTATTTGGTTTGTCTTCACTATTTTTACTTAAAGAAGACTGATATTTCAAATGCGTAATCTTCACATACAGTACAAATTGCCATTATATTTACAAGTAACCACTGAGTTACAAAATATGGGAGATATCTTTATTTCTTTTTGCCACATCAGACTGCTCCTCAAACTCTTTAATTCCTGTGGATATCTCAGAAGTCACTTATGTTTGGGGCATAAGACATTAAGAATTGTGATGTTCTCTGAAAATCTCTCCCCCAATTCACAGAACTTTCAAATGCATTTTTTACATCAAATTTTTGCATCAGAAAGTCTGAAGTGAAGAATCTCCTCTCACTGTGACAGGGAAAATTTATCAGCCTTACTTGAATAAATGAACACAGACTGAACAAAAAATTAAAGCCCTTACCCTGGAATGAAAATTATTTTCATGTGCAGTATTAATAGTTTAAAAACTGAAATGAAATATATAGATAGATGTTTCATTATTTTAATACTTTCCTTGGTATTTATTAGTCATGTATTATTTGCATGTCATCTTACCTTGAGAAATTGTGAACAAGTAATTAATATATCAATTAAAGAAATTAATATCTGTTGCATGAGAATTCTTTTGAAGCGGTCACTAATTTCACCTGGGTGTTTCAGCTGGGGCATGTAGAGACTGTTTATAACAGTACCTCCTAAACTGTTTCTTAAGGCAGTGCAAACCAGTTTTTAACCTAATTATAAACTCACATCTCAATTGAAACTTTCGAAGAGCAAAAATACGTAGTCTTTATGGATTGGAGCATTTTCTAACATGATTTCAGCGCTTCAGGCCTGATTCTGAGGCCAGTGAGAATTATTTTGGTCAAAATGGGAGATTCATTTGAAGTATTTTTGGGCTGTCCCAGTCTGGTTAATTCAATAGCTAAGTGGTTAATGAAGAACAGCTCTGAATAGAAATAAAGTAATAGGAAATTAAATTATGTATAACTCTTGCATTTTTCCTGGTCCAATTTAGAAGCAAGAATTAAATTCAGGCTTAATTAAAGAATCAAATCAGCTTCAAAACCAAAGGGTTATTTTGCATTTAGCTATACAAATCTAATAAGCACTACTTCAACCTATTCATTTATAAGAAAGCTTCTTTTTGCTCTGGCATGGTTGTTGTTACTGTTGGATTTGATTTTTGAGAGTATGGGGAGAGGGAATACAAGGAGAAATAGTCAAATGATGCTGTTTATTTTATAAATATTTTATAAATATTTTATAAATTTATCTCACCTCCATGGTTATTGTGATACATACTTTAAAAACTGTGTGAATCTAACATATAGGATATTTTTTAGTGCATGCATCTCAATATTCTTAAAAAATATTTGAGTATTATTACCTCTGTTCCTCAGATGAAGAAGATTACTATAAACTGCTATCAGAACCCACTAGCATCAAAGACTCCTGTTTACTAGTTTTATCCCCTGATCTCAAAAGTGAATATTTTTTATCTCGTACAACATAGAATGCTGTTGCACAATGGTATAGCTTTAGACTGCTGTATTTTGATGTTTATGCTCTCCCGTAATTACATACAATGAAATATCTCCTTATAGATAAACAGTAGAACCTAACAGAGAATAAATGATGGAGTACTAAATATGGCTTGCTGAAGGCTGATACAATTATACAAAATTGCTACATATGTTCAGATCAAAAGAAAATAAGGCTTTAAAAATCAATATTTTTGACTAAAAGTGTGGAAAAATTCATTTAAAAGCACATGCTTATTGATTTCATGTAGAGGAATTTCATCTACAGCAATATGCAGTCCAAAAATAAAGAAGCAGATTTGGGATTTTTTTTGAACCTTGTCTGCTATTTCTGTTTTTCTAGGTATCTCTGTTGCTTTTTGGATGTACAATGAATAGGTATTTATTGAAATATATGTATTTCAAAACAGTTTTGTTCTTTACCTGAGTTATTAAAATTACCTTTAAGCTGACTGTCCTTTGAAATATCTTGCAAAGAGTAAGATTAGGATAGCTAATGCTCCCAAGACTATGTCAGTTTCAAAAGTCTAATCAACTAGACAAAAATAACACAAAAACGAAAAAGTAACCCACAAATCTATGTGTTTGGATAATGCTTATCCTAAATATTTCCTGTGTATATAAAATCAGATGTCAGACTTGTTGTTGTCAGCTCCTTTTCTTGCAGTTTCAAGGACTGGTGAATGCATGAGAAAAACAAAATCATGTAGCTAATTAATTTTATCCACTAAATTATGTTCCTCTAATTTCCTGTCTTTGAATGTTTGAATCACTCAGTCAACTGTTATTGTACTTTTGTGTACTTTTTCTTTTCTTAATAATTTATTTTAGATATAAGAACAACCTGGTCTGTATATTCCCATTTTTCATTTTGCATAACTTTTTTATTTTCATGTCTATTTCCAGTATGTTTTATAATAGAGCCATACTGGTAATAAAATGAAAATTTCTGGACAAATGAAAAAAAAATGCATTGTACTCACAAATGTATTAAAAATGATGTGGTTTATAGTTCATGTATGGTTCTGCTAATGCTTAGAGTCTACACTGATTCTTTCATGCAGTCATGCTTGGCAAAAATTGGTAAGACCACTTAAAGTTGCAATAATAATGTGTTTGATCAGAACAGGTTTCCATAGGAGACCAGGAAAGACAGTGGTGTTCTCAAGTTACGATTTATGTTTTGTATCAAGTACAGAATACATTGCGGACTGAAATGAGCACATAACAGAATATGACCTTAATGTATTTATTCCTAAAAGTGCGATTATTGGCATAACATGACTGTTTCCTTTTTCATCACTTGTCTAGTTGCTTTCTCAGTCCTTAAGTATTGTCATGCATTTTTTGTTAATTGCAGAAGGTTATAAATAAAAAGAATGCATGTAAATGGATGTTTTGTAAGAGGAGTTTAGCATATTACAAATATTTAAGTTATGACAATGCAGTAGAATGTGATTGCAGTATAAAAACAAAGTCATTTTAATTTAATTTTGAATTATCTATAGTTCAGGAACATGTTTGCTTTCCTCAGCCAAATCCTGACCTTAGGAGTTTTGCAGACAATGTAATCTGACTTATTCAATCAGAATATTTTTTTTTCACACCTCTAGCTAAGAGTAAACCAGAAAAACATCACAGATGGAAACAATAACACTATACACTTTGCACATAAAAGACAGAAGCAGGAATATATTTACTGACATAATATAGATATAATGTAGCGATTTAACAGTGACTTAACAAGATTTGAGATAGCTGGATACACTTGATTGTTTACTGCAGAGGGTATGGTTAAACAAACACATACACGGGGCCCTCTCATTGAGTCATGAGGTTCACTGTGAACTCGCTTGCTTCCTAAACTTGAACCATGGAGGTAAGGAGCCTAGGTGCAGCTGGATCCACTCCTAGACCAAGACATGGTCAAGGGTTTATGTCTAAGGGATTATATGTTTACAATCAATCTAAGATTGAATCTTAGCAAAGCTAACAAAGTTTACAATCAATCTAAGATATGATCTTAGAGAAGATAACAAAGTCAAAAACAAACTACCAAGGATTGGTATCAGCAAGGCATCGTGATGACAAGGTGTAAGGGATCTCTGCACAGGCAGAACATTGAGAGGCATCCCTGGTCAAGGGGAAATCCTGTCCTGCAGCTAGATACTGTGTAGGAGAGTTCAAGGGATTCTTGGCCTGCTCACTATTTATGGGACAAGATGATTGACTCATAATCATAGGTTGCTTTTTAGGTACATTCTCAATTGGTCCTCGGCTGTTGAACCAAATATCTGCAATCGTTTCTTTCAGCCCCCAGTAGTCTGAGAGAGATCTGTGATTATTGTCACTACTGTTTCTCATTGTCTTTGTGTGCAAGGCCTTGCGTGCAAGGCCAAGCTGAAGGAGGAAGTTGAGGGAAGAAGGGGCAGGGGGGTTGCAGGGAAAGCACACGATCACAAAAACACATTAGAAGTACAGCAAACGAGATGTTTTAATATAGGAGTGACAGCACATTCAGTTCTCTAGATTACAACAGACACTGTTAAATGGGCTCTCTAGATGTCTAGTTGATTGGTAGATTGTGGAATAATAATTAATTATAATGGACAACTGTGGAAAGATCCTAAAATGAATTCTTAAAACACACTTTCCTTTTAAAAATAAAAATAGAAATGAAAATATTTGGATATCAACAAAATCTATTTTTAAAAGATAACTTTTAAAGTTGCCTGAAAGATGAAGACAATTTTCAGAAGACTGCTGGTCTGCTCTTTGTATTTAAATAGTTTCCTTATTTGTGAAAAGAATATATTGGAAAAGGTGTTGTCATATTGAATGAAATATCATGCAATCTGTAATCTTTTCTGAATATTTATAGCTTGGCAACTTGACTCAAGACAGTAGAAAAGTTCATCTTGCTTTTAAAAATCTCTGAGAAAGACTGAACATTGAAAAATGGTTCTTGAAATTTAATAACAAGAAAAATGCAAATTTCAGTTGTTATACTCAATATTAAGTAAGAGATTTATTTTCAAAAATCTGGCACAAATTCAATTATTTTGATGTGAAAAGTTAAAAATTGAAAATAACATCTTCAATTTAGAATTTGATGTAAAACTTTTATTTAAAATTACTACTGATTTTCAGCATGTTTGGTAGCTAAAAAATGATTATTCAGTCAATAATACTAGAGATATTAGAATAATAAATATGTTCTTCATTGCTGATATGAGTTCATCTCACTTGCTATCATGTTTCCATATGCACTTGAAGCTTCATCTTCAAAGAAATCGTGACATTTTATCAGGGGATGGAAGAGAAACAAATATCTGTAACCTGTAAGTATAAGAAACCGTAATAAAACTATATAAAAGCGTAGTGAAATGTAGAAGGCTTGAAAGTCCCACATTCTCAGTGACTATTTCTGGTGGTAAAAACTGACAATTTTGTTATATGTCAAGACATTAGAATTACAGAACAATATACAGAATCATAGAATTGTTTGAGTTAGAAGAGACCTTTAAAGGTCATGTAATCCTTCTCCACCATCTCCTGAATTCGTATTTTCTTTCTTTTTTTCTTCTTGTTTTGTCTTGTTTTCTGATAGACTCTATCATTGTCCTTAATCACCAACATAGCTTTTTTCTTATGCTTTTTTCATTTCTCTCTCCTTCACCAAAAAGGAAGGGAAGTTGTATGGAATTCATTTTCTGCTTTTATGTATATACAGAACAAGCATTAACCATTTCTACATATCACAGACCTTTCTTTCATCAGGTCGTGTGGTCCCAAATGCCATACATTTAGGGAAATTCAGTTAATTATGTGTTTTAAGTACAGCAGTCCAATTCTTACCATGAAGAAGTCTGTATGTGTGCCTGTTCTGTAGGCAGAAACAGACCAAGAGTGCGGTGTGTGCAGAGAGATGAGTTTGGGTCTCTTGAGGCATGACTTAGATACTAGATCTTTTTCCTCCCAGAATGCCTTATATTTATTTTCAGTTTCAGGAAACATTTTTTTTCATTTTACACCAGACTAAAACCTCTGCCTGCCTGCTAGATTACCCTGCAAAATTACAGAATTGCCACTTACTGTGGGTGAAAGCCAGAAACTGCACTACAAGCTGTTTCCAGAATATGACCATGGGGTGTTCTCTTTTTTAATATGCTATTATATAGGGATTTAATAAAAGAGACTGACTGTGATAATTAACTCTATTGTTAGTATCTTCTAGAGCTTAACAATTAACAGTTTTCAAAATTGTGTAACACTTTTTATTTTGACCTTTTAGAAGCTCTTCCAAAGAGATAGACAGCGGTTATTTCCTTCCTTTTCAATTAAAATCTGGTGGTAAAGATGCATGGAGATGTAGGAGAGATCTTCATGCGTGACAAAGATCTGTCTTTAAAAGGTAGGCAAGTTACTGATCTAAATTGCCTAGCAGTAATCTCCACTTAAACCAATTTATGAGAAGAATTACAGAGTAAATTGGTGAAGTTAAAATAAAATTTTATTGTGTTTTTTTTTTTAAAGTTATTTTAAAAATCTCTGAAGTCTATTGCAGACAAACAATATGTAGATAAATTAAAAATATTTTTGAAAAAATCATTAAGTCAGCTTTCTAAAGATAGCTTGGGTAATAACAAGGTATTACATGCTAACTGCACTTCAAAATGATTCTGGACTTCATATGTAGAAATGACATAACAATATTCAGAGTAAGAGATATGGTAGTCATAGGAAGCTCAGTCTGCAGATGTATGGTGGTGTTGAGCAGCTGTTCAAAAGTAAATAGAGTAAATTGGTATGGTAAAGCAAAAAGTGTTGACATTGAGGTAATCTGTTTTGAACCTAATGTCAGGAAAATATATATATATATATTCCAAAAGACCTGTGCAATGTCAAAGCTATCTATACTAGAAAAAAACAAACAAAAAAGATAATAGGTAGACAGTAGTACTGTGGAAATTCAGATGAAAGATTCCATCTTATTAGTAGTATTTAGAGTTATTAGGCTAGTATCACCTTTCTATTAAGTTATCTGCTGGCTTAATTTTCCTTTGAAAGTGATGGGAAGCTGAATATCAAAATATGGTTTTGACATCTTTTCCTACATTTTATCTTTCCACTGCTGCTGAGTTGGTAAAAAAATAGAAGAAATATGAAAGTATCAACCCTATGTTGGCCAGGGAACTGGCCAAGTGAATGACCTTGTATTAGATTAATTCCAAATGTTCCACCTAGGCTGTTCTAATGTATTTGACAAATCCTGTGATTTCATCTTCCTTGAACTTGATCTTTCACTGAGGGAGGAGATTTCTGAATGATGTTACTGAAGATTTTAAGATACAATTTGTCACTCTCTTCAGCCCTCTGTGACATCTCAATGCTTTGCAATTATTTGCAGGCCCCCTATTGTAGGCATGGAGGTGGGAGGGCACAGAGCTCTTGTCTGTTCCTGTGAGTGGATGGCAATGCCTCTTCACGAACGGAATGCATTGGGTGGCTTCACAGGGTTCATCTTCCAGGCCAATTTTGCCCAAAAGAAATCCAACAGCAAACTGACACCTCACTGCTGTGCCAGATTCAAGTCTGATAAGTGGGTATGGTCAGATTTGCTTCAGAGATGCATTCTGATCCAAACTGAAACATTGTTATTGACAACACACTGGTATATCACTTACATACATGGGGTAGCAAGTTCAATGCAGCAAAAAGTCGCAACTTTTCATAGTGTGCATACTTAAAATATTTAACTCTTATTCACAGGACATGTGGATGCCAAAATTTTACAGGGTTCAAAGACTGTGCATGCAAGTTCATGGGAGGAAAATATATCTTAGGCAATTAAATATAGAAGCCATTGTTCTGGCTGCAAATGTTGCAGTAGCTTAAATGGCTGAGAGAGTTTAATGTGGAAATACTACTCTAAATTTGTCCTGGTTTTGCACTGTTTTCTAGGTACCTGCTATTGATCATGCTTGGAAACTAAAGGATAAGATGTGACCTGGTACAAATAACCTTATGTTAACTAACCCCACAGTAATGATTTTACACAGCATACAGAATGTAATGAAAAGTCCAGAAACATCCAGAAAGATTTCTTGCTCAGTCAGTGCTTTCAAATTGTCTTGTGGAGATAAATGTCTGTGTCCAACCGATAAGGTGCAGAGCCTAAGCTTCTGCCTTGGAAAGTCAGGTGCCTAAAGACAGGGATAAATGTAGTTCAGGGATAAATGTAGTTCAGGGATAAATGTAGTTCAGGTCCTGGTCTTTGAGAGGCAATAAATACAGCATTTTTCTGTGTAGAACTTTACTTATGTTGCTGAATGTTAACTGATACAGCAGGAATTGAAATCTGCCTTTAATTCTGAGTATTTCTGTAGAGCACACTTCTGTGTTCTACTTTTGCTGCTTAAGTTTCAGCAACAATGTGTAGGATTTGGGCTTGTAAATGTCTAGGTCTGATACAATACCTGATGACAAATGTATAAATAATAGCTAAAGACTGCTTCTCTTCCGTATGATTCAGTGTTCTGCTTATTTATTTGGAACTCCTTCAGTTTGGACTAATCGCTATGGATATTAACTTACAAATATTTTGCTTACAGTTGCAAAAATAATAATAAAAACAGTTTTAAGTTGCTTTTCTCAGGAAATCTGTAAAAGTCCTCACGGCTGTAGACTACACTACAAATATGCAAAGCTGTGGCTGAGGAGAAGCTTGTTTACAGCTTCCCACAAGAATGAGAAAAACACACTCCTATTTAAATGTCAGTTGGGGGATTTTAAGAAAAAGATCTGTAATAATATGTATTAATTAATATTTAATTCAAGCTTTACTGAAGATTACTCATTAGATGTCCCAAAAAATTCCTTTAAATCAATTATCTATAAATAGAACAGTTATTAATTGAACAGTTTTAATGGTAATAATCTGTGCTTTATTGTGCCAGGAATTAAATGTTTCTTATCATGCTTATCATACTTATTTTTAGGATGTAATAAGGTATCTGGAAATGTTAAATTTGTAATATATGGAACAAAGTGGAGGAAGGAATTAGGAGAAATAATAAATTAAATATTTGTGTCTTTGTGTTGAAATAGGGTTTGAGAACATGTAAGGACCAAATTATTCCAAGGGTTAATTACTGTACATGGCAGCAGATGTTCTGACTGAGCATACTAACTTTGTTACCATTGAAGCTTTTTCTTGCAAAAAGATTACTTACTAAATTATGATGACAATCTTTATAATGAGGTTTTCCTTTTTTGTTTAAGATGTTTGGACTTAATTTATAGAGCAGAAAATGAAATATCTGTGATTTTGATGATGTGGAAGATGCTGGTAGAAGTGATAGAGACTGCTTATTTAATATTTATTTGCTTTCTGTAGAGAATCTTCTGCCAGGCTTCTGCACCTAGCACATTACACAATAACTACTTCAGACATTTAAAATAAATTGAGTATAACTGTATAAAATATTTTGACTAATTTCTCTGGAGTCCTTTTGAGCAGTTTCTCATTTATTACAATGTAGTAAAAAAGGTGAGATTCTTCCATGTTTCAGTACTAGTGTAGCTCGTTCCAAATGAAGGGCTTACAAGCAAAATTCATCTCTACATATGAGAAATTTTCAGAAATATTTCTGACCTAAAATTTGCATATACAAAGCTGCCAAAGTATGTGGGTGTATTTCAGATGCAGTTGCTTCCAAATTTGAAAGGACCAAACATGGGACAAATCTAGAATCCTTAAAATGCAATATAGCGTGATTATGTTAAAATTTAATATGGAATGCCATTAATTGTTTTGTAACTGAAATTGCACATGCTGAAAGCCATAAATTATGAAGTTGATTCTTCCAGCCATAGAGTAACACTTTAAGCTCATGTAATGGCTGTATAAGAACTGCTGTAATATTATAATTGTTATATTGTATTTTTTAATGGTGCCAGATGGGCAACTAGTAATAGTAATAAAATAAAATGTTCCCTTCTTTGTGTTAATCTAGACTAGGTTACATTTTCAATAACGCTAGAAAACATGTTATTCAAGTAAGCAGTAAAGAACACTTTTGTTTGAACTCTTGCAGTTCTTATGAACTCTGCAGACAGATGCTATGTAATGGTGAGAATTGTTCGATTTTCTGATTTTACAATTTACTGTTTTTTCCTCAGATGGACTATTCGAATTACCACAAATACATTGACCGCAGATTAAAGATCAGCAAATGCATGATATGTGATTATGATGTTTGTTTTGTTTAGACAGTTATCTCTCTCCAGGTCACCATGCATTTCCATTCATAATGACGTGCTAAGACAAGAACTGGTGTGATGTCTTGTAAAAAAGGATTTCCAAAATCAAGATATTCCTGTATTAGAGCATATTTAGACAATTTTTGAAGCTTTATTTTTATGCAGTGTTAATTCCCAAGAGCATCCACTTTATTTCTTTTAGTTTTAAATGAAATAGTCAATATACTTCCTTTATTCCCTGGAAAGCACTTGTTATTGTAGCTTGAAATTACAGTGTAGTTGAAGAATCTTAGTGAATTCAGCATAAAATAAAGAAGATTATATGTATCCAAGAGAGTGAAAAAAAGTTCATGTATAATCACCTATAATAAAACCATCTATATGAAGCCAACTAATAAATATATGTATATATGTATCAACATATTTATAGATCATATGCTTTGGTGCGGTGTTTGAGGAACTTTAGTGAACTTTGAAATAGTTTATGAATAGATAATCAATGCCTTTTAATGGTGATGTTAAAGAGACTCCAGGCTCTTTCCGATGTCCAGTGCTGGGACAAGAGGCAATGGGCACAAACTGGAATACAGGAGGTTCTCTTTCTGCACCTGGCAGCACTTCTATGCTGTGTGGGTGACAGAACACTGTCACAAGTTGTCCAGAATCTGTGGAGTCTCCTTCCTGGAGGTCTTTCAAAAGATCAAGTCTCTGCTTGAGCAGGGATAGGGCCAGTTGGACCCAGAGGTGCCTGCCAACATCAGTCAGTCTGTGATTCCATGACTCTGTGACATATAGTCAGATGAGATATATTGGCAAAGATCCACTCAAGCCTGTAACTGCATATTTTATAGCTACATCTTTCTCTATTTGAATTTCATGTGGAAATATATTGCTAAGTTTTAATATATTCATTTGCAACATGATTTTTAATGATGAGAAATATTTCTTCATGTTTATTGATTCAACTGTTTTCTAACTGCAGAGGCACTTATTCTGATTCTGTCATTTTAGTCTCTGCTAACTTACTCAGAATCATTCTCACCTAGACTGCATCACAGCCTGCTTCCTGAGTCAGCGTTCACAAATTATAGATTAGCGATCTTCCACACACAGTTTTATTCCAAAGTATAGTGAAGGTAGCAATTTGCTTGGAATTGCCACTTGAACAGTATTTAAAAACAAAACAAGTGGATTATCATTAAATAAATGCAATACAACACAGGAACTGTATAATAAATATGAAAGAATTAGAGAATTTATATAGGTATAATAAAAGGTAAAAATCTTTTGTTGGTTATATGTAAGCTTTTTAATGTGATATATTATTTCAGAGTACCGTTGCAAATATTGTTAAAAGATTTCTCAAACTGATATTAATTTATTTTATTTTTTTAGAGAGGGAAAGGTTGGATGAGGACAAATATTTGTTTATTATTAGTGGAATGGAGATTTACCAGTACTGTTCTTTGAGTAGACATCATATAAACCACTTACTTTGTAGTGCACCTAATGAAAGACTATGAAGTGAAATCTAAGGTTTCTGATGGCAAGAATTGTCTTTCGATTCTTATCTATAGGCTCTGGATTGAGTCTCAGGCAGTCATTCACATAATACACATTTACACACATTTTTTGACCTGATACTGTACTCTTAATGAGATACTTTAATAATGACAGAAATATTAACTCTGAACACCAAAGATATCTTTACAGAATTTCCTAATATCAATTAATATTTCCATGTAAAGGGAAGATCTGGCATCTTGTGAATAAAAGCTTTAAAAAGGAAAATTAAATATATTCATCGCCCAAATTTATGTAGCACAGAGAAACTGACATCTGTATCCACTTGTATGCATTATAAACAGCTTACTGATAAATACATATTAAAATATCCCCATGTTTCAAGTTCTTGCTGGGTGCTCTTCATTTTACACTGTACTGATTGCAGTGGTATTCAGGGTGAGATGCATAAATGGCAGGATGAGCTTTCTTCCCACTAAGCTGCATGATAGAATGAGTATTCAGAAAAATATTTTATAATTAATGCTGCCTGCACAAAACGGGCATCACGTCACTGTTCAGAGATGACAGACCCTATTTCACTGGCTAGACTACACATCCATTATTGTGTATAGTTCTAAGCACCTCAGTACAAAAATATCTGAATAAATTGGAAAGATAAAGGAAAAAAGGGGAGAAATATGCATGGGCTAAGGAGGATAGACTGTAGATACAAAGACTGCTCCACATAATAGAACAAATTTCCACAAGCTGGGCAAATTTTCTCTGATTGTAACTGTATTATTTCAAATCTCTTTCAATTCAGTGGCTGGAATGGGAATAAAGGAGTAGTTGTTACATAACAAGTATCCGATTTATGTACATCCTTCTAACTGCCTTTCTTCAGCACTTCCAGTAGCCCATTTCCTACTGTTTATTACCAATTTCTCCTATGCACTCAATATCTAATATGGTCAATGGTATTTGGCTTAAGGAGAATGCAATTTTAGCATATATATGTTTACACATACAAAAATACACATTTATAACTTGGTTTTAGAATTTTGTTTTGTTTTGTTTTGTTTTTACCAGAAAACAAAATGCTGTTATGTGGCACAAACAAAAGAAAACATAAGAAAATTCTAACAAGTCTTTCTCACACAAAGCATATGTGAGAAAATTAAGCTCACCAAACTTAAAATTATGAAAATAACTCTGTCTAAAATACTGTTTACTCACACAAACACAAACTCACACGAATACTTGTGGGAATCAACTTGATACAGTGTTCAATCAACTTGCAAGGTTTTAGGGTTTTTTTAGTTGTTGTTGTTTAAATATGGTTCCTGATATATTTAGTGAAATATAGACACATAGGAGACAACTGTGTGTAAATCAGACTTCCTCAGTTTGAGTATTTGATTTTGTAATCAAAACATTTTTCTAGCATGGATTTTATCCTACTAATTATAATTATAGCATAGCTAAACTGAAAGCCACTCTGGAGTGGAAGGATATTTAAAATTAGTCCCACATTTTCTGTACTATGTTAATTATTACCCAAGCTCCATGTCCTTTTATCCTATTTATTTATTTATTTATTCTTGTTTCTAGCTTGTGTTTGCGTTTGTCTTTTTTTTCAGTTGTAACTGACCATGAATGGCTTCTGGCTCTGACTGTGAGTCTTCTCTTATTTGCTGTTTATCATTTTAAGGATTTTTCTGTTGAAGTTCACTTGGCAATTCGTTTCTTTTGATGATTGCCAGTATTTGGTACTATCCTTTGGTCTATTGCTTCACTTAAATCCTTTGCCTGCTGTTATTTTTTATCTGCTATTCAGATAATGAAATATAGGCTTTTTTTCTTAAAAAAAATATTTTTTTTATTCTTTAAAACCTGGGAAAATAAACATGCTCAACCCTCCAACCTTTCTGTTTTACTATGTGATCTTTCACAGGAGTCTTCTGTCTAACCATTACATTTTTCTAATGGCAACCTGCTGTGACTATCCTCTTTAATTTTCTTTCATGTATTGTTTGTTTAATTTGAGCATACAGAGAATAACAGATACTTTGTTGTTTTTTTCAAAAATTTTCAGTTTTCTTCTGAATGCTTAGTGATTATATAATAGTCACTTTTATGACATTCATGGCTAGACTCATTTGCCGGCTTCCATGTGTGAACAATGTACAGAAATGCGATATTTATTGACTTCTTTTATCCAGTGCTCTCACTCAATATAAATGACCCATGGGAGGAAAATATCAGCAGTGGTGTCCAGGAGGTGATAGGATGTCTGCTGTTTATCAGTTAGAATAGGAGAAGAGATCACTCTAATTCTTATCAATCTTTAAGGTGTATCTCCCTTCATATTTTCAAAGGGTGATGCTCTGAAGGAAAGGAAAGAAGCAAAAGCTTAACTTGAAAGAAAAACTCAGATCTTGTTCTATTTATTTCTCTGTGGGAAACATCAGGAAAAATTTCTTTTATTTAAAATAAGAAAATTGGAGAAGAGTACTCTGAAGGCACCTTGGTGGTCATCCTGTATCCTAACTAGTCAGTCACAGTTAAATGGATATTTAAGCTTGTACTGACAAGAATCCCTGTCAGCAGTTCTAGACTGAGCCTTCCAGGGACAATG
Organism: Penelope pileata; assembly: GCA_013396635.1. Lineage (NCBI taxonomy): Eukaryota > Metazoa > Chordata > Aves > Galliformes > Cracidae > Penelope > Penelope pileata. The sequence goes on along the minus strand of WBMW01005215.1, from coordinate 187,410 downwards.
TTATCCAGCCATAAGACAGCTACAGTCTTTTGGGAGCAGCATTTAAAAGTTGTTCATACTGGTAAGATCAGAAAACCAAGTTGATTTATGTAAAAAGCTCTAGGGTATATTATCTTCTTTACTGTCACAGAAGTATTAACCCAGGTGTTCAGGTACAAAAAAGTGACCTAATGCCTTGAGTCAAGAAATTAATTTGAAATAACTAGAATAAGTTTGTTTTCTTTGTTTGCTTGTTTGTTTTTTACTTTCTTTTTTTTTTTTTTTCAAATCCAAGATTATTTGGTGTACTGGATTCATTACATTTGTTTGAATTAGCAAAGTGGGATCCAGTGTAAAAAAAAACCCATAGGAATGTTTGAGAGTTTCAACTGTGTTCACTCTCCTTGTTTGGAACAGTTAAATCAAAAGCTGCATTTTTCGTAAGTATTCCTTTACTTCATATTATCATGCCCTCAGATGATTTTCCATTATTCACTGAGTGTGTGTCATGAATTGTGAGCAAACCACAAAGTGTTTGCATGTTCTGCAGAGGACTAGTTTTTCAATTCTGGTCAGTCTCAAGTGAGCTAGCTGATTGCCCACAATGCAATGAACGCTCATAATTGCATTGTGCTTAAGAGGCTGATGCTACAAGATGATCAGAGCTCAATACCTGCTGCCATGGCCCTGAGAGACAGGCAGTTCCCAGAAAACCCTCAATTGGATGGTAAATGTTCCTCCCATTCTTCCTGATATTCTGCACAAGAAGCATATTTCAGGTCTATCTCAGAGACATTCTGTGCATTTTGTAAGACACAAATTCTCGCTAAAGCTGTGGGGAGCTGAGGAAACAGAGAGCTAGTACAGGATAGTGCCTAAATTTGCAAACACGTTCTGGTGAAGAAGTGCCCTATTCTGCTTAGGGCTTTTTGTACATACAAAACTATCCCCAGTACAAGCATTAGGAAGAAAAGCTGAGTTTATGTTTTAATCCCAAACCATAAATCTTTTAAAGTGATTGTTTAATCTGTTTCTGTCTTTGAAATTTGCTTTTATGTGCCCACACAAAAAATTGTAAATGTTAAATTCAATACCCTTATATATTCCATTTTTTCTTTCTGATTTTTCTCATTTATTAATTCACTTATTAATTTAGTCAGACAAATGTTTATGTAATCCCAGTTCTATCTGCAATGAAAATTTTACTCTGTTCCCACCTAAAGAAAAGATTTCTGCCTAATACACCTAAGTGTCTGCTTAGGTATTCTCTGAAACAGTCCTTACTGTGCACAAAGTACCCATATACTTCAGACTGAGCTTTCTTCTCACTTAGATTCCTTTTCCTTTCTCAAGGAAAGGTAAAGAACACTTTACAAAGTCTAGCAACTATTCCAGTACTGTAATGGCAAAAGTTTACTTAGGTGTCCATGCCAAGTCATTCATAGCTCAAGGCCCAGAAGAAACATTAAGATATTTTCTTTATTGGTGGCATCATACCCCTATCCTCCAAAAATCTGTATGAAAGTCACCTGATTACCAGTGATTAGAAGGGAAATTTCAAAATGTGGGATAGCCTGGGAAACAAGGGTGTTTTTTTTTTTTTGCCTCTAACCAGTTGCATAAAACTTTGAATTGTGTTTGGATAGCGAAGCTGCTACAAAGGTTGCTTCATGTAACTTAAGCTGCTCAGTTTCCTCGTTCTTCAGGCAACATTTCTTTTCCAAACCAGTTTTTGTCCTATTTCTATATAACTTGTTATTGTATATTGCTAACTTTGAAGTCTGACAAACTTGAAGTTGTTATATACAATTTATTTTCAAATGTAATCATGTATTACGGTGGATTGTCTTGAGTCAAGCACATCTGCTTTTCTCATTGCAATATTTTTGAATAACATTCGTCTAGGGAGGAGAACTGACAAGGTAATGTTGCCCCTTCTTTCCACTCATTTATCAGGTTATTGCCAAAGTGTAAAAAAATGAAATTGAGGAAGCCCTGTGAAATTACAAATGAAAAAAATGTCATTAAGTATGGGACAGTATTTTTCATTTGCTTTTGTTTCTGCAATAAAGAAGTCCTACATTCTACAGTATTATTTAAGTTCTTTGATGGAGCATGAATAAAATGCTGGAGTACAGGAAGAAGGGGTATTTAAAATAGGAATTCCAGATGTTTTTTCTTGTGCACAGAAGGTGTTAGAGTTGCAAATGGTGCATTTGTCCCTGCTTTTAAGGGGTATAAAAAGTTATGTTAAAGCAGATCTGTCAAATTTTATTTTGTTTTAGTATGTGTAAATGAGATGGATGAAATAGTTTGTGTAAGTTGTGTACACAGAAATGAAGATGCTTAATGTATCTCTTAGCAGTTTTATAGCTCTTTCGCCTAGTCTTTTAAGCAATTATAAGATTTGCTTTTCTATGAATTGTAATGTTTAGTGTACTGATTTGCTCTCTGAAGCACATCTAATATGAAAAACAAACTCAAAATAATTCTTGATGAAAGTTCAGCTTTTATCCAACAATGATTAATTAGAAATCTTTTTGACGTTCACATCATTTAGGGAGATTGGATGTTGATATTACTTTAGCTTGGCTGGAATTTATATATATGTGGGACTCTGAGTCAAAAGATGACAGAGACCTTCATTTTTGAAACTACTTTTAAAAGTACATTTTGGTGTAGCGAAGAATAACTAGTCACATTATAGAGGTCGTATAACCTGGTGAAAGAACTTTCATCACACTTTTCAAAAAAAGGTGAGTGTATTTCAGTTGTGTTCTCTGACCTAGTCTAAAAATGAGAGGGCTGTTTCATCTCAAGAAAAAAGGCAATTTCTCATCTCAGCAATAGGGATGTTACAATTTACATTTACTACAGATTTTTTCTATCATAGCTCTATTTCATGGTCTTAAAAAAGTGACTTGCTAGCGTTTGGTGTATTTTTTCAGTTGGAATGATTGCAGTGTATATTGTATTCATGTTTACAAAATGGCATCTACTTTAAAGGAAATATTCACTTAAATTAGAATCCAGTTTTTACATAAATCTCTGTGTCTTTTTAAATGTAATCTGATAATGTAATTCAGTATTTTCCATAATTATGAAAAACTACCATGTTACAATGTTTAACTTCTAAATGATAAAGTTCAAATGTGTCTTATTTTAGGTGATTAAAGTTTTAAAGTAGTTTAGGAGATTTGTGTGCAACCATAAATATACTCTTGAAAATTCTTTCTTAGGCCTAAGGAATGAGTCAAAAGCAGTGCGTACCGCTGTGTGTAATCCCTAGTTCTACTGTTATAGTGTATAAACAATAGTGAAAATTTAAAATATTATCCTTTATTACAATGCCATTCTTCTTTAGGTAAGGTATTTTCATTTAGCATTTTCACTCCCTTTAAATCTTACAAATCTGTTTCAAATACATTGGAGATAGTTGAGTCTCTTATTTTGGATACATAGCAGATGATTGCAAATAGCTTGCTGTTTTTCATTGTAATTTAATGATGTGAGTTACTGAAAGCTGTCTTGGTATAATTAATCTAGTTTGTGTAGCCAATGATTATTAAAGGCTGCTGAACATTTCTGTTTTATGATAACTGCCACTGAGAAGGTGATGACATGAATTTCATAGCCAGCAAGTTGGGAAAACCATCTGCTTATAATTTTTAATGTAATTTTGGAATGACTGCCAGGTGAGTTTCTAGGAAGTATATTTAAAAAAAAAAAAAAAAGAAAAAAACTCAAGCAAATAAAATTACTGCTACAGAGATGAGCTATAAAATTGTTGCTATTGAATCATAGGTTATATGAAAGAAATCTGAAGGTCAGTTTGTTCTGAAATATTCCCTAAGGATATTGTTACCTGAGAATGTGTTGGAAACATTTAATAACCATTGAAATTATACATGGTTGGAGACACGGTTCTGCAAGAGCTAACATGGCGAGTGTTGCAAACTCATAGAAATGTCTCAAATCTGCTCTCAGATATAAAGAACTGAAAACAAACAAACAAAACATAAAATAAATAAAACTAACACAGTAACACAGGGAGATGGTAACCTTTTGTAGTTTAAAACAGAATATGAATTCAGACCAAAGAGAGACAAGGAAAGAAATTCAGTAATAGCTAGATCTCAGACAGTCAAGTCTTACAAGACATTAGGTGTTAGCTATTGCTGAGTGAGATGCCAGTCAGGAGTGTAGACAAATGAGAATAAGGGTGTAAACACCCCATTCATTCAGTAAGAAGAGCCCTCTGCCAAAGTGCTTGGCAAGCAAACCAGGGAGATGCTGAGAACTAGAGTAAACTCTAAACCTGTCCGTAAAATGGGCCATTTAGTGCAGGGAGGTGCTTCTGGGAATTTAGGGGTGGGGTGCAGGATTGCATCCTGAAGCGGGAAGCATGCTGCCTGTCTTCATTAACGCCTCATTTTAAGGGTTTAATAGGCGCTAGATATGTCTGTTACTCACATGCTTGAGGCCAAAGGAGAGATAATCTATGTTAAAGGCCCCCAGAGTGAGTTTCTGTCAAAGTTAAGAGAATTAAGACAAATAGGCCCTAGTGTTAGGAAGACTGCCTTATTAAGGGAAAGTTATGTCGACTTCTCTTTTCCAATTATTATTCATTGTTCAGTTTTCTCTTTGAGGAAAAGGTATGTGTCTATGCAGTCCCACTCCCCTCTATCCTGACCCCACATGCATCCCTGCTCTTTGCAGGAAGAGGACCCTGCAGTGAGGATGCAGGAGTTACGTGTTCAGCTCAGGCAGCTAAGGGAGGAACATGAGCACTTCAGGAGAGTATCCTAGCCATGATGACTGTAGGATTAGTCTGGATGGAGATGGGAATACTTTTTCTGTTGAAGCTGTCCAATAATTTAGCAAAGAATTTAAGATTTACTGGGTGAAAGATTGCATATAAAAGCAATTGGATAAAATTCATTCATTCTGGGCAGTTTGAAGAAAAAATGAGGGGGAAGTGCAAGCATATGAGAAATCCCAAAAGCCTAAAGAACATTTCCAACCTCTGCCAATTAAGAAGGAAACAATTCCACTAATGGTGCCTTATTTACAATGTAAGATTTTTTCTGTGTTTTTGAAAGTACAATGTAATTGACGACTATAATTATATTTAGCCATATGATTCAAATGAATAAAACCCCATGACTGCAGTACAAGGTGTCTTGCAAAGAGTGTAGCTGTTAAAAACAAATTGGCCTGCCAGTGAGAGTTATTGAATTTAGGACCTTTCTTACAAAGATGGAATAGCTAATGAGAAAATGAGTGTTCTGAATCCAAGGTGATGTGCCCACACCATTTGTACACTGTGGTCCTGGCTGGGAATGTTTTGTCCTGAGAAAGGGGCATGTTTTTGTCTTTTTTTAAGGACTTTGCTGATGAAAGTACAGATGTATGTATGAATGCCATCTCTCCCCAAATCCTGAGTTGGAATTTATATACACGTTGAGATCTAAAAACATTCCCATATAAAATGTTTTATTCATTTGTATAAGCTGGAATTTATCTGTCAGCACTGACAGTGAAATATTTTGTAGTTTGTGGGAGAAGTATAACATTCTTCTAAATAATACATTCCGTGCAACATTGAGCCCTGCTGTGTACAGGCTTGTTTTCCTTGTACTTAAATTAGAAGATCAGAGGTCTATCCCATGTATAACATCTGCTGTGTGCTATGTGTTACACTGAATGACACATGCAATCAGAAGTTCAGTGATTTTTTTTTTTAATATATAAAACATTTATTTACATTAATACGAATCATATTTGTTTGATATTTGATTTGGACTTTTTGTTTTGGTAACAGAGAACTCATGCTTTTGGGAAAAAAAAAAGAAAAAAAAAAAAGAAGACTTGTCTTCCAAATCCACTTTATCTCTTTAAGTTGCTTCGGTCACTTGTCAAAATCAATTCTAACTGCAGGAAATTCTGTATAGCTCCTCTGGTTTTCTCTCTGTGATTGTGGCTGGAATTTAGTTTTGGCTCTTTTTCTTTTTGGATTTTTTTTTTTCTTTGTTACCTTTGTGTGAGAGTATGAGACAGCCACCACGTATTTGCTAATCTCTTTGTTTTGGTTTAAAAACAAAGCCACTTTTGCCTGTAACATTCTGAAGTCCAATGAGCAGGAACAGTGACTGTTTCAGATGTGCAAGGAAGGCAAAGTAAAATCTAGCTGTGCTTCCTGGTAGTTCTGAGTGATGGGAAATACACTTGGCTACTGGGATTTTAAAGATACCATTTTATGGATAAACTTCAAATTATAGACATTTACATTTATAGGTTACTTCAAACGTATTTATAGATAATTTCAAATACTGAATGAAAGCAAAACTCTTTCTCCAAGAAATTAGAATTACGTCTCCTAACTAGACATGTGCAAAGGCCTGTATTCAAACTTGTTATATTCTACATCTTCTGCTCTGGCTGCATTATATACTGGCAATACACTTGATTTTTTTACCAATTCTAGTTCTTATATTATAAAAGAAAACAGCACATATAGTAAGTTCGCAAAGGATAATGCATCTCTATCTACTGTTACTTAAAGTGAAAAAAAGCAACATGATAATCTCAAATAAAGATATGAATGATATCTGGTAATTACACATTCTTACATTTCCTTATTGAGTTAAGTTTTACTGATACTAGTGTGATGATCACTTACAAACTAGTATGTTCTACAATGGTAATTTGACAATGTGTTCCATCTCAGCTGAAGATGAAAATGAAGTCTGTATAAAAACTAGAATGAAGAACATTTTTGACAGTTTGGTAGCCTACTTCTGTTTTACATTTACCACTGAGGATATAAAGAAAAAATGTGCTTAAAACAAATGCCAGTTTCCAATACTTCCTCTTCAACTGTCACATTTACTATTAATATTAATATATGTAGATACATGCATTCTAATGTGTACAACATAAATACACGGAACAGTATTTGCATGTTAAACATCAAGAACTATTTGTTATAACTGTAGTCTTCTGTGCTGTTTCCAAGTTTAGAAGTTCAGAATATTGCTGTGCTTTAAGTGTATATACCTTGTTCCACAATTGTTTGTGTAACAAGGATTCTGTAAGGAACTAAATGTTAAATTGTTTAAAATAATAGGCATGATTCTTCCTACGAATGATGCTAAAGACCTTGCAAGTTAAATGTAGTCAGTGAATTATACCTGAACAACCACATAAACTTCAAAATGTGTTATTGGTGACACTTGAAATGTACTTTCACTTCAGTAGATTTTATAATGTGAGTGGCTATAATTTAGGAATCAATTCTGTTGATAATGCAGAATAAAATTTAGAAATCTCTATTTACTCTTTTAGTGCAAAAAAGAATAAGAACTATGATATCTTATTTTTGATTGTTAAAAAAAAAGAAAAAGATGAGAGATTTGATATTAAAAACAGTGTTTATATGCAATTAATGTGAAATTAAATTAGTTTTGCTATTCCAAGTTTTATGAAATGCACTTACTAACAGATGCTGTCTCCAAGAAGTTGAACTTGTAGTCTGATTATTTTTTTTTCCTCTATTTTTTTGAAATATTGTAGAATGCTACAATTTTAATTTGATTGTTGACTACTATGGTTGTATTACAGAATATTTATGGCAAAATTTGAAATACTCCTTACTATATGTATGCATAAATATGTATAAAAGTGTGTGAATACATATGCACATGCTTGTATTTGTATTTATGTTTATTATTTATCTCTATCACTATGTCTCTGTTTCTATCACAATGCCTGTATGTACATCTGTCTATATTTATATGTATAGAATGACTTATAGTTGAATTCAGGAATTCCTTTTCCCACAGCATTTTAGCTGAAACTGATTGCTTTGTCCTTTATTAGAGTACTAAATTAGTACTAAATTCAAGGAAATTGTATCTACAGAGATGCCCCAGAGTATTTCACCTTTGTAATAGACTTGCTTTAGTGCAACTCATTTTCTTTTTCCCTCCCTCACTTTCTGTTGTGATTTTTTCTGTTTTCAAAAAAAATGTTCCTTACCCAGACATTATTTAAGATGAGCTTCAAACTGATTGATATTTTGACTATTTGGTGTGGGTTATTTTAAACAGTTGTCACTCATTCTAATCCAAAATCTAGCTTCCGTGAAAACTTTGCATCTTTTTACAAGTTATCTTAAAGAGTTTTTATATCATTTTTATGGTCATTACCTGTCCTTTGTATTTTCAACAGCAGAAAATGATACTGAACTGTACCTCTATTCACAGATAACGCATGATTACTACTGGGAGAATGAAAAATTGGTCTAATATTTGCCCTAATGGGTGATCTGACCATGGCACTCCCTCTTCAGCCTACTCTGCTTTTTAGGAAAAGAAAATGAAAAATAAAGTAGATGAAACTGAATATATTCAAACAGAAAAGGTGAATTCACAGTACAGGAGTGAATGTGGCCCTTGGCAATTGTTATGGTTTGACTCAGCAGATAGCTAAGTTCCACACAGTTATTCACTCACCCTCCCCCCTCCCTAAATGGGACGGGGGAGAGAAGTAGAGAGATGTGCAGTAAAATGCGTGGGTTGAGATAAATGCTATTTACTAAAATAGTAAAGAGAACAAAAGAAATAACAGTACATATATATATATAT
>WBMW01005215.1:139613-177009 GCA_013396635.1 Penelope pileata | reverse complement strand
GGTTGGACAAGATGTTAAAGATCATATAGTTCCAACCACCCTGCCAAGAACAGAGATACTGCCCACCAGGAGTTTACCAAATCCCCATCCAACTTGGCTATGAACACTTCCAGGCATGGGGCATCCACAACTTCTCTGGGCAGCCTGTGCCAGTGAATCAGCACCCTCTGAGTAAATAATTTCTTCTTTGTATGTAGGTCGCTCTGAAAGCAATGCCTCCTATTTATTTCTGTGGAAACTACAACAGATACAGAGAGCATGATAACACTGTTTGATAGATCAAATTCTCAGCTATAAAATATTATTTTTCAACACAGTCACCACCATTAGCTGAGCATTTTCACCAGCAAGGTACAAGAGCCTACATGTCACACTCATCAAAGTCTGCACCAGTGGAGTTGACCCACTATTGATGTCACCACTGCTGAAATGCAACACCCACCACCTCACTGTGCTGATATTCACTATTTGATCTCCATAAACATTCAGGAAGTGTTGATGAATGTCAGTGAGTACAATTTTTCCTTATGGAGGAGTTCAATTCCGCACGTTTGCTTTATACACACTTCCATGTCAGATGCCATTTTGTCAGACTGCCTCTCTGCTACCATCTGTCGCATGGCAATAAAATGTAACAATATGGTTGGAGGTTCAGTCTCTACAGCCATACCACCAACACCCACATCTGATGTTGTAGGCCAACATAATAAAATAGGAGACGTTACTTTTGGAGAAGCCTTCTTCTCTCTCCATTTTGTTATATCTTTATCGTCTGTGTTTATCCTTAATAAGTGGAAGAGCTTGTGAAGACAAGTATTATAACTCAGTCTATGAATTTCATAATCTTTTGCATTCTTAAGTCCTCCTAGTTTTTTGATGACCGTGAAAACTGTTGATTTTCTGTGTTTCTCTTTACATGGCCAAAGAGGACACAGCTTAAGAGACGAGAGAAGAGGAAAGGAGACAAGAAGGAAGAAGTGTGGGGAGAATTAAGGGAGGAAGAAAGAAAGTGAGGGAAGAAGTTGGGAAAAATAAAGGGAGATAAACAGGTAGAAAGGAAGGAAGATCTGAGTAGTACTTACAGAGCAACAGGTTACTATCTCAGATACTTTTTCTATATTTTTTTCCAAAATCATAAACAGGACAGTTAAATAGGGGAAATAAATCAAGGTCAATGGGACCAGGATTTAGACACGACAAACTTGGCATTTTGGTTCAGAATGTGATAGACCTTAATTGTAATTACTTAAAATGCAAAACACTGAATTGGAACACAGAAGACTTAGCATGCAGAAGGCAGTCAGAGTCCTGTATGTTTTAGCTAAAATGAACTACCAGGTTTAAAGGTAAATGGTAGCAATGGGAACAACTGAATATAAGGAGAAGAATATCCTGTTGAAGCTCAACTTTTTACGCTTTTGAAATTAACAGAAAATTAAAGGACTTTAGAATGTAATTTTGCTGGCTTAAGTTGTCACGATTTTAGCAATCGGAGTTACCTTGGTATTTATAGTAATACTAGCATGCCTCACAATAGTCAGAGTTTGAAGTGTGAATTTTCATCATATGTGTTTAAGAATCTAGTATATTCTTTATTTTGCCATGTTTAACTTTCAGAAGAATAAGAATTTGTTGTCCACAGTATATTTAGAGCAGAAACATGATTATGCTTTTTTTTTTTTTAATATATATATTTAATATGATTCATAGTTCCTAGTCAAACTAATTCCATTTGTGGAAGCTAAGGGTTTTCATCCATCCAAGTCTTTGCTGGCATCTCCTGGGGTTTCCTCCAGGAGATTGTGAAGGATACATGATTTGATCTTTACCATCTCTGGTGAATAGCTGCCATTTCTCTTAATATAAATTTAACTCAGGAGGACATTCTGTTTGAAATAAAATCATAAAAGCTGTAGATGTGTTTTAATCTCCTTTTCATTGAAACAAAGCCAGCCAAAAATTCTTTCCCAGTGCTACCAATGCCATTACTCCATTGGATTTAGTACAGCAGTTGGCATGTGTTTTTTCATTGGTTCAGAGGAAACACTTCTGAAAAAGAAATAATTAAGATGCTCACTTATAGAACTCATGAGCTACACCAAATCAACTATTTAACTTAATTTTTACTTATTCATTCAGATATATGTAATGAAAAGTAGCTATACCACTTCTATGTCTATCAGTTATGCTTCAGCTCTCCCAAAAATGAGAACAACAAGCCAGGGAATACTGAAAACATCTTTGCTTGCCTTGCAGGCAGTAGTTATTATCATTTCATCTTTCATTAAAAATCTGAATAAATCAAATTCATCTTTTGCCTCCTTTGGTATATGAAAAATCAACAGGTTGTTGCATGATTGTTTTGCATATAGATAGCTAGCAGTAAATTATAAACACTAAACATCTGAAGTCATCAAAAAGAGAGAAAATAAGTACGGCAAAATTTCATTTCCCTCAAAGATATTCAGATGGAGATGATAGGATGAGTCTCACTGTGTAATGCTATAATTTTTAGTTGGGGACTTTTTAAAAAAAGTTAATAATTGGTGTTTTTCAGGAGTTTGAAAAGTATGTTTTATGAATAAGCACTGGTTTGGGGGGGTTCAGAGTTTCCACTCATTCTATTTTCAATGGATTGAGAAGTCCGGGTGTCCACTGTAAGATTCTAGTATCCTGTCATCCTCCTTATTGCCCATCTTTCTTTGGAGTAACTAAATAGTGGAGTGTCCTGAGCAAACATAAATTATTTTGCTTTTGAGTGCAGAAAAGATATGTGATGATGAAGCAGCTAATGGAAAGCTCCTCATCATGAAGAGATTACAGATTAAGATGTGACACAGAAAAGGAGAAAGTAAATAAAAAGAGGCAGAATTGTGACTATAATTTTTGAAAAGGATTTTGCAATTAGCTGTCAGACATGCGTGCATTTTTGATTTCCAAGTGCATTAGATTGTTCTTTTAATGGTGGATTTTAGGAGAAAGGTTTTATAAATAATTTGAAAAAATAAAGAATAAGGCCTGTAAACAGGGATTCAGAACACATTCCATGAATGTGAGACAGCTAGAATGAGAGCATGAAGATAAAATGGTAGAAGGAAATTAAAGTGCTTTTGAACTCATGTCCTTAGCACATAGAAGAAGACAAGGTCAAAGTTATAGGTTAAGGCTGAGTAATTTGGGCCACTGAATGCCAAGAACAAGGAATTTGAACTTGTCCTAACAGAAGGGTATAGTTATGGATGATGTAATTGTAGCATCACACAAACTGTGCAGTTGGTCACGTTTTATGCCATAAATTATATTAGTATGTTCTGAATTTGTTGACTGAGGCTGAGGATAAAGGGAAACTGTGGCTCAGTTTTAGTAAGAGAGTTTTCTTCTATATAAAAAGAAAGCAATATGAGATAAATTTATGTTGATTCACATTTAGAAATATTTGGCATTTTCTGATATTTTATTTTTTTCTCTTCATGAAATTATCATGCCAGTTGCTATGAATCATTATTTCCTACCCAGTGCACAAATGAATAGCTAAAAAGTAAAACTAAATTAACTGTTTTTCTGTTTTTCTCCTCTCTGAATTTTAGTTGGACCCAATTGTAACATTATTTTCTTTTCTCCAGTGATAAAATGAAATGACAGTTTTTGTTAATGAATGAAAAATTATTATTGCTCTATTTAAATTTGCTAGTTAGGTTTCTGATTTCTTCAATTTAGTAATGATTCTTAAGGACCTTATAGTTTAGTGTTGTATCTTGCATTTGAGAGAACAAAAAAGTAGACTGTTTTATAACAGATGTATAAAGCTTAATGATTTTCTTGATTTCTATCTCACACTTAGCCTAAGGAAAGCAAGTGCACAATCGAATTTTTTTGCTACTTAGTATTGTTTACAACTACATATCAGTGTATTTTCTTCACCCATAATTTATCTAATATAGTTAAAATGTTTCTGACTACTTTTAGAGCATTTCTGAGATGTTCTGAAACAGTCATCTGTTTTACACATCTGAAAATTTGAATGCATTTTACCACTAGTACACAGTGCCTTGACAGCATATTGGATGCTGCTATTTTATGTCTGTGGGAGTGAGAAATGAAAATGCCAGTTTTATGACAACATGATGCATTGATTCTACTCACATGAATATCATTAATGTCATATTCTGCCTTCCTGTCTTGTGCCAGGTTATGTTTTCAGCAAAAACACAATAGTGTAATTCAGAATATTTTTTATTTGAATCTTGCATTATTTTGTTCTTTTTTTTTTCCTAAATCCTAATAAAATCTGCAATGAGTGTTAAAGAATGAAGACTGCTAATCAAGGGTGTGTCTGAATTTAACAGATTTTTTTTCAGTGCACTATTAATATTGAAACCATACGCATACAAAACAAATCAGTTTTCTTGAATGTTTGCTTATTTTCTAAACATATGCTATTTGTCAAAGCTCTGCGTACCAATATATTTTAGGAAAAAAATGCAGATCCATGTTGAACATTAAAGTAGAATTAGAAATATAAGAAAATCCATCCTACAAGATCTAGTCACCTGATAGTTCTTGATCCTCAATGTCCCAGATGAACAGTTTAAACTTGGGGTTACTCCCTCGTTAATAGGAAAAAAAAAAAAAAAAAGCAGCAGCAGTACAAGGTAGAAATTGTATCTTGCTGACATCCCTCTTCTACATATACTTGACAACAGAGGATGAAACCCCTCTCGGGCCTTACGATGCAATAGGAGGCAAAGATAGTCAAGCGACTTAAGAGATATTGCAGCAAGAATTATAAAATGTATTATTGAATCAACTAAGAATAAGATTTCTGAATAAACCAGGGCTATATATTCAGAACATCTAAAACTTTTTTTTTTAAATGGAAAACATCAATGTGATATTTTGTGATATTTTTTTGACTGATATTTTCTACTTTTCAATAAAAAGTCTGTTGCTTTCACTTTTTCATCTTCTTTCAGAGTAGAAAAAAAAAAGATAACACAAAATCTTATGGGATAGAAATCACACTTTCAAAGAGCTCTAGTTGAATATTTCCTTTTATAATAACAGTAATGAAAAAATACAAACCTTGATTAAGAGTAGATATGTTTCTGAATTGTTTCATTTTTAGTATTCTGTTACTTAAAAATTTTTTACATTAGCAGCTTCAGAATATCTTCATAGAATGTGGTCTGAATTCCTAATTTTAGCAGTCTCTCATCTTTTAGGGCCTCATCAGCATTTTAAAACATCTCATTTTCTTCAAGCGTAACAGAAATAACTAAATCTGTTTCTAGTTGCATTTTGGTTCAGAACGTTCAATATACATGAGAGCAATTGACCAAATATTGCCAGATCATCTGGATACTTAAGGAAAATGCAGGCCATTCTATCATACAGCAATTTTCATTGACTCATTGCCTTTGATCTTCAGAGTGTTCATCTTTTTTCCTGAAGTTAAACCAGAACTTCCTACAGTTTTGCAGTAGTAAGAGATAATGAACAAAGAAGACAGTATGCAAAACTGGGAAGGTTTGAAAGGTTTTCAGTTTTTTATCCATTTGTTTTTGAGGATTGATTTTTGCTGCAGGCGTGTCTGCAGAAACAAATGTGTCTTCTATGCTATTTTGTACTTTCTTTATAACATATTCCCTAGTTTTGAAAGCTGCCTTTATAAAGGTAATCACAGCCTCAAACTGCTTGCTTCTGCTTCTGGTTGCTCAACTGCTGAGCACCTACGTGTGAACACAGTAAAAAAGCTGTTCTGATCTTCACATCTCCAGTTCATATTTATTTCTTAGTTGTTTAGTAGTTGCTTAGAAATTCATCATCCAAGAAGCATTGGTAGCTATGACTAAGCTGATACAAGAGGTGGCTTGGGAACGAGTCTGTATACGTGACATTAAGAAAACTCTATTTTTAATAATTGCCTTGTCTAGACTATTGGTTTTTTATGTGTAGTTTTATATTTCTTGGAATACCATTTAAGTTTCTAATGTGCTATATTGCACTTAGTTTGCATTTTACCTTTTCTTTACTCTCCTTCCAAAATTTGTAATTAATGAAATTTGCCTTGTACATGAGGTTAATAAAGAAGATTATTGCAGTTCAAAGAAAATTCAGCAATTATACATTCATATCCTTATATGCTTAATTAGTGCCTGCCTTGACATTTGTCAGTGTAATTTCAGGTTGCAGTTTTCTTCTTTGTGCCATGCGGCAGTGGTGCAAGTGACAGTGCACCTTTGGGACTGAAGCTGTCTGCTGTGGAAGCAGTGGAACAGGAACTGATCAGGGCTGCGCTGCTTTGGTAAATCAAAGGGCAGTATTGCACTTAAGAGTATCCCTTGTACTGTAACTCTGAAGTTGTTAGTATAGTATGCAATATTATTTAAGTATATCTGAGGGTTCAATGCAGTTTTAGAAGACAAAATATGTTCTAAGAGGTAATACATTTTAGTCTGATTCCCAATTCATCTTCACGTTTATAAACGTTTATTAGCAAATGGACAAAGAAAGATGCTTGTGTGTTTTGGTGCTTTTTGAAAATGCAGAAATTCAGTTTCCTATACACCGTGGATTTGTTTATGATCTAAGTACAGTCCTTTGAAGCTAGACACAGATAAAGATTTAGGATGCTACACCTAGCAATGCAGTATGTAATTTTTCCAGTATGCAGGCTGAGACTAGAATTTTGAGATAGATATGAGTCCGTATGTTGTGGATAGGAGGACTTCGGGAAACGTGCCTGAAGCCTTGTCATTGAAAAAAAAAAAAAGAGTAATAAGGCAGAGAAGGTAGTCTTTGTAACCAGGGTGAATTCATACTCTGGACTTGGTGGGAGAAATCTGAATTCCACTTCCTGCTCTGAATGCTGATTCTGTATTTCATATGAAAGTCATCCTCAAATGAACCATCTTCAAGGCAGGAGTAGAAAGCTGTGCCTTCCAGTTTTGTTCCTCCTAGGCTACAAAACCTATTTAGCTTTGTCCATGTGCATATTCGGCCTAGTCCTTTAAATTTTCATGTTCGACAAAGCTCATTCTTAACAAACACCATGAATAATGTGTTTCCAACACTTATCTGATCTTAGAGCTCAAGGTACTGTGTTCCTTCAGAAGGTGGGAGGGATTGGTTTCAATCTTGCTAAATGCAATAGGTGCTTCTAATAAGGTGATTGCAATTGCACTATCCTACAACTCCTTGAATGAACGGAAGACCTCTTATAGCTTGATTTTAAAGCAAGCGGTTGCTATTCCGTAACAGCAGGAGCCCTATCCATTTGTGTATACTGTGATTACTCTGATTGTGAAATACAAAGCACTACTGTAATGTATACACTTCTTTCTCTGGCACACAGTTGGCTGTAGATGTAGGTTGTAATGAGTGGAGATTTGCAGAGGGATGCTGAAGGATTAAGATGTCTAGAAGGACAAACAGGTTTTCTAAGGGTGTGTGAAGACTGGGGGAAAGATCGGAGAATTCAGGTGTAGGAAGTGTCACTTAGTTTGATTTCCAGGAGAAAAGGAAGGCTGGAAGATGAAGGAGAAAGGAAGGTCTTGCCCTGCCTACATTCCTGAGCAATTTTGTGAGCCTTTGTTTTGACACCGTCAGGTGGGAGCTGGGAGCCAGAATCCATCAATGTGCCAAGCTGCAGGAATTGAGAGTCACGTGAAAGTGGGACATGGGCTAGCTTTTTGTGCCGCTGCATCTTATTCCTCTCCCATGACACTGACAGAGCTGGCAGTGACCTGAGCTGCTGCTTACTTTGTCAGCTGCCTTCCCTCAGCTTTCCAGCAAGACCTCTCTGGGGGTGACCTTCCTGACAGGGCTCCTTTGGGACATATCTTCCCATCTGTAAAATGGAGAATCCCAGAACCTCCAAACTAAGTAATCCCTAAAGAGGATAAGTAAATGCAATGAAGTTGTGAAGGAACAAAAGATAGTAGTGAATGAGGGTGCATCTAAATACTAGAAAGAGAGAGGAGGGAGAAAAATATCTCCTTTTTTATTGGATGGAACGTTTGTTTTGAAGCACTTGTGATGAAATTCAGTTTAAAAAAAACGTTATATTTTGAAAGTACAAAAATACACATTTTGACTTCCTATGATTTCTTTCCTATTATTTTTCCTTCAACAACTCAGAGAAATTGCAAGACATTCCCCAAGTGGCTTAAATCTTTGTCATTCCTGAGAGCATTGTGGCAGAAAATTGTTGCTAGGCTCTAGATGGGCATCTAGATGAGACTCACCCAGTTAGTCTACTAGTGATATTTCCTTAATGTGGAAAATGTATATTTTGGACATTCACAAAGTGAGAAGGCGCCAGGCCATTCAGAAGAGGCTGTATCTGCTAACAGGGTTGCAGGGCCTTTTGTCATGGGCTTATTCCATACCACATAACTCTTTTCACTGTGGGACTCCTGTGTACACAAAGTGGGATCAGTTAAGAAACCAATCTGTATCTTACCCTTAGGTGGTACTGAGAAGGTATGACAATCTTGGGCAAAACAAAGTTATCAGTCAACAAAATACGAAGCTAATTATTCTACCCACTGTAATTTCTCTCAAACATGCTTTCATTACGGAAATGTTTTAAAATGCACTGCTAGTTTTTTCTAACAGCAGCATTTTGGTTCCTAGTAGAGAGAGATATGTTTGTGGGCTTTGATTTTTTTTTATTTCCTCTCTCTTTTTGTGAGAAGAAATCATGGCATAAGAACCTCATGTCAAAATATGCACAGCATGGACTGAATACAGAATGTCTTAACTCTGTTTAAAGTCATCTCATTAAACGTCTTTAGTCCAATTTCTGACCACAGTCATTCAAAGTTTGTGCTTACCAATTTGTACCCCTCTGCATTAAGAAAGGAGGTGGAGTGTTGTGTCCTTTATGCCAGCAATGTTTCTTTTTTAAATTGCATCCTTCTATATGGTCAGAACACAGCAAGCAACACCTTTATTTCTTGAATATCTGTCTTTACCCCTTCTGACCTTTTTGTCAAACAAAAAGTTGAGGGCTTTAACCGATGTGAAACATTTTGTGTCATTCTTCCTCTTTTCCTCTTACTCTTCAGAGCATTCTGAAGAATTCTTTATGCTGTAGCCTGTGATCATTATTAGTGTTAGAGGCCAGGCAGAGTATTTTAATGCACCCAGGCTGATAGGTCAAGGTCATGTCTCTAGAGATCTGATGCTCGACAGGTAAATCATTCTGAAGTTGTATGTTGGAAAATGTTTTACAGCTGTAGCATGTCGCCACCTAGCTTTGCTTATGATCCCTGTTTCTCTGTTAAAATTTAGTATTTCAAAAGTCCTGGGTAATTCACAGTACATTTTATTTTCAGATAAGTATCTTCCTATCCATCAGCTATCGGCTTTTTATCTCTTGCTAACAGCCACTCTTTAATCTTTAGATTTATTTGGCTGGTTTTGTCAATCCTAAGTGCAACTCATTCTCCCTTTAAAGAGATTGCAGCCAATGTGATTCTTCCCAAATGCTCTGTACATTATTGACAAATTAACAGTGATCATTGAGGGATTCTTTTCTGAATTGACTTTTTAGGAACAAAGGAGGAATGTGTACAGGTCATCTTGAGAGAAATCTCTATTGTCTAGACTACTTTATGGAAGTTCTCTACTAATTTCTGCCTCAGCCTGTTCAGGGTGGTTTAATGTGGAGAGTAGTAGGTGTTGGAATTATAAAAGGACAAAAACCTATTAGACTTCTCCTTTTTTTTATTATAGTTAAATTGTTGGATAGACCTTTGAGGTAGAGCTGGCTGTAATGCCACCTTGATTGCTGCAGTACAGTGATTGTCTCCTTAGATCACCATATATATCCTGTGCCAGATCAGCATTTTCGTGGAATGATCTTAATACCCAAATATCTTCAAGATGATCCAAAATTATGAAGCATATGATATCCTACTGTCTATTTTTCATTACTGATTATTGTCATAATAAAAAATGACTATTGCACAAAGAAAAATATTACAAATGTGATTGGAAGAGAATTATTTTCTAAAATTTAATACAAAACTCAAACTTTGCCTGATTTGAGAAATCTAAAATTTGGGGAATTAATTTGATTGCAATTAAATTTTCCAGCAACTGTGCTGGGAATAATGTTCCCACTTATTTTACATTATATCCTATTGTTATAGATTAATGGTGAATTATTTTTTTTTAACCACATTAATTAAAACGGGACTAGGCTCAGAAAATGCATCAAGCAAATTTTGAACGGTGGTGGCTTAATCATACATAGCATGTCTATATTTGGGGATTCACCAGTACTTGCCTCCTTTCCTGTTGTCTGTTTTAATTGTTACATAACTTTTGTGGTTTGCCCTACAGACTTCAAGGTCAGCTGGAGATCAGGCACATACTTTCTTTGCTTCTTATATTTTCTCAGATTATGTAAACAGACTGTCAGAAAATAAGCCCTCTGCTCCTCCTTCTCACTCCAAGCAGCCAGCAGTTTAGCAGGTCACTTCTGTGGAGGATATTTCAAGGGTGACTAGTAACTAGATGTCTTTTAGAGAAATAGGAGAGTTACTATACAAGGAGCTTCCATGGACCTCTTCAGTGCCTCAGTTCTAAAGGAAATGTCTCACAGTTTCTCCCCAGCATCTAAACACAGGAAGGCTCTTAATTCTTTATATTCATGGTCTACTCTGCTGAAATCTAAACGGGAAAAAATAATAAAAATGTGTTACAAGTGCAAGTTTAGTTTAGAAACTCTGAATCACTTCTTTCAGCATTAGATGTAGAAATACTTTATTTGTTAGATGGAATAGGATTATTTTTGTTTCTGGAGGTAGCGTTTACAAAAAAATTAATTTGAAAGCAAGATGTGAATATTAGAAAACTATAACATGCAATGTATGATTTTTCTTACAGATTTGCAACATTTTGTTGCTTTGGGAACCAGCATAACATTCTTAAGTTCTCAACTACTTTTTTCTTTTTTTTTTTCCCCTTAAGTTGAGACAACAGATTCACTTAGCTCTGTTTTTTGTTGACATTGTTTGGAAAAATCATATATTTGGTTCCTGTCTGGAACAAAACTTTGTAGAGAACTAAGCTTAAGTAATCGATGTCTTGCAGAACAATAAGTGAGTTGTTTTTGCCATATAAATTTGTATTCCTTCATTCTTTTAATAAAAATATATGAATATTATTTTCTGTATAGTTTTGTCTGATCATTTTTCATGTTTTTTTCTACCTGATTATCATGAAAAATAATGTAAACCACCAAATTAGTTTTATTTTGGAGCAATGTATACACTTTGGATGGGTTATTCTCATTACAGAGAGTGCAAAGCCCTTTTTATTGATTGCCATTAGTTGCTGGAATATAAATAAAGATCTGTATAGTTATTAAATATGTGTTTGTTTGTTTGTTTTTAAATCTTCGTATCTGTTGCTACTATTTTTTATTGTTTTTCAGGTGTCCATATCTGCCCTTAAATTTTGGAGTAAACTATCTTTAAAAGGAATTATTCATACATTTGGGAAAATGCCTAACACTGAAATCGAGTACACTTTTTAATTCAGTATTAACTTAAGCTTTTTTGAGATGGGTTTCTGAAACTGAATGGGAAGGTTTTTTTGTAATTAACCTGAGCTCAGAATATTTACTGTGCATTGTTCTTTAATGTCAGATGATGGGAGAACTTCTGTGTCTTTAACAAAAGCAAATTGTTTACTCATTGAAGGATTCTGTTCAGGACTCTGTATTTGAATGAATTCCAAATCACAGTTCTACTGAGTTGCATGGCAATCGATTGCCTTTTATATTAGATGAATGGTCATGTTCAGACCCCCTGTCCGCCCCCCTTCCTCCCCATCCTTGTTTTTCTTTCTGCCCCACCACCTTAGACACCATCACCCAAAGCTGTTAGTCCCCAACGAGATTCTGTTTAGAGGCTATCAGCACTTCCAGCTTTTCACTGCATATAAATGACTGTATTAAGAGCTGGAGCTGTGATGTGAAGTTATAAATGCTAGCTGTGCTGAGAAAAAAAAAGTCCATATGTGTAGATGAAAAATTTCAAATGGGGCATGGGAGAGGCTGATTAGCAGAACTTTTTTTCTATTAATACCTCTGGAAATGCTACTATTTGGAAAATAGATTTTTTTTCCATGTGACGTGTTTAGTATCCGGTTTAGGGAGATGTCCTCCCTTTACAAAGACATATATTTCCTTTTATTAATATTATGCCTTTATATGAGCCTATTTAACTGCATTAGACAAAGCTTGTAACAGTTCTATCACTGGAGGGCAAGGACATCGTTAATGTTTCAATTTATTTTATGGTTGTTTCAGGAGACAGGCTATGTGTCTTTCACCTCATGTCAAGAGTCCTCATTTTTCAATGTTTACCATTTATTAGAGTCCCTTCAATACTGTCATCGGCCTTGGAAGAATGCAGTGAAATCCTCTAAAGCTCTGCTTTTCAGAGGCTCTCCAAAAAGGCTGTAAACGAGTGCAGTAAGGTATCCGCAAATGGCAAACTAGAATTACACAACTTCCACTTCAAGCAACACTGCAAAGCATTACATAAACATCATATTTGTGTTTTCCGATGGCTTGGTGTTAACACCCCAATTTCACAGTTTTCATGGTGTTGCCCCCCATTTTACATGAGAATGGTAACACTTTCTGTTACCAATTCCTCACTGGGACCTTTTGGGAGCACGCCAAGTTTTAATCATAGGGATAATTGTGCAAGATTATTCATAATGCAAATGATACTTCATTGAAATTCTTTATGTTAGTGTATGAAGAAATGTCTTCATTCTTGAGCACAGGCATTTGAAGACCTCCAGATGTACCTCTATGACAGATATTTTCATTTCTCTTAGAAAACGAAACAAAACAATTCCATTATTTTTAAACGTTTTAAACATTGTGCTGGCATGACCACTGATTTTGGTCAATGTTTGTTGAGTACCTGCTAAAATAGACATCAATCTGTTAGTGGCACCATATCTGTTACACCTCCAAATAACTCACGTCTCCTCCATTTCCTGACAATGTACAGTTTTCTCTTTCTGCTACTAAGAAATCTCTTTCCAGCCCTGTTTGTACATAGGCTGTTCTCAAATGGAATCATAGTCTTAGCCCTGTGAGTAAAAGTCAACACTCCATCCTTCTCTTTAATCCTGAAAATCTTTCCCATACAAAGTATTTTAGATTTCAGAGATATTGGAGAGGGCTACAGTCCTGGGATCCTTTCCACCAAGGATGTAACTAACCTTCTCCTCCTCCGTGCTTTCCTCCTTGTAAAATATTCCACTCTTTTCTTTCTAGTGTGCCACAGCTCCCCCTGGAATCTCTTCACTGACTTCACCTTTGTTCTTATATGTGAAATGTGAACTGGCATTCTCATCTTTAAAGTCAGGTTCCTCAGTGCATCTGATTTCTGCTAAAGGGCTGTTCTCTGCCCAGTCCTCTTTCCTCTGTGCTCTGTTTGTTCCTTTCACCCGAAACCCTCTTTCTACTCTGCCTTTGATAGTCCCACTCCACAATGTAGGAATGGCAGCCTCCTTCCTGTGTGTCAAGCACTCTCTCTCTTTAAACTCACTTTTTCACTTCACTTCTTATTTCTTGCTGTAATGGACTTGCACGTCTCTGCCTGACCCAGCTCACACCTCATTATCCCTTAAGCAATTGCAGATGCCTCAGTCCCAAGTGTTTTAAAATCATGAATAAGTGCATTTGAGATCATTAAGCTGGTTTAAAATAGTGATTTATGGGCATATGGAGAGAGATAAATAAGTTTAAAGAGCCATAAGTTGGCTTTAAAAATGGAGCTCAATTTACAGGTGGGATGGGAGCTTAACCAACTGTTAGCCTCTGCATCAGCACCACCAAATTTAGCATGCACCTGTCTTAGTGCTTGGGATCAGTGCTGTATGGCTTTCACCTTCCCCAGTAGATCATGCTTGATTTGGCCATAAAGAGCATACCCAAAAATGGCTTGAATTGACAGTAAACTTTTTTTCTTTAGAACAAGAAATATTTGCTGCTGTTGAATGGGAGCCCCCATATTACAGTAAGTTCTGCAGCTCTGGTATACAGAAAATAAGTTGAATTTTCAACCAGGCTTTTGCTAGACTTGAGACTTCCTTTAATGCTATAACTTGACATGCCAGCAGAGGTAAAAACAGACCTTGCTTTGTTTATGAAAGATAACGTATAACAGGAAAGAACAGAACAAATAAAATATGAATTATGAATACATAATTGCTTTTGTTATGCCCAATGAGTCTGGAGCAGGTCGTTTGTTTGTAGGCTTTGCAAAATGCCATGCAATTAGACTGCTAAGAATTATAAACAAGAAAAATGCCTGACACAAACTGAAATTCAGTATTAACATAGCTTTTTCAGATTTCACTAGATCTGTCAGAACTCGCAATTGTCTCTTTTTGGATTAGTGTTATATCGTGATTGTATTCTTTACAATCTTTTTGATAACATCCGATTGATCAGAGTTCAAATATGATGTGAGTAAACACAAAGATCATGTGCAGTATTTTGTAAAAGCTCTTCTAGAATTTATGTTCATTTTGTTGGCATTGTTCTATGCCAACACACTTTAGAGGCAATTTTTACAAGTTAACAATCCAAGTTTAGAATTGCTTACTAAATCAATATAGTTTATCACTTGAATAAGGTGAATACAACATGAATAAAGCATGTATCATCTGAGATAAGTGATAAGCTAGATAATACTTATTATGGTCTCTTTTGTGTATATACATATGAATGTGTGTATATATAATTTAAAGCAATGCACAGCTGAATAGGTATATAGGTATAGGAATAGGTATAGGTATGCATGCAGATGGTCTTAAAATACTATTTATTTAATAGACCAGAGGAGAACTAAAGGACTCTAAACTACTGTTGAAAAGTATGTATTTAGATTTTTCAAAAAAGAATAAAATTGCCCATTTACATCTTAATGGTTCCTTTGGAGCCGTTACACAGAATTTTGACATAAGCAGTTGCAAGTTGTTGTGTAAATCTTTCTCTTATACATAATTATGTGGTTATTTATGTTAAATCATTGCAAAAAAAAAAGCCCTACTGTGTAGTTTCTGGTTTCTAAATGTTACTGTCCATGATCTTTCCCCCATAAATGAGTAGACAATGGAGGCAACTACTTGGCAAATTATTTATTGAAAAACGTGTTCATGTGAAGTGCCACAGTGCAACATATGTGCTTTGAATTAATCAAGTTGCATATCATATCAGACTTTTTATATTTAAAAAAATGGTAACATGAGTATTTAAAATTGAGTTTTGACATACTAACTGGTGATTTCAATCATTTTGGTAGAAGTATGCTAAGATTTTTCCAGTGTAAACCATTGGTGTTTGGCCTTTGGAAAGAAAGAAGTACTGCGGTGTTCTTTAAGAATTTCCCAGAGAGTTTACAATCTTGATAAGGCGGTTTCAGAGCTTATTGAACATGCTGTGTATTGAGTATGCATTTAGAATGTTTTTTAATCTGCTAAGTCATTTTTGTGATTAACAGCTGAGAAATCTTTGAAGTAGGAGACTTTGGATGCATGTCCTTAATAGCTGCATTCTGTAAAACATGTGACCTATAAAGTACTGCAAGATTTTTATTTTATTTTGTATCCCAAGAAGCATCACATTGTCAAGGAACCCACTGTGAACTGGCCTAGGAAGAGGATTTTCATTTGTAAGTTTGATGTTAAATAATGATAAAAGTGTCAATCTTGCAGAATGAAGATTCTGAAACCATTATCTTCCATGTGTTGGGTTTGACAAAATACAGAGGTCTCTCTGAAAATAATGCCTCCTATTTATTTCCATGGAAAATAAAACAAAGAGCACAATAACACTATTTGACAGAGCAAATTCTCAGCTACAAAGCACTCTTTTTCAACATAGTGACCACCATTAACTATGCATTTTGCCAGCAATGAACAAGAGCCTGCACACCATGCTTGTAAAAATCTGCACGAGCAGAGGTCACTCACTGTTGTCACTGCTGAAACTTTCTATGTTTCAGTTTGTGCCCATTGCCCCTTGCTCTGTTGCTGCACTAATAAAATAAAATCATATAATAATTTAATAGGAGGCATTACTTTTAGGGCAGCCCTTGTATCTTCTCTGTCTTCTGGCAGTCAATTCCGCTTACTCCCATCAAGCGGAGAATGATGAAATTAAAACTTCTGATTGATGCTCATACAATCAGTATATGTTTTGTGCTGTGATGTCGCCTTTTGTGTGCAGTACTCACCATGTTCATGGCAAGGTCTTCTGGAGCTTCCTTAGGAATTTCAGTTCTGTCCAGAAATGTATCTAAAGAAGGAAATGTTTGATATTGTCTCTTCCAACTTCTGTTGCTAGGCATCCAAAATTATTTAGTAGAGTGCATTTGAACATCTCAGAGCTTTTTTAAAATTTATACAGCTTTTGTTTTCACTCAACATCAACACATTTTACTGGATGCTGAGCAATACTTAGTAGTCAGCTGCAAAAAGAAATAAAGGAGACTGTCTTCAGGTGTCTCTCCTCTAACACATTTTAAAGAACTATAATTATCTCAGGTAGTTTCCATGCTAAGGAACTAACTAAGGTTCCCAGATGTGTCTTTAGGTGATGATTTTTTGGAAATAACTATCTTAAGGGAATTTAGCTGTCTTGGGTATCCATATAGGGCCCATTTATAAAGTGTACCAAGATCAGGCTATGTGTTTCTAGATTAGATATCCCCAGGCACTTGCTTAATCATAAATCTTTTGGTTTTATAGTCTGATAATTAGGTTGTTATGATAAAACCATTATGGAAACGCAACTGATAAGAGACCTTGAATCTGTCCCATATAAGTAAGGAGTGTTTCATACTCAGAAGTGACAACTATATTTTTAACATTTGAATAATTTAAACTTGAATAGACTTGAAAAAGTAAAAAATCAGGAAAGTCTTTGCTTTTTGAGGGAAACTAACCAATTATTTTAATGATAGAAAAGAAACTCAATGCAGGTGGAATAAAAATTCTTTTAGCAATTTAACTCCATTCATATTTGCCTAAATACATTCATGGCTAATTATTGCTGTGTGTCAAATGTAAAATCTTGGAATGAAAAGACAAAACTGGGATGATTATTACACATTTTAAAATCTAGGTTAGAAATGTTTTGCTGGTGGTAGGCTTCTTTCTTAAGTCAGTTCAGGCACTGGAACAGGCTCCTCAGGGCAGTGGTCATGACATAAGTCTGCAGGAGTTCACGAAGCATTTAGACAATGCTCTCTGACATAGGATTTGAATTTTGGGTGGTCCTGTGTGGATCCGGGAGCTGGACTCAATGGAGCCAGGAGCCAGACTCAATGATCCTTGTGAGTCCCTTTCAAAGCAGGATATTCTGTGAGTCTATGATTCAAGAACTGAACTGAAAGAAGGAAAATGCAATTGCAAAGGCTAATGGATAAAACTTTGTGTGATAGGTGCTTGACAGAAGCATACTAAGTGGTTAAATGTGTCACAGTATTTTATTTACGTCACCCATCCTATGGTTCTATGATGAAAACACCAAATAGTATCTCATAAATGTGGGTTTTCTTTTTTGCTTATATAGCAAAGGACTTACTGAGTTGTTATTTGCAAATATTAACTTCAGATCTCGGGTACTTGCTATTAATGTAAAGTACTTGCCAGGTTCTGTTGTCATTTGACCCTGAAACTAAGACTGTTGTTATGATGTCTAGCTGCATGAAAATAAATTCTTAATACTAACATCATCCAGCTTCACACTACAGTTAATTTGATATTAATTCATTGCAAGAGAAGAAACAGTATTTTTAATCACTAAGAAGAGATAGCTGTTAGTACAGTGGAACTGAGATACTAAAAATGAGCTTCCAGATCTGGAGAGTGAAGACTGTGCATGCTATATGTAAAATGCAAGGGGAGCTGAGCACAGAAGGAGTTTGGGTATCTCATCATTCCTCTGATGCTTGTTGAAATGGATCTTTGATTTATATCAGATGATTGTAAATGATTACAAACTCAAGATTATTAAGTAGATTTGAAGGATACAAGCCCACTGTCAAAGAGAGCTCAAGTATTTCTTCTGTTCAAGTAAATGGATTTTTTTTCCTGTGACATTATGATCCTACTAGTCATTTTTACTTATAGCAATATATATTTTTAAATATTGTGGCCTAGGTGGATAGTATACATGCATTCTGGAGGTTTCAGAATAAAAATGTTGAGGATTTTATTTCTATTCTTTCCCTTAACATTTATAAAATAGAAATTTAAAAAAAAAATGACAAAAATCCAGAAACAGTTTTAAACTAATCCTTTGAGATTGAAATGTTGAATTTACATTTATTCATTAGTTTTTTTTAATGTGTGTTCATTTGTTTAAAGAGGGAAAGCATACAAAGAGGTATATTTTTACGTTGCTTGGGTGTAGTCTTCAGTTTGCGTTGCTTTTAGGCAAATGAGGCAGTCTTGCAAAAGTAATTTGAGTTTGGGCAGTAAAAAGACCCTAGAATGGGCAGGGCCAACAGCAACTATTCCAAGGTTCAGAGTGAGATTGAACGCTTATCTTCACTGACAGTTACTGTGGGAACATCTTCCAGTGGCTCTGCAACAAAAACTTTGGCTAGTTTGTTATTCACAGAAATAATGCCAAAATTAAATATTCATGTATGAATATGAAAACGTGAATTATGAAATGATTAAATAGTTCATTTTGAGGAGAGAATATTTTAAAAATTAAAATAGTAATCTCTACTAGGCATTATTTTTAAAAAGTTACATGATGTCTGTGCCAGTGTGCTTATTCTAATAGGTAGGTAGTACCTATGATATTTCTTCTGTTTTTGGCAGGCAGGCTGAGCTGAGTGAAATGCTACCTCATGTATTCCCAGCCAGCTGTACCTGTTGCAGCTTTGCAATTTTGTACTTCAAGAGCTGGTAGAACGAATGAATTGTTATAAGAGAGGTTTGAAAAATCAAGTGATTCTCTTTACCTGAGGTGTTACATGTTATGTTTCTCATGACTGGTTGAAAGACGTTCTGTTCTTTTATTCTCATTGTCTCCATAATTCTTGATCATACCCACAGATGTATGTGGAAATATATATTCATTTATTTATTGCTGCTCGTATATATGAAGTCTTTGTTTTCCCAGAAACTGCTGTCACAAAGCTTTTGGATGAACACTGTTGAGAAAAGATTGCAGTCTTAAGGTTTAATTTGAAGTTCCAGCTGTGCATGAAGATGCCATCTTTTCCTGAAATGGTTTTGGTGATAAAGCAGGAGAAAGAAGTAGACAGGATTTGGTGATTTCCATGTTGGAAATAACTGGGATTTCTGATGTCTTCTCATTAGAAATTCCATTAAAACAAATTTTAAACTAACAGAATAAATCCCTTTGGTTATTGCATACCTACTCCTATGAGGACCTTTTGCTGTGTTTTAAAACACAATATGTCCACATATGCTCGTTCTGAAATTTGCCCAATTCTTCCAAGATTAAAAATGGGAACTAAAACCAAATGATTTCTTTTATCTATACTTCAAATCCAAGAATCTCTATAAAGTAACTCAGTACTTGACATCCTCATTGATATTTGCATCATGGTACATTCCAGATTTTCTGAACAGTACCATCAATCTTTAACACAGTAAGGGAATGATCAAATGTATTTACTACCTGAAACAACACGAATTAAGGCAAACAAATGCCTGTCCCAGATAACAGTATCAGCAAATTAATACAGTTCTGCTGTATATTTCATTGGAAGTTGATGCTCTAGGGGTGCTCTAGTTAACTTCGTTCATTGTATTGCTTTATGTGCAGGATCGCTTTATTCTATAGTTTCTGCATCATAAAACTTCTTTAATTCGGTGTAAACAATGGTTTAGTGTTTCCTTAATTACCTCTTATTTTAGCTCTAGCCCTGGACACGTAAGTGGAAACATTGAGTTTCCAGAAGCCATCAGCAACAGTGGGGGAGGCTTTTTAATGAGACACAATTTAAGCTTGGCTATTTAGAGTACATTAATTAAATAATTTCTAGTTCTCCCTCTAGACTGACTCTGAAGTTTTTAGGAGTGAACTGGTGAGATTATTTCATAATTGGTAGCAACAACTTCAAGCATTTTAAATTACTTCAGCAGCAGAAAAAAAAATAACAGAGTTCATTCTTTGGTCTCTTTTTAGTTGCACTGCATTTTATTTTGGCCTGGATATTTCACTGTTCATTTGCTTCTTAAAATAGCTTTACAATTACGTGTTGGTAATATCAGACTGTTAACACTGTTCCGACTTTTTTTTTTTTTTTTAATAACTGATAATTGTTCTTGTCTTAGAAGACATTTCATTGTTTAGCTACCATAGATACATTTATAGAATCATAGAGTCATAGAATGGGTTGGGTTGGAAGGGACCTTAAAGTTTACTGAGTTCCACTCCTTCTGCCATGGACAGGGACTTCCATTCAACGAGGCTGCCCAAAGGCCCTGGCCTTGGATGCCTCCAGGGGACTGGCCAGCTTCTCTGGGCAACCTATTCCAGTGCCTTACCACCCTCTGAGTGGAGAATTTCTTCTTCATGTCTAATCTAAACCTGTCTTTCTTTGGTTTAAAGCCATTACCTTTGTCCTGTCACTACACTCCCTGATAAAGTCCATCTCCAGCTTTCCTGTAGGCCCCCTTTAGGTACTGCAAGGCCTCAATGAGGTCTCCCCAGAGCATTCTCTACTCTAGTCTGAACTCCAACTCTTAGCCTGTATTCACAGGAGAGGTGCTCCAGCACCATTCTCCTCTCAAACTGTATTTGTGCGTGGGATTGCCCTGAATTAGGTGCAGAGCCTTGCACTTGGCTTTGTTGCACTGCATGAGATTTGCACATGTCCACCTCTCGAGCTTGTCCAGGTACCTCTGGATGGCATCCTTTGTTGTATTAGCTTAGAAGATTCATTGCTTCTTATTGAAATGGGACAAAGTGGGCTTTTTATCCTTGATACTGAGGTTTGACCTTGGCATATAGAAATACCATATTCTAATAGAGAAATAGTAGAAAAGGACCAATATAATCAGTAGTAATCTTGTGTCTTATGTATTGTCTTTCTGCTCAGTGAATAGGTAAGCTTAAATGTTTGTTGAAGAATCTCTTCCACTAATTTCATTTTCAAAGTCAAATTTGAGTCTAAACGTGATGAAATAGTATCCAGAATATACGTAGTACAACAATATAAATAATATCAACAGAGTATATAGTAAAGCTGATTCCTATCCAAACTAATATCTTAGCTGTAACGAAGCTGAATGTGCAAAATACTTCACAGTAATTTTGAAGATAACTGTTTTTCAGTTAAGTCAGTCATAATACCTAGTGCAATGACTGACAGTGCTGACTTTTATAGATCTCCTCCTCAGGGCAAATCTATTGTTTATCAACACTGCTGTGGTGATTTCTGAACTATGCAACATGAATTACAGAATTGTTCTCATGTTTTAATGATCTGAATGTTTCCTATTTCCTAGCTTGTATGTTTCACAGGTTGCTAAAAGGAGACACTTAAATTCATTATATTGCTGTTTTTCACATTGTTCATTTAAAATGACAATTAAATTAAAAATATGACCTTCTGAAAGAACTGGAACAATAAACCACCACCACCCTCTGAAAAAAAAAGATCAGGAAAAAAAGACTTTTCAGACTCTCTCTATTCACGTCCTGTCATGTCTCCTTTCTGTAATTCTGTTTCTCTGAGGATGAGGAAATTGAAACAGTGAGATAACTTGCTTGTTGAAGTTCACAAAAAAGGGTTGATTGCAAACTCAAGATATAAATCTCAGAGGCCTACTTCTTAGTCCTGACCCTGAAGTATTAAACAAGAAATAACACATAGCACTGGATTTGATATCTGAGAGTTTGATCTCTCCACCAAAAAAGGGATTGCAGCTTCAGTGAAGAACGTCAGGTTGAACTTTATTCCCCACAAGGGAAAGGCAGCTTCAAATTCAGACTGAAATCATAAAGGTATGTTTCAGTTAGATATTGTTTAAGTGTTCCAAAATATTGTATCCCATAAATACACTTTCCTTTTTTTCTTGCCACTTCGTTCCCTGGTGGCATTAAATAGCGCCAGGCAGTAGCCCAGAATAGGAATGGCTGTTATCCAGGTAGCCCAACCACTGCCACTCATACTAGGTAAAGCACATATAAAGCATGGAATTAAATACTGGCTTTTCCTTGAACAGTTTATCACTATACTGATACTGTAACAGGCAAAATATGCAATGCATTTTCCAGATCAGAAAGAATACATTCACCTGCTAGAAAGCACCTTGTAAAAGCAAGAGTTTCCCCAAGATGTATGTTCTGATTTTTTGACTAAGTAGAACCACAAGACCATTTGCAATAGTGACATCTAGTGACGCCCATTTATATTAGGTAACTTCTTACAAGTGTTCTAACTTTTTGCTGCATTGTTCCCCCTCACAGACTGTCAAGTGAACTAGAAACTATGTCCTTTTGATTCCCAAAAGATATTGGAAGAGGTAGGCAGACTTTTTTTTGAGAACAATGACCAGCTTAAAACAGCACGCATTTAATCCCATGGAAAATAATGGAGCAATTGTCTAGCCCTGTGAATCAAGCTGTATTTAACTCTTGCAGTAAAATGAACAGAAGCACAATTTTAGTGTTTTACCTGTTACTGAATTTTCTTAATTAGGATAATGGTATAAAGACAATGCATGCCCGTAGGCATTATAAAGCAAAAATTGATAGAATTTTTTTTTTAAGTAACAATTTAAAACTTTCTAAAACTATTCCATAGTGATGAGGCATGGGCTGAATGTTACACTGTTAGTATTTTTTTTTCCGAGTGAAATGATTTCTTTCATGATACTGCAGTGCATTAGTGGATATATTTATTATAGCAACAATCCATTTTTTTCTTAATTTGTATAGTTTTGTCTTGAATATTTGTACTTACTGTACTTACTGCTTAGCATCCACTTATCTTTTCAGACCATGATAATATATACAAATGCAGTCAATTTAGAGAAAAAAGGATTGTAACTCGAGTTTCTTTGTGATTTATAGTCATCATCATTGTGATATTTGAATGCAAACTATAGTTAACTTACATTGTATGAAACGTCATTTGGTACGGCCCTTATAGTCCACTGCTTTCAAGTTCGTACTGTTATGACCTAATGTTGCTCCCAGGTATGCTGAAGTTCCCAAAAGCTCAATATATCCTGACATCCTCAATCTACTTCATCAGGTTCCTTGACATGAGCCGTTGTGTCTCGCAGCTCCTGTGTATCTCGTCGCTGTGTGTTGTGCAGTGGCATTAGCACAAGGTGGCCTGATGCAGGGCATTAAGTCAGTCTTCACTCTGACAATGTTAAGAGCTTTTATACAGCTCACATGTATTGGAAGTGACACCACTAAGCATTACTGTTCTTATTTCTATAAAGCTGCTATTGCTTTACTGAAGGAAGAAGTGCTTCTAATTATGGTTGTGTTTAATTAAAGACTGATTTAGGGAAAAGTATTGCCAATCAACAGATTTTTCCTCAATAGTACAGATGTTATTATTTCACTTCATAATTTAGATTGAAATGATTTATGGATTATCTGAACTCGTTCAACACCAAATAAATATGTTGGGCTTATCATATAAAAAAATTCCACATGTCCATCCTCTTAAATTGCCACAATAAAGCTATGGCAAAACACACTATCCCAGAGTTGCATTTGAGGAAAAGTCTGGAGGAAAGATGGGAATCTGAACGCCTTCTAACACAAAGAAAGAGATGCTTTGTCACACCTGCTTGTTACTTCAGACTTACAACCCTCTAAAGATGAACTTGCAGCAGTTTTCAAGAACAGGGCTACCAGCCATTGCTTGAAGGTGCAGTTTACTTGAAGTAGGCCATTCAGAACAAGAACTTAGTGAAGAGGCTGGGGAGTTCTTTACTTTTATCTTAATTCCAATTAAAAAGAGTAATTCCAGAAGTTAGATCCTTCTTTTGTGTCACATTCCACGACAATTTTGTTAATTTGTCATGTTGGTAACATGCGGTTACCAAAGTTTCAATTTCCAGTTGTAGAATGTTACCTTTACCCTAGTCACGCAAATACAGACTTCAGATGTACTTGCATTTATCAGTGTCAGAAGGGTTCCCAATGTCAGCCGTATCAGCGGATGGTTAATTTGGCCAATTTCAGTTCAGCATCACAACTCAAAGTCAATGTGAAATACAGGTAGAAAACTGTGGTCAGTCCACTGAGTGATTTTAAAGTTTAAGAAATAGCTTATTTTGATATATATGAGCAATCAATTAGCAGATGTGGAAGCAAACAATGTAAGTTGAATAATTTGTTTCTATTGAGTTATTTGCTTAATTCTAACAGTTTTTACCATGGCTTTCCAACATTTTAAATAACTACTTTTTTAAAGTATCCATATTATTTCAATATACTTCATGGTATTTTTTTGCAAAATCGTTCATCCATGTATAAAAAGCAAATGCAAATTTACTGAACATAAAATCTAATTTAATAAAAATTGAGATGGAGTGGCCCATGAATTATTAGAATTATGTGATTCTGCAGTCATATTTTAATACACACTTAAAGAATAATCTTATTACAGTTGAAGTCAATAGGAATTGTTAAAACTCAGTTTGATGAGAAAGTAAAAATGAAGATATTATGATAGTTCCTGAATGTATATGTAAATAGCTTTTTTTAAAAAAAGTATGTGATATCCATCAGTTTGTGCATATATAATTGTTTTCCCCAACTTTAAAAAAGTCAAAATTTTGAAGAGAATTGTAAGCAAATAATTGGGAACTAGAAAAGGGTGGAGATGATGTGCTATCAGAAGAAAATATGAAAGATCCCCTAAGGAAACAAGAGAAAGCTATTGGTCTGTGCTGGCAAAGTGTGGGCTTCCTGGGCTGCATCTACTTCAAAAGATGGAGCAAAAAGTCCAAGGCACTCACGAGTAATCAGCAAGTGGGTGGTCGAATGGGACAATTAACCAGCTTGTGGTCCTGCAGCAAGCAATGTGCTCCAAGTCTAGGAATCTACAGACATACACAGGCTGGTGAGAGTAGATCAGATAAATAAGGACTAATATATTTATATGGCTTGCTTTTATATTTGTTCCAAATGCTAGGTAACTTTAGGATAATAGGTAATAGATCATTTCTGAGCAAGTTTCTGACACCTTAAGCAAGTTTTCTAAATGTGTTTAGACAATTTCAAATGTAAGTGCTTATGAGTGTTAACTCATTTGGTACTGCTACATGAGCTGTTCATTCTGAGCATCCACCCAGATACAGCCTTGTTGAACGACAGCCTCATGACTCTGTGCATGGTGAGGGCTGCTCTCTGGGGCCAGTCCCAGAGTGCTGCACCAGGAGGATTTACGATACCTCATGGCAGCCACCACCAAAATGTAGCAGTTATATTGTAAGGGCTGACCACTGCAAAATACTAAATATCTTTTGAGAAACATTTGGCATTTTCGGCTTCCTTCTTCCTTGTAGTAGACAAGCATATCTAATATGTTATAACTCTATTGTAATATAGCAATTTGTTAAAATGAGAAGTATTTTTAAGATGTATTTTTACACTGAACAAAAATGAAATCGTCAGCATTTTGAATTGCGAATTTATGTGTTTGTTATTGGAATCGCTAATATCATGCTAATTATATTTAAATTGCAAAATATATTTAAATAAATGTTCTCCCTTGGGAAGTTTTAGGTAATAATTAAGAACAATTTCTTCATCTTAAATTACCAAATTTTTTTTTTTTTAATTCCATGTAGAAGCATGAGTTATATGTGGATTTCTTTGATTTACTTTAAAAGACACTTCAGAGGATTGTGCTGTGGAACTGCTAATTCTTTATTAGAATGCTTGTGTGTAAGATCCCATAAAGTTTCGGCTTACCATTTCCCCAGTTCATATTCTATGCAAAGCTGCTTTGATTTATTTTTGTGCTGTTCTATCATTCATATATAGCTTGTATGTAGTTATTTTACAATAGCATTATGCTTTCCATATTTGTGAAGCAGTAAATGGAAATACGTGGATTTAAAAATATTAGCTTTTACCTAAGCTTACGAAAACAGAGGTCATTATTTGATCATATGTGAAGCATTTGAATAAATAAATGAAGGAAATGCCTGGTCATTTGAAGGTATTCGACCACTTTTTTCTAAGTGATTTACCTTGCAAGATGAATAGCATAAAAATCATTGTTTTCATGTGCAGTTTCTGATGAAGGTGCATGCTCTGATGATGGGGATCCCTGCTTTTGTGATTGTAACAAACTCAATTGAAATCAATCCATGAAGACCGCATAAAACTGTCGAAGACTTAACCTTTGTACGTTTGTCTTGAGGGCCTGTACCATCCTAAACCAGCCCCTAGGATGCTGTTACCCTGCTAAATATCACTGATTACATTCAGTCTCTTAGCTGACCAGAAGTGATGCTCAGAGACAAAATCATGACCAACTCAGTCTCACAATCTGATAAAAACACTGAGTCAGTCTCTCACTGAGTTTTTCAATGCAGGAGGCAACTGGTACTGTTCCCTCCCCTGTGTGGCACCTTTGGTACACATGGTGCTCGTCAGATTTGCTGTATTAGTTTTTTACAGCAGATTTGTGAGGATTAAAAATAGTGGATTTAAGGGATTTTATCTGGGACCCTGCTTTTGTAACTCTATTTGGAAAAATTCTACACAGCAGAATGTAATTAACTTCATACTATTTTAAGTTGTTTTTCTATTATTAATACTATTATCATTCCAGCAGAAATCGTATTGTTTAGAGTGTTTATTATTGATGTTTTCTCAGCTAACAACTCAATTCTGTCTAAAGGGGTGTATTGACCATGGCGTAATTGCTATATACACACTGCATGCATGATGTTTATCCAGATGACTTTACCTACGGTGTCTTATTCATTAAAAGACAGTGTTTTGTCAGACTTGCTTTTTTAAGCTGCTCATTTGCAAGACAACAAAAGAATAGACACACCACTAAAACAGCGGTGTCAGAGTACATTAATCAGCAAAAGAATGATAATCATTATATGTAGAGCAGTATGCAAGATTAAATACAAGTATGTATGCAAAATGTATATTTTAACAGCACAATTTCACAGGAGTAGAAAGAAACAAAACGTATTTTCAGTTCTTTATCTTAGCATCTTTCAGAGTTTCATCCTTTTCTTTTACATTTAAAATAAGTTATGTTTTGCTACCCTAATTAAAAAATAAAAAAAAATAAGAGCTTCATCCAGATGTTCATTGGCCGCTGGAACCCTTCTGTAAACTTTCATATTCTTGAGGTTAACAGAAACTGTTACCTTGAAAACTTGCTTATCCCCATGTGCTGATATATAGAAATAGATGCCCAGGGAAACAGAAGTCGCAGTCAAAAGCTTTATTCCTGCTGTGTAAAAATGTAGACAACATGGAAGACTCATTACTACAGATAAAACTGAACCAATTCCTAGAGGATTTTTTATCACAGTTTTGGGCAATTACATTAGAAAGTTAGTCTGTAAAACAAGATATTGTGACTTTTATAATAATGAAGGGTATTAAGGAGATTCTATTCATGTTATATGGCCTGAGAAATTAATCCAAGATTTAAAAATCAGAGGTTTTTAAAGTGTGACTGTAGCCTCTAGTTATTCAGGCAGGATGGTGACTAAACTTTTTGTTAAAGAAAGGGTACAAATGCTACTTCATTTCATTACTGAAGCTGTGAAACAGCATATATATTCAGGAGGACTTGTTAACTCTCTGTAAGTGCATAAATTGTTTTACTAACTGGATTCTCCAATGATGCATAATTCTAATTATAAGCTCTGTGCCCGTACACCTCTTTTTCTTTATCATCAGGACACAAAATTCTTGCTCAAAAGGTCTCCTTCTAATGGTAAAATGAAATGATTATCATTCTTCAGAACAAGGTTTAAAAGTTTTAAAATGCTGTCTGAATGCTGAAGCTCTCTGAATAAGCATATACCACAGACACTCACCACAGTCAGTATGAGAGATGAGTCTCCCGACCTGCCACAGACTGAAGTGAACCCCTCTTCTTCTCCACTGACACTGTTAAAATGGACTGTTATGGGAATATAGAAACCTACATTCAGACATTTTACATTTGGATATCTTAGCCTTGAACTGAATCCATCCCTAATCTTTCTTACCTCCATGATCTTTTCTTTTTCCATTCCCTCCGGATATTTCCTATCAGCTGCCATGCTGTGTCAGTGTCATTTCCTACTGCTAACATGCACATGTGCTAAAGCCTGGAGATTTTTACAAAAGAAATATAAAGGGCATTAACAGCATGCAGGCAAAATGGATTTCAAGAAATGTTTAGGAACTTAATAACTTTTCCCACAGACACTTTTTCAGATATACAGATAGCAGGTTTAGCTGACACTTCTCAGAGTCAGCTAGAGGCAGATTCCAGGCAGATGGACAGACAAATATAATCTTACATGCCTCACTTTCTTAGGAAACCAACTTAAACATATTGTTCTCATTTATTTAATTTTCTTAGTAGTTCTGCATTGTATTTCTGCCTAACAAGTAGGTATTATGCATTAATTTATGCTATTATGTTCTTTTGCTAAAATGTTAGTAGATTTGAAACCATTC
Organism: Penelope pileata; assembly: GCA_013396635.1. Classification (NCBI taxonomy): domain Eukaryota; kingdom Metazoa; phylum Chordata; class Aves; order Galliformes; family Cracidae; genus Penelope; species Penelope pileata. Next base: position 148,280 of record WBMW01005215.1, on the reverse strand, counting down.
ATCTTCAGTAAATCTCATTGAGAGCAATGAGTCTTGGGAAACAAGTATTTTCACTCACCTTGATGAAAGCATTTAGGTTACACTTTTGCCGTGTAAAATTTTCTTAGTTCTATTCAGTGCAAAACATGGAACACAAAGTAATATAAAAATAAAATAATTTAAAAAAAATAGTGGAGAGGATTTGGACTAGTTTTCTTTTCAGGAATTACTTCCTGATATCTCCTGTCACTTGCTTTTGACAAGCACAAATAAATTCTTGCTGGCTATGCAAATCACTTCTGTATATCTAATTCTACATTATTATTACAACTTAATCTCGTGAGTGACTTATCAAAATGCTTAGTATTAAATAAGTCCTGGTACTTGTCTGTATATTCCAGAAAAGCAAGTTATCATACATTTCATGCCCAATTCCCCAATTAATTATAGCTTATTCTGGATAAAAGGTCTATACCTATAATTCACTTGTTTATGCCAAATAGCAAAACTCCTAATTAGGGAGGCCTCTCATGAGCCTAATTTTTCCTACTCTCACTTCTGAAAATTAAATATGCAATAGGGTCAACAGTATCGTTTCAGCCCTCTGTTTGACGCAAATTTCAAAGGATGTAACTGAAACTGTTTTTTTCCAGTGCATCAATAAGCAATGGGTAAAGAGGGATCAGAAGAGTTTAATCATTGTGATGCAGTAATTTGCAATTGAAATTGTGTTGGCAATAATGTACAATAATTTAACATCCCATTTTAACTTCTTTTTCTTTCTTCCCTTTTTTTTTTTTTTTTTTAAGAATTTAAGTGTAATTACACATTCACCAGGGCCCTGAAGGCGCCATTAAGTCTCACTGGCACTGTCCGCCCTCCGCTGGGGCCTCCCCCAGCTCTGCTAAGGTGCAGGAGCCCAATTTCAGGTCGTCCCTGAGCCACCAGCTCTTGCTTGAGCTGTGTTGGGGGTGTGCTAGTCTCCAGCCATTCCTATGTCCCCACCTCCTAGGTGTCTCTGGGTCTTGTGCTGCTGGAAGTTCATCTCCTGCCTGGTCCTTTCAGGCATGGCTTGCCTCTTGTCTCCAGCCCTTTCTCTGGTATTGACTCACTGATGGACTCAAATCCGTGCTGTAAAGTTCTCTCCTGTCTTTGGTCCTATTTCCTTTTGCTTCTGCCTGAGCTGCCTGGGCCTGGATCATCAGCAGAGCCCATGGAGCAGCCCCAGGCTCTGCTTGCAGTATTTGGTCCCTGCTTATAGGGCTGCTTCCTGTAAGTGAAGGCTCTCCTGGTTGCCTCCTGCCTTGCCACAAGGCAGTAGATGGCCCTTGGTGTTTCCTGACAAAATTACTGTGTTAAAAATTGCTTGGTTCTTTTTGATTATGTAGGGGCTATGACCCAATTACACTGATAATTTACAGAGATTTCTGATTTATTAGGCTATCCACATAAGTACCCAAAGACTTCACATGTACTGGATTTTGGAAAGGATTTTCCCTGCACTGAAGAGGAACCCAGAGTCTTACTACAAAAGAAGTACATATGTGGCCGTGAACAGTGGTGAGCTAGCACAGTTAGCAACTACACTCTCTTGGCTCTGGTTTTTGTAGAGTCCTCTTCTCCAACATGGCTGATCAGACCATGATTTTCAGGTGTAGAAACTGGACGCACCTGAGCTCTGGGTCAACAACAGCAGATAACAGAGTGCCTTGTACACTAATAATAAAGGTGTGTTTGCCCTTTGTATGTTTCTTGGCAAATACTGTCTACAGAATGAGTTGGTGCTAGCTCAAAGCTGCTTCCCCTCTCCCTTCGGGTGGGCTACACTGCTTTTAAAAGGCTGCTAAAGCTGGCCACTGCAATACTTGAAGACATTATGATTAAGAAAACACGAACAGTTGCCTTTATTTTGTTCCAAAACATTTTTCATGTGTCCTAATTTTTTCTACTCTCTAGCACACCAGTGTAAGTCCTAGCGTGATCTCCCACCTTATTCCCCAACTTGTAATGCCAACACTGAACAGAACACCAAAACCGAGAACAGTGTTTCTTATTTCTGGATTAGGCACTGGCAAATCTAGTTTTATGCACATGAGAAAGTGATTTAAAAACTGGCAGGCTTGTTTCAAAATGTGTAGTCTTGCTGGACTGGAGCATGCAAGATAGCATCCCATTGCCTCTCACACACTGCTACAAGTCAGACTATCTGCATGAATTCCTATACGATATCTGCTGTCACTTGACTTCCGCATATATCCATGCCCATACAAAATCTGCTTCAATGAATCACTGTTAAACTAGTGGACCAGTTCCTTGTGCAAGATGGGCTGTTGTTTTCTCTAACTGGTTGCTTGAGTGCCCAAATTAACACTCAGTCTTTAATTCAAAACCGAAGTAGGTTGTTGCCTTTTTTAGTGGAACTTAGCGTTGATTTAACTTGAATCACAGAATCATAGAATGGCCTGGGTTGGAAGGGACCCCAAGGATCATCAGGTTCCAACTCCCCTGCCACACGCAGGGCCAACAACCTCCAGATTAGATACTAGATCAGGTTACCCAGGACCCCATCCAACCTGGTCTTGAACATGTCCAGGGTCAGGGCATCCACAACCTCTCTGGGCAGCCTGTTCCAGCACCTCACCACTCTCTCAGTAAAGAACTTCCCCCTGATGTCTAATCTAAACCTTCCCTCCTTCGGCTTAAAACCATTCCCCTCGTCCTATCACTGCTTACCCTTGTGAAAAGTTGATTTTCCTCCTGTTTATAACCTCCCTTTAAATACTGGAAGGCCACAATGAGATCCCCCCGCAGCCTTCTCTTCTCCAGGCTGAACAAGCCCAGCTCCCTCAGCCTGTCTTCGTAGGGGAGGTGCTCCAGCCCTCCGATCATCTTTGTAGCCCTCCTCTGGACCCTCTCCAACAGCTCCACATCTTTCCTGTACTGGGGGCCCCAGACCTGGACACAGTATTCCAGATGGGGCCTCACGAGGGCAGAGTAGAAAGGGACAATCATTTCACTGTCCCTGCTGGCCCCCCCTCTCCTGATGGAGCCCAGAATACCATTGGCCTTCCGAACTGCAAGAGCACACTGCTGGCTCATGTTCAGTTTTTCGTCTACCAGGAGCCCCAGGTTCTTCTCTGCAGGGCTACTCTCAAGGAGTTCTTCTCCTAGTCTGTATATATATCTGGAATTACTCCAACCCAAGTACAAAATGTTGCACTTTGCTGTGTTGAACCTCATTAGGTTCACGTGGGCCCACCTTTTGAGTTTGTCAAGGTCCCTCTGGATGGAATCCCTTCCTTCTATTGTGTCAACTGCACCACTCAGCTTGGTGTTGTCAGCAAACTTGCTGAGGGTGCACTCAATCCCCTCATCAATGTCATTGATAAAGATGTTGAAGAGCACTGTTCCCAAGACAGACCCCTGGGGAACACTGCTCATTACCGGCCTCCACCTGGACATAGAGTCATTTACCACAACCCTCTGTCTGCAGCCTTCCAACCAATTCCTTATCCACTGAATATTCATATTATGCTACTGGAACTCTTTAATTTCATTCATTGAACCTTGGAAAAAAAAAAAAATGGGCAGCATTTAAAAGCCCAGTGTTTTATTCACCATCATCTTTGCATTTCTAGTTTTCTCTGACCCTGATGTCAAAATGCTTTAGAGATGGCAGCTAATGATAACTACTTTACTCTTATTGACTGTGTTTACTTTTTGTTCCTACAAGGTGCTTAACATGTGTTTTTTTTTTGTGAATTGTTTATATTCAGAGCTTGTTGACAAAAAGTAGAAACATACATCCTTACATTTATTAGCTACCATCATCTCACAATAGGAGTGTGCTTTGCCAGCATAACTAGCCACAACAGACATAATAAGAGATGAAAGGAGACTCCAGCTTCTGCAAACCATAAGATAAATTTTGCATTCAACAGGCTACATTCTGGATGTCTTGCTCTTGTGGAAAATACTGCACACCAGTATTGCAGACTTCTATAACAGTTTGCCACAGCGTAACAAAGCTTTTCTTATTTTTTACAGTTTAATTTCTAGATACATGCCTTTGAATTCTACAAATGCAATATATGTATATTCAATGAACTAATCATCTTTCATATAAATTACAAAATTAATTACTGAATGATATTGCTAGTTTTATGCCAGTATTTTGAAGAATTTAGTAGTTACAAGTGCAAGCAATGTTTGATGGCCAATGACTTAGGCTCAGGAAGAGTATTAGGTAAATTGTCCTTTATTGATGCTTTGCGAAGTGAGTGACCTGGCAGGTAGGCACACAAAGTAGAAATGTACAGCAGCTTATGTTTTCTATACCCAGTCGCGATGCCACCTGCTCTGGTTCCTCATTGGTTGAGTACTTGAAGGCTTATGACCTACAACATATCTGTCTTTGCCAAATGTCCCACACCTGGTTACTACTTGGCTAACTCTTCCCGATTCTCCTCCCCTCTTTGCTTAATTTCTCTCTTTTATGGTAGGTTTAAGCATTGTCTTTTTTTAAACAACCTTTGAGCCAGTTCAAATTCAGGCCAGAGTCAGTTAGCTGGTACCCCTCCTGGTGCCCTTCAGAAATGCTGACTGTCAGTCCTTGTTCTTAAGATATAGCCAGAACTATACTCTGTTTGATGAGAGAGATGCTGTGTTTAAACTTGCCACAGATGCCTTCTTGGTCACAGTGTTCTGTTTTGCACCACCCTGTCACACAGTATCTTAAACAAGGTACAGCACATTCTTGCAGAACCAAATCCTACAATCTTAAAGAACAGCACATATCCCTGCAAAAAACAGCATCTTACATTTTCTTACATGGTGGGGGTGGGGGGGGCTTTGGAGGGATCCCTGCAAAAACAACATCTTACTTTTTCTTACATGAGAAAAATAGAACAGAATAGTATCATATTTGATGTAGAAATTAAGTATAATTAGTATTTCAAAAGAATGAAAAATATTATGTACATTATTAGTTATAGAATTAAAATGTGAAATATGCAAACTAAAGACTTAGCTAATTATTTCTTAGGTACAATCTAATTAGTGGATGGTACATATGCCTTGTGTTATCAAACAGAAATTATTTCCAAGGCTACATGCATTCTTCTCTTGTCAAAGAGCTGGCAATGTTAAGAGGCTAAAAGAAATATTAATCTCTATTTTTACTGGCTAGGACAGGTCTTGAATAGACAGAATGTTAGTCCTCTGCCAGTACTCTGCATGGTGTTTTGTGTTCATGAAATATTTCTAGCTGGTGAAATACTGATTTTTTGAGATGTCACAAAGATTGTATTAATTTAGGTAATATTGAAATATTCACCTGTACAACTTCAGTTGTCAGATCTTGTAAACTATAGGCTGAGTTATTTTGAAAATCTATTTTCTCTGCTAAGTATCTTTAACATTTACAGGTTAAAATGGATAGAAATAGACTTTCCAAAGAACAGGTTAAATAGAAAACAAACAGGATAGTTCAAAGTCTATTCTTCTCTCCATCCCTAGCATCTCTCTCTTTTCAGGATAAAAAAAAAATGAAATAACGTAACCATAAAAAACATTATTCACTATCATATAAATAACAGCCAGTTCTGACACTATTGAATGCTATCAACTCCCAGCTGAAGACATCTTCCAGTGATGAAGATAACAATGACTTCATAGAAATTCTCTTTTGCTTCTTTAAATAGTAAAATAAATTTAACCATCTTGTACCCAAAGAGTCAGTTACAATACTTTTTTATGCATCAAATATATTTTCTTTCAAAGTGGAGGACGCAGGTATGCATCCTACTAAGATTTTAATGTATTTCATTGGACCTTGTTACAATGCACAGTGTTTTGAAAACTTGCTTTGAAAGCTCGTCTATAAATCTGCAATATATTCAGAACTTCAAATCTGTCTAAGAACTTAATGCTCTACTTGAAAACTACTGAACCGAAGAAAATGATGTATTAACTTTGATACAGGCAAAAAATGCAGGCTGCAGCAGACTTTCAGCATTGGTTCGTGGCAGACTGTGGCATCCTAGCATCTCGTCTATCCAAACAAGACATAAAAATGTGTACTGGAAACAGATCCACACCAGGAGAGTCTGTAGATGCCTGAAAGCAAGATTTAGCTGAAAATTAAATGGCAAAGTTGCAGTCAAAAATATCTACTCAATTGCTGCCTACATCCACCAAACAAAATGTAATTCTTCTTGTCTGACATGAAACTTTATGTAGCTAAGATTCAATTTGGACCAAGTAAGCTGGCCAGATCTTTTTATACCTTGAGATGCTGCTGTCCTAAATTAAGAGCTTCTATTTACAGCCAATGGGAGAAAGTAATTTGCTTTAGAAAGGCTTTGGAGGGTGATCGTCTCTACCTGAATTTAGACCTAAAGGAATGCTTTTTTTTTTTTTTTAAATTCTTTTTATTCTTTTTCCAGCATCAATTTCAAAGTAAAGATATAAATGATGAATTCCTCAAGCTGTGAATGTAAGCAATTCACTGTTAGATAAGTGAACCAGTCTCAGAGTTGTTGCATAAAGTATGGGAATGATGACAGTACCTGCATCATTTTAGATGAAAGCCCTGATCAGTTTTAAGTGATTATATATATATTTAATGAGTTCTGATTAACTTCCTGGCTAATTCTGGATATATTTAGTTTCTTTTTTGTTGCTTGGTTCTTCACGTTAGTGATACCACACCATCACAAAGTGCTGTAAATTTGTTTATGAATACTCAGAAATACATTAATTCTTATGCAGCTAAGAATCTTACTACCTACTATGATGCCTAAGCTAGTTACAATCCTTAGAGAATAGGAATTCTTCCACAAATTTTGGGCAGCGCAGAAAATGTTTTCAAAGTGCTTATATAATAGAATCACAGAATAGCTTAGTTTGGAGGGGACATTTAAATCACCTAGTTCCAACCCCTCTGCCATGGGCAGAATTGCTACCCATTGGATCAAACTGCCCAGGGCCCCATCCAACCTGGCCTTGAACACCTTCGGGGATGGGGCATCCACAACTTCTCTGAGCAACCTGTTCCAGTGCCTCACCACCCTCTGAGTAAAGAATTTCTTCCGAACATCTAGCCTAAATCCCCCATCTTTCTGTTTAAATCCATTCCCCCTTGTCCTATCACTATCACTATTGACCTGTGTAAAAGGTAGGTCTCACTCCTGCTTTTAGGCTCCCTTCAAGTATTGGAAGGCTGCAATGAGATCTTCCCAGAGCCTTCTCTTCTCCAAGCTAAACAAGCCCATTTCCTTCAACCTTTCTTCGTAGGAGAGGTGTTCCATCCCTTTGATCATCTTTGTGGCCTGGCACAAACTGCAGTGGTACCTACAAAGTTAGAGAATGTGGAGGGTCTCTCTCCTCATTTTGTTCTATAACACCAAGCAATCTAGCAGCTGGAGCCTTTTTTCAACATGGGAAGGATCTCAGATTCAGCACTTTTCTCAGTTTGACTTCCAGTGCTTTCCAGTTCCTCTAACATATATCTTTATTGACAGAATTTCAACCTTCCCCATACTTCTGGCATTGTTCCATGTATCATAAAATAGAGTTAATTGCATCAGAGAAAATGAAAGCAAGAGAGAACAGTAAAGAAAGGCTCTTCTGTGTAATGCTCACAGGGAGTGGGGATTTCTGGGTTTCAATGTGTTGAGGAATGCTGATGAATTTTACATGAAACAGTGGCTGTACAATATAGATATGATTTGTCTGGAGGACACGATGGAAGCCAGGATCCCTTCAGCTAGTTGGCTTGCTTTAGTGGTTACTGGCATGCAAAAGCATGCATCTTCAGATATGTTTGGAGCAGAAGAACAGTTTTATCTGAAAGCAATAAAAAATATTTCTGACTAGCTAAAGAACTTTGTTGATGAGATTCTCACCTAATAAATAGAAGATCTGGGTTAAAACACCAAAGACAAAAAAAAATATGAGAACAAGACTCATACTAAGATTATGCACTGAGTTACTGAATACTATATTCCTAGAGAAACAGCTGTCCTACAGTAAAGATTACATTCTCTACGGGGGATCTTGGCATCTAATTTAGTTACTGATCCACTTTAGACAGTGACCTCCTTTACAGTGACTCAAATGTACCCATTCTTACTTATCACATGATATTACAGGATTCCTAGACTATGAGAAGGTTTGGGATTATGGAACCTTAGTAAAAAGATCTGCCATTTTGCAGTAAGTTACTTAAGGGATCATCAGCCTTTCTCAGAGGGCTAACACTCTTCTATAACCTCCATACTTGAGGCATTTAACTTTCCATATCCACTTCATAAAAAATGTAGATGCTTCATACACTTAAACCTTGATTTGAGGATAAGATACGCCAAAACAAGTTCTGCAAAGCTAAAAGTTGTGGTACCTTCATCTCTATGTTCTAAACCAAAATCATGTTGTAAAAAATCATGATTTGTAAAGAAAAGAAAATTCCTGATACTTTAGGATGTATTTATTATAAACCTATTGGAAAACACTTTTGTGTTCTATAGAGTTCCCTAATCACATTATTTACTTAAAAGTTGGGGAAAGTAACATGTAGAAAAATACTGGTTTGAATGCTAGCATTGCTAGCAAGAAGAGAACTATTAGTGAATACATAGCAAAAGTGGTAAGATCTACAAAAATCATACCTCCAGGAGTTATTAATAG
>WBMW01005215.1:116863-139542 GCA_013396635.1 Penelope pileata | reverse complement strand
AGAGAGAAGACCAAGCAATAATCTCTAATATCAGTAATAAAAAACTTCAAGATAACTTAGGCAATTTGCAAACCAGGGTACAAGTTTTCTGAGCACATAGATGGCACAGCAGGCAGCATTATAGACCCCCAGAGCCACATACTGCTACTTGACATTGATAAAAGTAGTTTATACAATTTATGTAATAAAGTAGAAATATATAATAAATAAAGTAAATGTACATATACATATTATGTATATATACATAACATATATTATATGTATACACATAAAATAAGGAACTAAACGCCTGTTCTAAAAAAAAGATTGAAGAAAAATGTGCAATCCAAGCTAATTTATGATACCTAGGTGAGTTCATGTTTTACCTAAAAACTCCCTAGGGCACTCTGCTCTTTTCGGCCTCATTTGCATTCAAAAAATAGCAGAAATGTTTAGATGCAAGTGGCTCCGTAAACTGAGGGCACTAAAAGACTGTCTGTAAAACACTTGCATTAGCAAGCAATTAGGTGCAATAGGGACAGATCACAGGACTGTGTGGCTGATGCTGAGCCTCCTGCACATCTGTATTTTGTGGGGTCACAGGCTTTGCTTCAGATTACATTAAGTCTGGCTCCCGGGCAAAACACTTCCACTACATATGATGCAAAGTTCACTGAAGACAAAAAGCATTATGTGCACGCTGCATGACTCAGTGGTGGCGTAGCTAACGGGTTAGTTTTTAACCTAATGCCCCCCTGAAGCACTGGGAATATCTACTTCAAATGCATCAAAACTTCTTGGAGAGCCAGACCTGTACATGGCAAGCGGAGATGATGATGGGCTCACAGCAAAACCGCACTGCGCAACAAAAAACAATTTACTAATACAACCAGTGACATAGAACACAGCTGGGCAGCATCACATTCCTCACTAAATGCTTTGCGTTGGCTTTTAAAACTTCATCGTGGGGATGCTGGTGCCTCAGAGAAAAATCCACAAAGCCACAAAATACAGTGAAAGGTGCTATGAAAAGGTTCTTTAAAATCTTTAAAGAAACTTGTTCATACTCTGAAAAGTGAAACAGGTAACCTTTATCTTTGCTAATGGATTTTGTACCATCCACACATATGACTGGCCATTTAGCTACCATTTGTACATATGTTTTGGTGTAAAAGCTGTATAGTGGAACTAGTCCCAGTTATGTTACCATTCATAGAGTTTCACTCAAAGGCATCTGATATTATTACAGTTTGTCACTCAATAGACTGCCATCCTGATTTGAAAATCATGTATGCATTTGTTTAAATTATTCATAAATTATTTTCAGTAGAGATAAGATATCATGGTTCAGTTGTAAAGTACTAATGCCTTCTTGTGGAAATCAGTATTGGTTATCCAACAGCAGCAGATGCTTTTACATTAAGTTTACATAAATAAAAAAATAGCAATATTCTAAAAGATAGTTCAGGAAGATCCCAAGGGACAAAAAGTTTTTGTAACAATAACTTACCTGAAAAGAAATTATTAATTGAGATTCAGCAGTACAGCCACCTATATGAAATAGTGTAAAGGCCTTAATAATTGAAAGGTTAGAAGGAAAAAAAAAGCCAACGAAGATAGAGCGTAAATATTTTACAAAGCTGCAAAACAACCTAAATGAAGAGATCATTACCAATTGTGAAAATTACTGTCTTCCTGAAAATTATGCGTAAGTGTATAGAGGAATGACTGATGCTAGAAACTTGGAAAGGTTAGACAAATATTGGTGCAGACAGACAAAAACTATTCAGTTGCTTTACCAACAGAAAAAAAAGTATACAGTTTTGTTGGTGAATGAAGTTCTATAAAAGAATCAGTAGGTACCAGCAGTATTAACTGTGTGTTTTGTTGTAAACAACTAGGAACCTTTCCAAACAACTGCTCCCACAGTAATACTACACCACAATAGTAATGACAATGTAATCCATGAATGAAATGCTTTCATCAGACATGTCATATTCTGAGTTAGAAAAAATGTTGAATTTTTCAAATATTACTGAAGTGTTCTGAGTCTAGGTTCTCAATTGAAAATCCCAATGTAAAAGCTTTCTTCTATACCGTTACTTCACAAAGCCTCTCACTTATGTACCTCTGCCTCTTGGAGTGCAGTCATGTGAGAGCATAATGGGATAAAGTGAAATTTATCTTGATCATAAAATAAAACAGGATTTTAGCAGCACACTAATGAAATGTTTGTGACTGTACATTAATATAGAATGAATATGGCACCGTAGTGGAAAAGAGAAGTATCAGAACAAGTAGTGGTACTGACTGGAGCAACAAGGTAGAGCCATATAAGTGATCTTAGCAAAATAGAGCATTTCAATTTCTTGAAGAACAATCAGCTATGGAGTTTATTGGTTGATCTTCACTGCTGCTCCTTTTATATATTGCATACAAGAGTAGGGTACTAAGAAGAACATGACTTGGTGGTTTCTGCAGACTTATCAAAATGATTAAAGATTTTTTCAGTTATTTGCAGCAAACTATAAGAGAGACATTGAGCTACTGGAGAGCGTCCAGAGGAGGACCACAATGGTGATGAAGGGACTAGAGCCTCTCTCCTATGAGGAAAAGCTGAGAGAGCTGGGATTCAGCCTGGAGAAGAGGAGTCTCTAGGGGGATCCCATCAATGTCTATAAATACCTGAAAGAAGGGTGCACAGGGGAAGAAGGCACAAGGGCACAAACTAGAACACAGGAGGTTCTATCCCAACAGCAGGAAACACTTCTGTGCTGTGCAGGTGATGGAGCACTGGCACAGGTTGCCCAGAGGCTGTGGAGTCTTCTCCCTGGAGATCTTAAAAAACCGCCTGGAGGTGGTCCTGAGCACTCTACTCTGGGTGTCCCTGCTTGAGCAGGGGTTGGGCCAGATAGTCTCATTCGTTCTGTGATTCTATGTGATGTGGCTCTTCAGTGCATGTATAAAAATAAAATTGAATCACTATACCCTAAATCACAAACCCTAATCAGTCTCATTTCTTCATATGTCTTAACAAATGAAGTCCTCCACTTTTTTCTTTCCAATTTTATAGGCAGTTGTTAAGGAATGGATTTTCCAAATGTTTCATATATATGAAGAAGTTATTTGCTAGAATATCTTTCTTCAGAATTCCAGTAGTTATTAAATAATATATCAGTTTAAATGGTTATATTTGCATGTTTAGAGATTCTTCTAGACCAGCATTTATGGGTGCAAATGTCTGTATGCATCGTCTCCCCTGTCTCCTACAATGGCCTGTTCAGCTCCCAAGACACACACACAAAATCACCTACATTCTTCAATTTCTGGAGGAATGAACAGGTTAATCAAATTATCAAAAAAGTACTGCAAGTTGATAACATTCTGTTCATCACTCTCTCCATTTTTCTCTTTTCCACAGGAGGAGGGACTAAAAATTTCCATTATTTGAACCTGTAGGCCTACGCACTAAAACATGCTAATTTTGTATCAAATAGCTTCTGCAGGAAGTAGCGTGAACACTAGAAAATACTTACATCTAGCTAAATAGAATTGTTAAAATATATCCTTGTCTATAGAAGAATATAGTGGGAAAGTAATAATCTGCGAAATATAGACGTTTGGAAAAATTGTCTTCTTTTTTTTTCCCCTCACCATCGGTAGCCATTGTAGTGGCTGGTCTGAATTGAACGTCTGGTTTAGGTTATCTGCTTCATGGTGAGAGGTATCATTGAAGCAATGATCTTAACTATTCTTTTTTAATTTTTAACTCATGGTTTGATTTGCTTGTGCTTTTGGCAAGCTAGGCTATTTTTGAGTATTACTGCTTCACATTTATCTAACACTTTATTTTCATTTTGGCTAGATTAATTTTTGTTTTTCAATTATGATTATACGTTAGATACTATCATTACATATTTAAAGAACTTCAGTACAAATTAAAGGTCAATTGATTGTGTTTTAGTTGCATACTAACAGTATAGAGTTGTTTAGAAATATATCAAATATAAAGCATGATAATTTTAAGTAATACCTAAAGGTTTTACTGGAAATAACTACTATTACCTAGTTTAATATTAGTATTTTAAAAACTTATTAGCCAATTATTCTCTTGAGTATATGTGCATCAGCTTTCCAATATTCCTCTCTTGACAAGGCAGCTGCCAAAGAGATTTCTTATTCAGTCTATCATAGTGGCTTAGGTTAATAGTTTGACCAAACTTGTCAGACTGATATGATATTCATCATGGCATTTTCAGCTGCTATTTTTTCTGTTGAATTTCCAGTGCTACTAGCATAGTGTTTACTCACAAAACATGTGTTTACTATGCAAATGCTCCGCAATACCAATATAATTAGCCTAAAATTGAGGATTAGTACCTCTCAGAAAATAAGGTGTTGAAGTATTCAAGAATAATGAGAAAGTGGATCTTCAAAAGATCACTATAATTCAAGTAGAAGCTGCTGCTTCTGGCAGCTTGTGGCATTAGAAGCTAACAGTATAAAAAAAGCTTGAAGCTTGCGTTGTATAATATTGTGTAGTAAGTCATATTATTTTCCTAAGAAAAAATTCTGCTTGATAGTAATACAGCACTGAAAATGTGATCAAGTTCAGTATTTTTCAGGAATTTCTTTCCTACATTGAATTTTTCTTGTTGCAAGTCAGGACTGTTTTCTGTCATCCTTTCACTGGGCACCTCTGAGAAGAGTATGTCCTTCTTCATTAAACTCTTCTCTCAAATAAGGTCATAAACTCACTTCTGATATTTTTATGTTAAATATCTGCTGTGGATCTTTAAGTACTTTGTCTCTCAGTCACCATATAGTTAATGTAAATCTCAGATGCTATGACTTGGAGAATTATGTAGAATCATAAAATCATAAAATCCCTAGAGTTAGAAGGGACCTTTAAAAGTCATCTAGTCCAACTCTCTTGCAATGTACAGAGGCATCTACAGCTAGATCAGGCTGCTCAGAGCTTGGTCCAGCCTGGCCCTGAATGTCTCCAGGAAAGGGGCTTCCACCACCTCTCTGGGCAACCTGTTCCAGTGCTTCACCACCCTGACTGTAAAAAACTTTTTCCTTAAATCTAACCTAAACTTCCTCTCTTTCAGTTTGAAACCACTCCCTTGTCCTATCTCCACAGACCCTGCTTAAGATTCTGTCCCCCTCTTTCTTGTAGCTCTACTTTAGATATTGAAACACAGTGATCAGGTCACCTCGGAGCCTTCTCTTCTCCAGGCTGAATAGCCCCAGCTCTCAGCCTGTCTTGTAGGGGAGATGTTGCATTCCTGGATCATTTTTGTGGCCCTCCTCTGGACATGCTCCAACAGGTCCATGTCTCTCCTGTGCTGAGGACTTGTTCTGGTTTCAGCCGGCAGGCCTGGAAACCCCACACAGCCTTTCGCTCACTACCCACCCCCCCACAAGCTGGGATGGGGGAGAGAAGAATCGAGAAATAAGGTAGAACTTGTGGGTTGAGATAAAACCTATTTACTAACAGAAAGAGGAAAATAGAGTACAATAACAGTAATGATAAGTATATACAAAACAAGTGATTGTACAAAGCAATCGCTCACCGACCGCGATCGATGCTTAGCCAATCCCCAAGCAAACGGACCCTCCCAGCTCACTTCCCTTCCTTATATTACATGATGTCATATGGTATGGAATATCCCTTTGGTCAGTTTGGGTCTGCTGCCCTGGTCCTGTCCCCTCCCAGTTCCTGGCTCCTTATGCCTTCTAACTGGTTCACTGAGGAACAAAATATGTCCTTGGCTGTGTTCAACACTGCCAGGTGTTATCAGTTTTGTTTCTCTTCTGGGAACAAAACATAGCTTCATACCAGACACTGTGAGAGAAGTAACTTCTGTTAGAAACTAAGATAGGACTCCACATCTGGATGCAGTACTCAGGTGAGCTCTCACCAGCGCAGAGTAGAGGGGTAGGATCACTTCCCTCAGCCTCCTGGCCACGCTTCTTTTGATGCAGCCCAGGATTTGGTTGGCTTTGTGGGCTGCGAGGGCACATTGCTAACTCATGTCCAGCCTACCATCCACCAGTACCCCCAAGTCCTTTTTGGCAGGGCTGTGCTCTATTCTTTCATCCCCCAGCTTGTATTGATAGCGCGGGTTACCACGGCCTATGTGCAAGACCTTGCAGTTGGATGTGTTGAACCTCATGAGGTTCTCCTGTGCCCACTGCTCAAGTCTGTCTAGGTCTGTTTGGATAGCATCTCATCCCTCAGGCGTGTCAACTACACCACACAGCTTGGTTTCATCTGCAAACTTGCTGAGGGTGCACTCGATCTCACTGTCAGTGTCATTGATGAAGGTATTGAAGAGTATCAGTCCCAGCACTGACCCCTGAGGGACCCCACTCATCACTAATCTCCATCCAGACATTGAGCCATTGACCACTACTCTCTGGGTTCAAACCTGCAGCCAGTTCCTCATCCATCAAACAGTCCACCCATCAAATCCATATCTTTCCAGTTTGGAGAGAAGGATGTTGTAGGGGACCGTGTCAAAGGCCTTGCTGAAGTCCAGCTTAATGATATCAGTGGCTCTTCCCTTGTCCATTGATGCAGTTACACTACCATAGAAGGCCCATGAGGTTGGTCAAGCAGGACTTGGCCTTGGTGAAGCCATGCTGGTTATCTCGTATCACCTCCCTCTCTTCCACGTGCCTTAGCATAGCTCCCAAGAGGATCTGCTCCATGATCTTCTCTGGCACAGAGGTGAGGCTGACAGGTCGGTAGTTCCCTGGATCTTCTTTTCTACCCTTCTTAAAAATGGGTGTGATACTACCTCTTCTCCAGCCAGCAGGGACTTTACCTGATCACTATGACTTTTCAAATATCATCGAGAGTGGCTTGGCAACTACATCAGCCAATTCCCTTAGGACTCTGGGATGCATCTCATTGGGACCCATAGACTTGTGGATGTTCTTCTTATATATTCTTCTGTTCAGTTATGACTGAATTTGTCTTCTAGATGAAGGATATAATTAGAATTACTCAGGAGTCTTCCACTGAGAAGTCTTTTACAATGGAAAATGTACCATTTTATCAACATTTTATAAGCATGTACTTAATTTGGTAAAACTTACAAAAGGAAGTAGCTCACAAATTCAGGATTATTTTCTAGTAGTAGTGTCTTTATTTGAAGACTCTACTACTGCAGCTGCTACCACCTTCCAGGCATCACCTCCTGAGATGTAAGAGAGTTAAATTTGTTCATTTTTCTCTTCACTATTCATTTTTCTCATCACAGTCCTCAAAGACTCAAAACTCTAAGTCACAAGAAAAAGATAACATCCTACAAACTCCTGTTATTGTCAAGAATTAAAACAGGGTTTTTTATTTTTTATTTTTTTAAATCTGAGCACTTTCATAGAACAAGAGAAACATACTCCAACTGCACATACGCAGAAAGAACTGCTTAAGTGGTCTCTTACCAGAGTGTCTTATGTGGTCTCAAGATGGAGCAACCAAAAGTAAAATGGATTCATAAAAAGCACACTGAAATTATTCTAAAATAAATGTTTCATGAGAAACATTTGTTCTTGGTTTAACATGGTGTTCATTAAAACAACAACAAAACCAAAAGCACATACAGAATAGATACAGATATACAAGTAAAAGTGGATTATTTTGATAGGTGGAGATACACCATTTAATGATACATTCCAGATCAAATGACACAGGCAACATAAAAGCTTTCAATACTACCAAATACATGGAAATTAAAAGATGAAAGAGCTCTCATTCTGCAGTATTAGATAACTGTTCCATCAAAAAATCAATGAAAGGTATGTTTTGTGTTTCGGAGTTGGTAACAATGAAATCACATTACAGATCTGTAGGAAATAAGGCAGAAACAACTTCACTGGGTTCTTTAGTCCATCTAGCTCTCTTATGCCATGATCAAATACAGGCTTCTAAGGAAGAAAAGGTTAAAGAATGACAGTTTGCAATCACTAGCATTTGCTAGTAGAAAATTTTAATTAAAAAGAATACCACACATAAGTGATAGNTCAACCCACGCATTTTACTGCATATCTCTCTACTTCTCTCCCCCGTCCCATTTGGGGAGGGGGGAGGGTGAGTGAATAACTGTGTGGAACTCAGCTATCTGCTGAGTTAAACCATAACACTAACCTAAGAGAAGAAGAACACAGAGAGAAGGGGAATCAAATCTTTTCATTGTAGTATGAAATAGGAATTGCAGAGCGGCTGGTAGGAGAAAACAGCATTCACAAAAAAAAAGAAGTTTGTGGTATTTTTTTTTAAATGTGTAAAAAAGCATAACAAAGGATACATCTAAAGAAGATGGAACTGAAAGGAGCTTAAAAACGTAGTCTGACAGTAAAAATAGATTTTCTCTTCTTTTTTCTGCATCCCTTGATTTGCTGGTTTTTTTTTTTTTTCCCCATACCATTTTTAGGGTGATATTTCCTTAAGTACCCCTGCCTTTCCCCCTTTTGATTTTTCTGTCATTATGAATTTGCATTTTTAACTTCAGGGCTCATTTTTGCATAGCTGTTTGAAACAGGAACCTTGCATTCACATTGATAACTTCCCTCTGAGCATACCTTATTTCTCTAAACCATGAAAGTTTTTATTAACAACAATGGCAAGAAAAGCAGCATTCATACTTGGCCTGTGTCCCATCTTCTTGGCTGTCATCTGTTTTTATCCTAAGTTACTTGCAGAGAGAATTGCCATTATTCTTACATTGTTTTCTCAGTTGCCTTTCTCTCATCCATTTTATCCCTCAGTCCAGGTAGCTTTTTTTTTTTTTGTTGTTCCTTTTGGTGAGGTTTATTTCAAAAAGGCAATCTTGAGTCTAACTTTAGGTTTATCTGTCTGGGTTTCTTTTATAACTGGTGAAGAGAAATAGGTTGTTTTAGGCGTTGAATGAATGAAGAAGCTGAATGCTGGAGAATGGTTTACTCATTTGTTACAAGCAGCTTAATAGAACCTGAAACCTAAAATAGAAATCTAAAAATCTACCATTGAAAATTGATTCTTTTCATTTATGTAATTCAGTAATCTCTCTTTAACAACTTCCATTATAACTTCTTCCTTGAGAAGTAGTAGGAGAAATCTTGTCACATCAGCCAAATTCTCTTACTTTTAAGTAAGGTTAAATAACTTAAAAAAGCTACCTTCTTTTTCCATAAAATATTTAATTGCTTCCCATGGCTTCTTTCTTCCTCATCTCCTTTGAATATTATCTTCATTCACATTTTCTGCTCTTCTTTCTCAGTTCCATAGATGGCTATCTGCTCATTCCTTCTCTTCTTGTGGGGACTTATGAGCAGACTGAAGCCTGCCTATGAAAATGGGTGTCAGAAACCAGCAGACCACCTGTCTGGGTATGCTTATGCTACTGGTATCAAATAATATATTAAAGTCAAACAAAACTAGAACTATTACCCATGTTCAGATATTCAGCATCTTGCATCATCAGAACAGAAGTGGTTGAGTAAGAACAGTTTTGGGCAGCTCTCACAAAACTATCTTCAGGATATTACAGAATTAATACAATATTACAAAATGTAATAGCCTGACAGGTGATGCAGAGCATCTCCACTTTCCTGCAGAAATCTTGTACATGTTATAGGCAGAATTTGCCCAATATTCATATTGCTTCAGCTAGCTAGGCAATGCCCATTGCTTGGGGCTAATATATAAATATTATAATACAATTTTAAAAGAAAGTTTGCAGAGCTTAGAAGACTTTGCATGCATCCTCTCCTTAGAAGAAGCACTTTGAATGAGAACATTTTTAACTATCAAAATATGACTCACCTAAACACAGTTGTTAGGGCAAGTCATCCATGAGAAACAATTTGTTCCAAACTAAAAATGATATTATCATAGATAATGTCAATGATAATCGTAAGCCCTGAAATGATATATATGTAAGGATTAAAGGACAGGAGAACAAGATAGAATTTTCTGATAAGAGGAGCTCAACCATCAAATTATGCGTCTGAGGGCAAACTACTGAGGTGACATAAAATAAAAGCACAGAAAATGATCAGAAAGAAAGAGGTGAAATATCTCTTAGTAAGACATTTTCCAAAACTTACTTTTGGGATGTGATATTTCTGATTGAAGCTACCAAAAACTGTTCACTATTACATTTTGCAAGATATTGTTCTGCTTCATGACTTCTGAATATATTGAAGAACTATCGATCAGAAGGTACATTGACAAGGCAGCACCATAAAGAGAGCAATTTGAGTGTAATCATTAAAATGTAATCATTAAAATGCATATACTGCATACATACTAGCAACTTTAGGTAGATTACAGTGAGAGTTACTGGAACAGGATAATCATGAGGCAAGGATGTTGTGATAAATAATGTTAAACAGACATTTCAATGCAATGATTTTTGCTCCAAAAATAAATAAAAAAACCACACAACCAGGATATCTGGTTATTAAGTCAATGTACTCTGAGATTCATTAAGTGCTTTGCCAAAGAAATTTAATGGCTATTGAATGCTTGCTAGTGTAGTAAAATAAAGATATTAAAAATGTGTTAGCTGAATATTGTTAGCACTGGTAATAATACCAGCGAAGATATGAAGTGAAGGGCTTCAGCACATACTAACAACCAGTACCAACTTCCCAGAGTTATATACGAAGTGTGCAGCTTCCATAAGGATTCCATATCTTTGCTGCGATATGTGGTCCTCATTGGAGGATGAGAAATAAACAGCACCGCAGTTTTGGCCTTTCATCCCCTCCTATCTTTGGTGTAAATGGTGAAAATCCATTCACTAGTATGTCTCTGTCTTGACTGCCTGTGTTAGATATTCTTGTATGTGCAGTGCTACCCCCATTCGTTTTATCGTGTACTTTACATAGATAAGGTATTTGAATTGAAGCACTGAACTACTCAAACAACAACTTACCTTCTGGAAGATTTTGAATAATGCAAGCAATATTCTGAAAGAAAATATGAGTTTATGATACTTGACACTATAAAAAAAAGTTATCACAAAGCACTCAAGTAATTACAGACGTTTTGAGAATTGGCCATTATTTTGTACTAGTAGCAGCAGGCACTTCTTACAAGTGCCATTTGAAACCATCAAAACTAGTTATCAACAGAAGACTTTAAAAAGTTGAATTTAGATAAAATATGACCCACTGAAATTCCCACTAGATTTCTTTCTTATAAAGGACAAACAAACCAGGCAGCAATTTTGACAGGAGGTATTCAAGTATTAAGAGATGTAGACTGCACTAAACTTCTAGTATGATGAGTAGGAATAATAGACTTCAAAGGTTTGCTTAAAAAAAAAGAATGTCATAGCTCTTGGGAGTAAAACATAGGAGCAGAAAGTTAATATATTGAATTCTGTGCAGTCTATAGCTGTCAAAGCCTGACCCCTTTAAAATAGAATTGTCTGAACAATTAACTTCAGAATAAAAGAAACAAAGTCATAATGAGGTGACAGTGAAAGAAAATCCTTTCCTCAGTTCTGAAACAGGATACTTTTATTTTTTTTATTGAGTGAAAAGAGTCCTAGGGGGCACATTTATACTACTTATAACATATAGTAACACTTGGAGAAGATTCTTTAAGATGAAAGTGTAAGTAGTTTGAAAAGACAGAGAGGGTGCAGGAAAAGTCTCATTTGGTTGCTCCTACGGCTTTTGATTTTGAAATTACTTCATTGGTGGTGCTTTCTGGAGTACAGATTTTTTGTCATACAGCTCTGACAAACACTTCTTGTTAAATTCCAAACAATCTGGAGATCTCTTGTGTTTCATTTGCCAAAATGAATTGGTTAAAATGAGAAAATAGCTAATTATTTGAACTTTCTGTTGATCTGAAGTACATAAATATACTAATGTTATCCCCTTAATTCTCTTTACAATTTATAGAGCATGTCTTCAAAAGAATTTTGTTAGTTTATTATTTTACCCTTATTTTGAAAATGGGAAACTAAGAAACGGAAAAGTTAAGATATGTAACTTAAGATATGTACTTTTACAACTATTTGGATCCAATTGATCTGCTGAGAACAGATCAATCCTTGTAAAACATCTGTATGATATAGAAGTCAGCTTTAAAGCTTGTCTTAAAAAGTGATATTTAAAAAATTGTTTATTAAGGTTGTTTTTCATTTTGAATCACTTTCTGTTTTTTAAAAATTCTGATCAGCAACATGTGGAAAACAATACCATTTTGGCGAGAGTGATTGAAAATTAATCACTAGAAATACCAAGATTGCAATATTTCACTCTTTAAAACTATGTAAAGCTTTAATTAGATGGCTTGTTTCATTTCATTGATCCAAAACAGTATATCTGAATAAAAATTTTGAAAAGAAGAACTGTCGAAGCTCAGATTACTTGTGGAAATAACTTTAATCATCTGGGGAGCAGAGGAGCAGGAACTGATCTCTCTGTTCACAGTAACAAGACCTGAGGAAACGGCGTGGAGCTTCATCAGGGGAGGGTCAAGTTGGGGATTAGGAAAAAGTTCTTCACCATAGGGTAATCAGTGGTCACAGCTTCAAGATGCTGCAGTTCATGAAGCATTTGGAAAATGCTCTCGGACATGACATGGGGTTTGATTTTTGAGTGGTCCTTTGTGGAGCTGGGAGTTGAACTCAATGATCCTTTTGGGTTCCTTCCAGATTACAATATCCTATGATTCTATGATAAGTAAGTCAGTGTATATTTTGAATGGATCTGGACAGTCTAGCCTGTGCAGAAGAGATAATAGAAGTTTGCAAAACCGTTACGTGTAAGTATTTAAAATTTCACCGTGTCACACAGGGCACATTTGAACCTGCTTACATTCTCAGAATAAAGTTCTAGGCATTAATCTTCTGTTTTATTTACAGAAGGAACATTGAGCACTATCTAAACTGGTTGCTAAGTACATTCTTGTTTGGATAGTATTATATTTTTTAGATATCTCCCTGTTGCTGCAGAGGAAAAACATGCTGCTTGCACTAAAATCTGATCTATTCAAATATTTGCTAGCGCATTTTGTTTTGTGCAAGGCCTTTTCTAAAAGTGGTGACACCAGAAGGCCAGAGTTGCTTTTTTTTTAAAATTTTCTTCTTTTTTTTTTTTTTTAAAGCTGTCAATACTACTGTAATCCAATTTGTAAAAATGTTAAAAGAAAGCTTCAGAAATTGATTTATTTCCCCCCTTCAGGCTATTTTTATATGTTGTGGGGCTTCTAAGACACTTGTTATCGTTCCATTTCCACTTACACTGGCTTTATTTCACTGATTTTTGTGAAGGTGCTCTGATACTGTAATAAAAGTTGAACCTGTAAAACCTACAGAGCTGGAAATGAGGATGATTTTTCAGTTATTAGTAGCTGGTCTGTGAGGAGAAAAAGAGAGCTCTTCGCAGACTTTTTCCAAATTCCATTTAGTGCAGAGGCATTTGTGTTCCTGTGATATGATTTCGAAGTTTGAGGTGATTTTTTTTCTCCTTTTCAGATGAAAAGCTCTGTATATTTTTCATTTCCAAACCACTCACAAGTGACAGCATGAATTTAATCTACAGTACTCTGAGTGGATTCATAAAACAGTTTCAGATAAATTTCATCTTCATTTATTCTGAAGTTGAATCAACTGTTCATTGCTGTAATGTTCTTCCCAGTCTTGTGTAGCTCTCTCTCTAACACCTTATGACTATGAAATACAAGCTAGCTTTAACCCTGAAGTTGTATAAAATAATGTAACAGTATACACAATTGTGGATTAATGCAACATACCTGGCTAAAAGAAGACTGAAAGTGACATTCATGTGTGACAGCAGTCAGACAAAACTCTTGTAAATGTAAGCTTAAACTTATTAATTCAAACAGTTGAAAAGATTATATGTTAAATTTTTTGACAAAGTATGGGTGGCAAAGAACACTGAGAGCTAAATTTTGCTGACTGGATTCCTGATATATATACATTTATATGTACATACATTTTATAAAAAATGTTAAATTACATCTGTAAGCTATTTCTAACAGTAGTCTTATTACTATATTTTTATTATCAATTACTATTATCAATCTAAGTATTATTATCAATAATCTTATTGATAATTAGATTATCAATAAGATATTATCAATCTAATCTTACTTTTATTAGTGAGCTAAAACATATAGGGTTCTAGGTAACAGACTAGAAGAAATAATTCAGTCCATGAAATACATTTACATTATTTGCTAAAACAGGATTTATTTGAAGCATAATTATTAATTGATTAATTGAACTAAGTCACATTCTTATTTCCATCTATGTAACTTCTACTTTATGCATCTGGGTTCATGTACCAGTACCTCTGAGAGGTGTCTTTGGTCTAAATGTCTGTGTGCTATTACGGAAATGCATATTTTATATAGAATGTCATACAAGACGGGAAAATTTTCTGCCTTATATTGGAAAAAAAGTTTGCTGTTGGATTAAAAATGTTTTTAGGTATTGGTAGCTGGGAGGCAGAAAAGCAGTCTGCCCATATAATTGTTAACCCAGAATACCTGATCCTATGTAAAATGTGAGGTTCTTTTCTCAAGCACAAATTCATTAGCTTTATAGTAACTGAAGTAACTTTGTTTCCATATGGAAAAACTCTGTTTTTATTCCTCTAGGAATAATAGTTTATGGAACTGCTTTATTTTTGGTGCTGCTTCATGGTACTCCTTTATTTTCGTCCAGCTTTATCAAATATTAGACGATGTTTTCTTTCAATGTCATTTAGTATAGAGGCGTACAAAATCATTTCTGTTGCCATATTTTTTGTGTAATGAGTAGAAACTGTCCAGAAATACAGAGCACAATGCTGTAAAGAGAAGTTCTGTCAGTAGAAGGAGCTTCACTGTAGTGCTGGCTTGGTACCTTCGCCTAGCAGTTTGCTTAGCAGGTAGCTGTCAGTCTTCCACTCATTTTAGACAAAAATCGACTTTTTTCTTTTGTAGCTTGTGCTGTTTTGGAGACTGGGACTGTGGAGAAGTAATGTGACTTCCCATTATGCAAGCCTGTCTTTTCTCAGCATGAGAGAACTATCTCAGAACTTTCCTGTGATCCTAGCTCCCTCCACAAAGTGGTAGCTGTCATGACCTGCCAGGCCTCCTCCAGCAGCTGCTGTCCCTAGCAGAGTCCTGAGTCCCACCACATTCCTAGCACCTGCCTCTGCTTCAGTTCCCTCACAGCCGTGTGTCGGTTTGGCACTACCCAACTCCCATCATGTTTTTCTGCTCCCATATAGGTATTTGGTAACTGTGGCTGCAGGCTTTGTAGATTCATGATCTTCTGCAGTAAATGGAAGTGTTGCTGCTGTTGCAGTTTAGTGATTATTTAGAGAAGCCAACATTTTTTTTTTTCCTTAAGGTTAAGTATGTCAAAATTGTTAAGTTTGCAACATCTTTCTGCTTTCTGGCTGAACTCAGTGCATTTTGGTTATAGGGGACTTCCTGGACATTACTATGTGAGCTTTTTGCTTCAATTGCTTCTTTCTTTTCTTTACTAGTAAAACATAAATTTTATAATCTTGCAATTAATACCTAGTTAAGCTAAACTCATATGAAACATGAGTTTCCACTTAACCATATCATATAAAAAGTGCACATGAACTTAGCTATGGGAGAGATTTGAATTAAAATCTACTTTTTCCTGTTCAGAACTGAGACTGTAACTTAAATTTCAGGAGAAAGAGTACCAAGTAAGAGATGAGCCTTTTGTATACTGCATGTTGTTAAAAATTGCCTTTATACAAACTTGGACTAGTGTTCCACAAATTAAGTGTGCACACCTTGACCAAATCCAGTTAGGACTGAGAAGCACCTGATATTAATTATTAAAATGAGAAAATGGGGGTAGGGGAGGATAGATGAAGGGCTTGAAAGGTTTTTTTGTAGTGTAGTGAGCTCTAGGAGATGGCTTTTAGAAGAAGTTTTTGGGGCGTTCCGATGTTAATTTTTTACAGAAACTGTGAGCAGGGTGCAGGGAACCAGAAAAGTGGCAGCACCCAAACTTTACGGTGGGCCTTGTACCTGAGAGAAATGGCTGCTGCCGCCACTGATGTTGATGATGATATAGGACTCTGAACATGTGGAAAATAATATAGAGGAAGACTTGGCACTGCTGGAGTGAGAAACGTGAGACCTAAGGGGCTTTAATTTATGACTATTTTCCTAGGAAAGAAAGCTGGTTAATACTCATCAGTGTGAAGAGTTGTTGCTGGACTTTTTCTTTATGCTTAAGAGGTGAGGAAGCAAAGGGTATTTCTCATGCAGAGGATTAGGTATTCTCTCTGAGTTGGGGCTCTGTCATCTGCAACGTTTCCTGTACAATTTTTTAGAGAAATGAGTTAAGGTTAACTTAGGTTTGAGAAAAGTCACCAAATTAGTACTTCTGGGTAAAAGACTTGGCCTTAGGCAGTTTGTTCTATATGTCTTCCCTTTTTCTATGATGTGATTTAAAGAAAAATGTTGAAGCTGGGGATAGTGGGACTTACTCACCTACCTGTCTCTTCTGTGATAGAATATCAGTTAGAAAATAGAGATCTACTAATCTTATAGTAGCTCCTCATACCTTCATGTATGAGACAGTATTTCACTTGTTGGCAGCAGAATGGATGTAAATTATTAAGATAAGGCTTCTGTGGTTTTTATGTGTGGCAAGTAACAGCCTGGTTTGCTGAAATAGATAGGCTAGTCTCTGGGTTTTATGTACAGTTAAGTACCTTCACCTGTGGTAACTCTTCTCAATGCTGGTGGCCGATACAGACAGGAGCTGGCCCCCAGGGATGCCATCTAATAATGATGAGTAAAGCAGGGAGAAATGTATATATAAGCTTTAACAGTGTTCTCTTCTGGATCCTGTAGGGATTATGTAATGAAGCTGGGTGGTCTGCAAGAACATGATCCATACGAGCAGTAGTAGCCAGATTTATTTTCTTGTTTTTGTTTTTTTTTTTTAAAAAAAACTTTTTTATTATCTCTGACATTTGCAAAACCGAGCTTTGCTCCAGGAATGCAAGTTATAGTAATGAACAACAGAGATGACAGTTCTCCAGGATTTGGAAAATAATACTGCAAAAATCATTTTACATTTGCTTCTTTGTGATTCTACCTTGTTGGTGGGTGCCATTTGCATGACTATAAACTTGCATAATAAGAATAGTTATATGACATTGTATATTTTAATTTTGGTCTTTGTAATTTCACCATAAAATATGCTACCTATTAACACTGAGAAGTAATCTTGTTTAGCTACCATCAGATTCCCGCTGTGATTGTAGTTCATGGACAGGACTTAAAATGACATGACTATGGTACTGTACATGCTCTTACAAAACTGCATGCTTTATTCTTAGCTATTTTCTGGGATATTTTTAGTTGACTAGTACCCTTTTTTTTTTTTTTGGTAAGTTAACAAAACTTGTAACTCTTTCAGCATCAAAATAGCACCTCTCACCCTTCTCTTAATTTGTAGAAGGGAACTTCAGAGATGATATGGCTTCATAAAAGGTCATTTTATAATCACAATTAGAAAAACTACACACTATGAAAATAAAAGTCCCAAAGTTTCTGACAGATTTTAACAAACCTAGTGGGAAGAATAGCTGCCGCTCTGCTGAAAACCCACAGGACCTGGTGCTGGAGTAAGTACCCCAGGGATATCACGGCATTACTCACTTTCTTAAGTGTAAATCTTTGTATCAAAATGCTCATAGGAATAAGTACACATACCGGAAATATTATACCAAGTGAAATATACCTGGTTTTAAGGTTCTTTCCTTTAAAGAATTTACAGAACTTTAAACGTGTGATTTGCACAGTGCTACAGACAAGTGAGGGTACTGGCAGCGTGGGTTGCAGGACTCTGTGAGGAGAGATCAGAGCTACCCAGCCTGCACCAATGGCCGCACTGCAGGGCAGGGCTGGGACCAGCAGAGAAGATGGTGGTGTCTCTGGGAAACAGGTTTAAGAAAGGGTAAAAATGCTGCGCAGCAGAGTGTGAGGAAAAAAGCGTGAGGAGCAACCCTGTGAAGCCCAAGGTGAGAGAAGGAGTGGGGAAGTAGGCGCTCCTGAGAGCAGAGATTGCCCTGCAGACTGTGGAGGAGACCATGCGAGAGCAGATAGTCCTCCATGAGCTGTACTGAAGCAGGTGGATATTCCCTGGAGGAATTGCAGCCTATGGAGAGCTCATACAGGACCAGAGAAAGAGTGTGAGAGGGAAGGAGTGGCAGAGAGAAGCTGTCATGCAGTGATCATAGTGCCCGCTCTCAATAGTGTAGTGCTGCCCCATGAGTGGGGTGAGGGACTGTGGAGATTGCGTTGGGTGTGAAGACGTGGAGTTGAACCAGTGAGAAAGGGAGCATGGAGGAATGTATTTGTTTCTCTTTAATTGGCAATAAACTAATTTTCCCTAAGTCGAGTCTGCTTTTCCTGTGCTAGTAACTGATAAGCGATCTCCCTGGCTTTCTTTTTTTCCACTTCTGCTGAGGAGGGGGAATGAGAAGACTGCTGGGTGGGAGTTGGCAGCTGGCCAAGATCAACCCACCACAAAGGTATAGATAAGCTATATTCAAAGCTATAAACAGATGTGAAATAGCACCTTTTAAATATATTTCAATATGTTGTACTTAATATTTGAATTTTGTGATGTAGTAGGGTATTTCTAGAGAACTGCAGTAAGGGTACCCTTTGATTTGCCTTACTTCTGGTCAGCACAGTTTTTGAGGCAGCACCTCCCTGTATGATTGTGTTTTTGTATGGCATGACAAGTTTTATACAGAATGAGCTTACAGATATCCTCATTCAAATGACAAATTTAGGAATTGTATGTAAATCCTGAAAAGGTATGACAGTGGCAGACAGCTCTTTGGTGTTTCACATGGCACTTAGTGACCTATACCATTCCAATAGGTAGCTGAAGACAGCAGTAAAGTTCACTCCTTACTTTTCTTCTAAGTGCTCAACAAACATTCCTTCAATTGCTCCTTGTGTGTACATCATGTGCTCCAGGCCCTTTGCTTCAGCCTGTTAATGCCTGTTTTCTACTAGGGTGTCCCCAGATGTACAAGCAGAAGGCAGAGAGGTTGTGAGCAGAGCCAGCTGGATCTGCTGGGTACGCTATTGCTATGCTGTATCTTATATGTATATATTCAGGGAAACAGTTGATCACAGCATGAACTGATGATTGAGCACATGGTGGAGGGGTGTGGCTGGCTTGGGGAATACTGGTAGATCACTTGCACCTGTGACCGGAAGAGGTGGACCTGGGCTGGGGTTGCCCCAGGCTTAGATAAAGGCCAGCCCGGCAGAGAAGGAAGTGGCTTGAGAGAGAGAGGATTGGAAAGTAGCCTGAGAAAGAGAGAGAAGATTAAGAAAGCTGCTGGAGAAGCAGCAGCACAGGGAAGGAGCTGAGAGAGTAGAGGATGATGTGCAGCACAGACCCTGGCCTCCATATGAAATGAATGGTGTAGTCATAAGAGTTTTGGGACCTTTTCTGTGATGGTATATATGCTTGTTTGTAGATCTTGTCATTCAGACGTCACAAGAAATGTTTGTCTTCCAGTTAAAGGCTAACTTCAGTACTGTTCTACCATTGCATTTTCTATTATAGGTTTTGCTTCTTTGTGGACAATCCAAATATAGTCCATCTATTATTAAGAAGTATTTTAGTGTGTGTTTTGTGCAGCTTCATGCACTTAAAATTAAGGAAGTGGCAATATTTTAAAGTGTTGTCATATGCTCAGCGTGAGACAGTGCAAGTTTATCAAATGGCGGTCTTAATAGTGGAGCTTTCTTCGCACAGACCTGTCTGTCTGAGCAGCTCCTGCTTTGGTTACGGTGGATGCCTACACATTAATTGCTGAAGTACGTTTCCAGGGTAAAGGAATATGTGAAGGTGTGTGATTTCTCCTGCAGGATAAAATGAATGTACAAAACAAGTTATGATTCATCAGCTATAATTACCTAGCAAAAATCTTAGTAAGGAGAGGAAAAAAAAGACTTGGTGTGTTAACAGTGTTTTCCTTCTAGAAATTACTTTGAAGTATATGAATAACACTCTAGATTTTCATCTGTTATGTATTTGTCATTTGCTCTCAATTTCTTGGTATTTGATGTCACTGAATTCATTAGTATACTATGAAAAAATGCTTTCAGAAATATTCTGGACAGCAAGACTACTGTAGAGGCACTCCGGTAATCTGCTGAACAACAGAAATGCAGAATTTTTCTATTTGAATTTTCCCCCAACTTTTTTATGGGAATTACAGCAACAATATATGTTACATCAACTTGAAATATGTTTTTGCATTATTTTCTTGAAGATTATTACATATTTATTTATTCCTAGGTCTGTAAAACCTCTAGGTGCGCTGATTAAAGTTGTGAAAGAACATATTTGTCTTCCTTTAATGTGAATTTCATTGTCAATTAGATGAAAGAATGTTATAGTATTTCAAAGGGGATACTGAAGAAGCTGTTGTATTTAATGAACAGGTAGAGTCCGTATTATAGCAGTGATGCTTATTACCATAGCAGAATCAAAACAAGCAGGCCAAGAAACAAGAGCTCAGGTTGCCTTCAGATGGGCTCGTGTGGGTTCATATATATGAACCAAAGCTATGTGAAAGTGGAACAAACGCTGGTCAGGAATGAAGTAGCTAAGGCCGTGTAGTTCTGCATTTATGTAATAATTTTTTGAGGGTTTCTTTTGCTTGTGAAGTGTTGAGATTAAGTTCTATCTTTCTGTGTTTCAACTTGATTTTTCTTTCTTCCCCCACAATAGATACTAGTTTCCTAAAACAGAGTTCTTTGAAACCCTTCTCAAAGAAGGAGAAAATGTGCATGTAAGATCAGAAAATACATATCCTAAATTAATAATGAACTGTTATAACTGTACATTACAGATATAGGGCAGTAGCAATAACCACTATGATTTATTTAGTAGAACAAGAAGCATGTTTCTCTAAAAACTGCAGCATCTAGATAGATAGTGAAGGTGACAAAACATACAAAAGCCTGAATATAAGATGTGGCAAGCCTCATGGTAGTTCTGCTGCTTCAGGATTCAGGAAAAAATCAAGTTGGTTAGGTCTGGAATTGGAGTAAATTGAGTGGAAAGAAATAGCAGTAATAGGTTGACAAGTACACGGAAGGTGAAAAGATTAGAGCAAGCAGTTAATAAGTGCATGGGAGACAATGGTTAAAAAGAAATAAATAGCAGAAAGCTTTCCTGACTTACATTGCTTTGACTATATGCCTTCATATGTATTCATTAAAGCTCTTCTCACTCACTTTGATCTCTAACTCATTCAAGTCATTATTTATTTTCCAAAGCTCAAAATTGAAAAGAGACAAGGTACCACCTGTCTGGTGTAGTTCAGACATGAAGTTTGTCTTGGGTGATTTTACATGTGAGAGCTGAAAGTGGTCTGAAATAAACCTGATTTTTGCACAGAACTTGTAGATCAGTAACACTGCGGTACAATCATGTTGTTTACAGTTATCTATTTTCTGCAGTTCCAGATGCTAATTAATGAAGTACAGCATCATTATACAAGGCATTTCAAACAGTTTTTTTTTTAAGGTTGAAATTGTCTTAACTATCCAAATTAGAAATCTATCAAAGTTTTATTTTTATTTCCAGGAAATGTAAGGTATGTTTTTTCTGAAGATAAAAAAAAAAATTGGAGTAATCTTTGATATTCAATAAGTTGACAGAACAGCCAATTGACAGTTAAACAAATTAGATCCATATTGTTTTGAAGAAGCAACTGAAGGACACATGGATAGTCCAAACTAAATTGCAATAGGTATTGTGTGTGAATCAAGACCTGGTTATCTATTTCTTGGTGCCCTAAACTTACAAGTATTGAATTCCATCGAAAAATTCATGGTCTCTGCGAACACTTTTTTCTTCAGCACTCTGTATTGGAGAGTGCACAGGTAAAGGAGGGTTAAAAGGCTTGAGAACATGTTGAAGTTTTGTAGTGAACATTTAGATTGCAACAGGAGTAAAAAGCATAATATTTTTTTTGTAAGAATACAAAGTTGTAAGACTAACCACATGTAATGATGCGAGGAGAGCTTTATTTTAAAGGTTGCAATTATTTTTGCTTCTTTTATTATGCAGGTTATCTGGATTTCAGCTTCCGTCATCTATTGTGAGCACAGGATCTATCCTCACCCTCTGTTTCACCACAGACTTTGCTGTCAGTGCTCAAGGTTTCAAAGC
Organism: Penelope pileata; assembly: GCA_013396635.1. Lineage (NCBI taxonomy): Eukaryota > Metazoa > Chordata > Aves > Galliformes > Cracidae > Penelope > Penelope pileata. The sequence goes on along the minus strand of WBMW01005215.1, from coordinate 117,319 downwards.
TATCTATGAAGGTGAGAATTATTTTCCTACTAGGTCTTTTTTTTACTGGGAATACGTTTTTGATGCTGAGGCATGTTTCAGTTTTCATTGTTTGACGTTGGAATCATCGTTGACAATTGTATAACCTCTTTTGTGGCTTACTTAAATGTTACTACATCATGGCCATAGTCTTGATTTTGATGTTTAATTCAATCAAACAAATACTTTAATTTCTACTAGGATTTTTAATCAAACTTGTCAAGTTCCTAAAGCTGGATTAGGAAATGCTTACATTTAAATTGCTTCCTTTATTATTTCTTGAATTTCTTTTGACAACTTCTTTAGGCAATGCCTGACTGGAGGGGTTTAATGATAAAAATGAGAAGAGATATGGATACTAACTGGTCCTGAAAATCAATCAGTAATCTTCTTGTGGGGGAAATTTGTATATGCACATATGAGTTATTCCGTTATTTT
>WBMW01005215.1:90933-111169 GCA_013396635.1 Penelope pileata | reverse complement strand
AAAAAAAAAATACTTCATTTCTTCATTTCAGCAGTACTTGAAGGACCAGAAGTTAGAAATCTGGAATGTTATTTTCTTAGACTGCTCAGGGCAGAAACTTTGGAACTGGAAGTTCTAGGAAATTCTTTCCTAGAAAAATGATGGTGTAATGGAACATGTTGTGACTGAATAAATTCTACTTGAATTGACAGAAAATAAAATGAAATTTTATAGGACTTATCAACTGGTGAATTTTTTTTATCCAAAGAGTGATTCTGTAAGAGGCTTGTCTGCCACATTATTCCACTGTTGAGCTATGTCAGCTGTATTCTGCTTTCTAGCTCTTGAGTAGCTCAATTTCTAATGTAAAGACAGCCTTTGTGTTGCTATTAGCTGTTGAAAAAGGGATTACATGAGTTAAGACATGTTTTTGGAACTACCTTTTTTGGCCGCCTCCGATCCTGGAAGAACAGATTATTTTGTGCCTTCTAATGACTTATCGATCCTTATAAGAACTACTGTGTTCATTGGTTTGTGCATTAAAGGCAACAACCAACGTAGTGTTGGTGGTTCATATCTTGTAATCATTTAGTGAGATTGTAAGCCTCTGTCCACAGAAGTCTTGTTCTCCTATTTGGGATCACAAACCTAATAGGGAAATGATTTGGGGAAAAAATAGTGGGCTTTGTGGAGCAACTGTTCACTGAGAAACAAGGCTAAAACTCTCATAATTCTGAAGTTGTGTTGAACTTCTTTTTTAAACTCAGCCATGTAAGGAATGTATGGAATACATCTTCTCTCAAAGTGCTTTTCTAGAACAAGTCATGTAACGTGACTCAACGTAGCTGGCGTTTTTCTTCTTTCATTTTGCAGCCAACTGGGATCTGAGGGACTAGTTTTTCATGTTCGTGGCCTTGTAGTTTTACTAGAGATAAGATTTCAGCTAAGTAGCCTGTATCCCCTTCTGGCCCGCACCCCAAATTTATTGTAAACAGTGACTACTTCCAAGACATTAAAATCAAGAAAGGGCTCTCGTTAACTAAAGAGCCTGTATTCTGTTCAAACTTCATTTTGTCTGAAATGTTAGTTCTGGACATGCTGCTTTTTTTAAATCTTTCCCTATGTGGAAACTGAAATATTTATTCCTAGTGTCTGGTCTGGATAGCCAAATTAATCAAAGTAATTTCTTGATGTGTTTATCCCTCAGTCTCTGTGTTAAAAGTCCTACTTTATGGGATATACCTGATAATTAGAAAATAGAGTTTACTTATTTTCAGAATGGTCTGCATTAATGTGAAGGTCCCAGCTGAAATGCAACTGACACCTAGTTTTTAATGATTCTGAAGTGTAATGCTCTGGCTCTCTTGATGTCTGGTCTCACTTGTAGAGAAAGTTGCTTGTTACTTCGGTACAAAGTAGGGAAAGTTGAGTTGGGATTTAATGTCTGAGAGAATAAAAGTGCTTTTTCAGCCATACTTGTCTGATTTCTTGTTAGTAGTAGCATCTTTTTTTGAGCTTATTTTTCTTCGTTAAAGAAACCAAACTTATTTTTTATACATACAATTTCTGCTTAATAGGATGCAGAGACTTTTTTTTAAATGTTTACTATTAGTAATTTATTTGTACTTGTTACAACCCTACTTGCAATGACAAAGACGGCTTAGGGCTTTTGTGTCTTTTTTGTTTTTAAAGAAATATTAATAATTTCAATTTCATCTGGAACCATTGTTTGCAAATTTTTATTCCTGTTAAACTGACTGTGTTCAGACTATTGTAGGATGGAACGATTATTTTCAGAATAAAACCTTTAGTTTAGGAGGCCAGAAAATAGAATCTTGGCTTTGCTACCTTACTAAAGCCAGCAGCCATGATCCTGATTAATTAAACGCAGCATAATCTATTATGATAGATGGATAGTTATGTAAATACAGCTACGTACCTTGCTTTTCATCTTCTTGTATAGCTTAAAACCATTAATAATTGTGCTTTGAATTACTTTGTTATTCATATTCTTCCCAGTTACTGAGGGCTGCATTTGCATAACCTTTCATGTTTTTCTCCCTTAATTGAAATAATAAGGCACAAGTCTAGAACTTTGCAACAAAATACACTCAAAACAAGCATGTCTAAACTTTGACTAAAACGCTTTTCTTGTTCCATGATGAATGAAGTAGCTGGTATGCCATGTATCTGTTAATTGTGAAGAAAACGACTAGGCTGACTGTAGTTCATGTAGTGTAAGTGCTGCATTTTAAATGGTATTTGAAATCTGCTAAAATCCATCACATAATTTTCATCTTGTGTATGTTGGAAGTCGTAGCTGTCATACAATATTACTGGATCATTTTATAGATTGCTTGTCTAAATATCAATTGTTTATTCACCCAAATAATGTCATTAATTTCAATAGGTATATGAAATCGTTACAAATTGACAGAACTGCCCTGAGTACTTGTTACTATGCATTTTGTATTGGTGTCCTTTAACACTTACTTAAAACACTCTGAAATCTTTCATCATGTATATATTGAAAGATTTCCTGACAACCGTATTTCATTATTCATGCATGATAGACTTCTAAGAGATCTTGCCTTAAGGTTCTTCGAAGCTGGTGTATTGGATTGACCTGAAAAGTGCCATGGGAGGCATGGAAGGCCACGCAATCTTCTTGGCTTTTAGATCTCTGGTTTTCTTACGCTTGTTTAACAAGACAAGGCACATCTGTGTGGTGTCAGTGGATTATAAAGCTAAAATCATAATGTTAAAACAGCAATTCTGGATGTACTGAATCTTGTTTATGGGGAAAGGAGCAGCAGTGTGTCTGTAAAGTCAAGAAGTGTTATTATAATTAGTCTTAAATATCTAAGCATTATTAGTCCAGATCAAACCTTAAAGAAAAGGGAAAAAATTAAACAACAATGCAGTTAAAATTGTTGTGTACACACATTTTCTTTTTCTAGTGTTATGCTCACCTTCTCTGCTCCTCTGGTTCCAGTCACTTAGGATACACTTAAGGTCATTTATATGTGCTAACAAAATTTTATACCTTTCTTCTTTCTTCACAGCTGTCCAGTTCCATGTTGCATCCATATTTACTTGTATGGTGCCTTTTATGTATGTTAGTACTATTTTGCTCTCTTTGGTACTCCTAAAACCAATTTTGTCCAGGTCTATGTTTCTTTAATTACCTACAAGTCTTTTGTACCTGTGGAGTTTCTGGTGCCAAGCCATCTCTGCATGTACTCCTCAGTGCTGCTTCCTGCATCTCCCCTTCTCAAAGCCTCTGCAGTCAAACTAGGCCTGTAATTTCTCTTAAATTATGATATATTGCCAGTTGTAAATATTTCATTTTGCATAGAATAATTGTTTGATAGATCTATTCATACAAAATTGTAGTTATACCATGAGGGGGGAAAAAAGGCAAAATGAATTAGCCTTAGACACCCAGTAATTAGATAAACTACTATCACAGCTAAACGAAATGAAACAATGCTGCAGGCAATATTGGAGAAGTTCTGACAGAGCAGGCCTGACCATAGGAACCCTCAGTCCTGAATGGTAATACCAGTTTACAGGGATATAAGGCTATAAAATTTTGCATGCATGAATCACTTTCCCTAATGAAGCTTCAGTTTGCAAAATTTGTGTGATTTAGTACAAACTTTCATTATAATTTCTGGGTGATAAAACGAAGTTTGTGCATTGCCAGGCAGCTGGAGTGGACTTTACCTGACTAAATACCAACCTTTCTGATAGTCAGCTACAGAGCTAGTCATTAGTTATAATCCATAAGTACTTTCAGAAGGCAGTTAATGTGAGGTGACTGTTATCGTGAGATGCCTGTGTTAAGGTGAGGTGAATCACTTCAAAGCAGAAGTGCCTGTCTGCCTGTGATGACTTAACAACAAAATCTGAAAGGCTAGCTTAGTTGTCTTCAAGTTGAGCATTTTAATCCAAGGTTTAGATCATGTATCTTGCTTGAGAGAAAGTCAACATTTAAACTGAAAGGAATTTTAGTAGAAAAACATGTTTCATCTCTGTGGAAATCACTTATTTCAAATATAGTTCAATTAAGAGTGTTATCTTAGATCATCTTAAATTATTCTACACATTATGTTCTTTGATTCTTTATAAATCTTTTATTTTGGAGGCTGGGAAGAAGTCATGAGATATTCTAAAAACAAAGTGGGGCAGCCTCTCCCTCCCACTTCTGTTTTGAGATGAAAAAACTTTTTTGGAAGCAGAAGCTTATGAGAAAACTAAGCTTTCCGCTGTGAAATGTGAGAAACTTCGATTCCTCCTTTAAAGATGCAGCAAAATTAGTGTGCCCTGTATGTGCAGCTCTCTAGGGGCAGCAGAGAAACATTGGGCCAATTATTCTCCATGAATTTGTTAATGACTGTGGGCATCGGCAGGCAGGCAGTTGAATTGAGTCCCATGTTCTGGTAAGTGGGGTATGTTTCTAAATTGACCAAGAATGAGAGGGGATTGTATTCACCTTTTATTCATTCTAATACAGTGCAGCCATAACACACTACTTTTGAAAATAATAGTTTCTTTTGTTTTTAAAATTTTGTCCTGTAGTCTTTTATTTTAAAATATCAATTGCAATAAAGCAGTGAGAAATGTTTTAGGGGAAAAAAAATAAGGCAGTGGGAGATCGGACAGCTGTTGTGTGTAGGATACTGAAGCTCTGTGCTGTCACTTTAGCTCTGCTGTAGGAGTTTAGCAAATGGCAACATTAATGCACTAAACCAAAGTAGAACATATTTCAGTACTACACATGTGATCAGGCTTCACCTTGGCAAAGAAATAGCTTTTCCAGCATTATGTTTCTAAATTTTTAGCCCTTAAAACTTTCACAGTTGCCCAAATCCAACCCACATGCCGTCCTTTCTGAATTTGCATGATGAAATTTGCATGCAAAATGATCTGTTTTATTGAAATAAGCCTTTAAATTAAAAGGAGGCGACAAAACCTCATGAACGCTCAAAACTGAGTTTGAAACATTACATGTGAATTGAACTCAATCTATGAGTGGATTGAGCAATGTAATTACCTGAATTCTACCATAACTTCAAGTTTTAAAGATAATGCTTTGCTACACTTGTTGCCTGCTTGTCAGTAGTAGGCTCTTTCATGTTTGAGATGTAGCTTTTAAAATTAAGAATGAAACAAAAGCCACAGTATTTCTCTGCTGTTATGGGTGTGGCAAAATTATGTCATAATCATATTTTAAAGAACACATTGTTTTTTGCAACGCTCAGAACATGTTCAAACACTTCAAAGTCATCTTGTCACTTTAGCAGCGTCTTATTTCTTGATTATTTTTAAGAGGTAGTTTATGTTAGTTATAAAGGCTGAATCTTTTGCTTTAAAGATAAGTGCTATAAAGGCAATTTGATATTCATTTTGGATTCTGTTTATTGTCTTTGATACATGAGCAAGTGGGAAGAGAAAATACATTACCTATAGGCTTACTAATTCAAGCTTTGTTCACGATCAATTTAGAAATCAGTTATACAAAGGTTTTTTTTTTTTCCTTGTTTCTGAAATACTGTGAACAGCTCTAAATACTGATGAAACATACTGATTTTTTTTTTTTTTTTTTTTTGGAAGCAATGAAATTGATTCTGTTTCTAGCAGGCTTGGAGACCTTTGAACTTGAAATGTTGCAAACTGTTTGTTCCAAAAAACAGAAGTGGTAAAGGCATCAAAAACACAAAACCAAAACAAACCCTAAAACACACACAGTAACTTACCAAAGCACAGTGAGTGAATACATGAAGTATGTAGGTTGCTCTAAAAGTAATGCCCAGGTACAGGACTCTACACTTGCCCTTGTTGAACATCATCAGGTTCTTCTCTGCCCAACTCTCCAGTCTGTTGAATGGCAGCACAGCCTTTTGGTGTGTCAATAGCTCCTCCCAGCTTCATATCATCAGCAAACTCACTGTTTTGAGTTTGCATTTTATCCCTCATCTGGGTCATTGATGGAGATATTAAATGAATATCTATAATTCTTCTAGAGCAACTACTATTACAAATAGTAAGAAAACATAATTTTAACAGAGCAGATAGTAAGGGGAAAATAATTATGGCATGTTGATGCTATGGGATGTAGATCCACATGCTATAGCATATTTACAAAGCTACGTTACCTTAAAGCATGTAATATCAAATGAATTGCATCAAAAAGGTCAGCAATTGCTGCATGAACCAATACAAGTGAAAAATTTAAGATGTGAAGAAGAGGAAAAACATTAGAATACAATGTGTGAAAACTTAATTCAGGCTGTTTTCCTGTTAAGGTTATTCAAAAGTTTTCACTCTTTGAAATTCTACCTTGTTTAGAGTCATAATCTTTAGTATTTAAATACAAAATATTTAAATCTAATGAAATATTGCAAGAGCAGATTTTATAATTAAAACCTAGGAAATTTCTTCATCATAGTTTAGACAACTTCTAGGAGACTGAGATTTACTCTTATGTTACTTTAACCCACACAATAATGGAAATCGGTGTGGGCCTAGCTGGCTGGATAAGCTGCATTGAACTAATTCAAGTCCTTTCTTCCCATATTAGCTTTTGTTTAAAATCATGTATGTTTGGGTTTATTTGATAGACAAGTTGCTCTACCGCTGAAGTCCTCTTTCTGCTTTCAATAACCAATCTGGGCATGACTGAATTTAAATTTTCTGTGACAGATGACAAATGCTACAACATACTAGTTTCAGTGAAGTCTTAATTGCTTATACTACAGAGTTCTAGATTAAAAATGAAAAAATGTCTGCAACAGATTGCCTGTTCCTTGGATGCACTGAAAGAATGAAATGAGTATGAATGAAATATATAAAGAACTACAGAGAGAAAAGGTCTCCCATTTTGGCCGCAGACCTCATGCGTCAGCTCTGTGGATGTGCTAGCAGCCTTCAGATTCAGCCTTAACTCTCAGGTGAACAAGAATCACACAGTGTGCACGCTGACATAACGCAATTCTCCTCTTGTGAACATTCTCTAATAAGCTTTTTTGAGCACTGCATATTGCCAGCTTGCTTTATGTGACTATAGAAAAAGAAGTCCTGCTTTGTGTTTAGTAAAGCAGGAAGGTTTCCTTCCAAGGTTAACTCAAGACAAATCAGTTGTAACAGTGGAGACTAGTCAAGGCAGAGAGGAATAATCTTGACAGCCACAAAAGCACTATCAGAAGAGTGTATTTATTCCCGTGCTCCAGGGAAAAAAATGAGTCACTATGTGTAATAGCACCATCTACTGACTGCTGCCACAACACTTGCATGCTTCTTGCTAAGCATATACATATTGAAATCATTGCTTGTGGTCTGAATTTTTGTTCTGCTTGAAGTTTTAGTCCCTTCTTTCCCTTTTACTGTTTATGTAGCTTGAACATTTGAAGCATTATGAACATGAGGTTGTATATTTATAACTTAGTTTGTAATAGAATGCTATAAAATATTCATTAAAAGAGGGGAAAAAATGGTTAAAAAGAAACTGATTACCCTTTTTTAATATTTCCTCAAGCAGAAAGTACTTCCTAAAACATTTAACATAATTGATAAGGTCCTATCATGCTTTAAGAAATACTGTTAAAGGCTTTATTGGAAAGGAAAAATTGCTGAACCTGACTTGTAGTGAATGTTTCTTTGAAGTAGCACTGTGAATCAGTTGTGAAATCCTGAATTTGGATTTGGTTTATGGATCTACAAGATTAGCCTCTAAGATTCTTCACTCTGTCATCATCTTCTATTTCCCTATAGAAGTTCAAATAATTAGTTTGAAACTTGGTATTTTGAAATATTAGGACCACCATAGGTGGAAAATAACCTATTTTTATGTAGTATTATGAAGTATTGAACTATTTAAATAAATAAAAATTTAGACTAGTAGAGGCTTTTTTCCTGCAGCTGAATTGAAACTTCAGAAATTTGGGTGGAGAAAGGTAGTGGACATTGTTCCAACTTGTTACAGGGTTCCTTTTAATTTTGTTAATGTTAAATTTCATTAACATTGTTAATAATTTATTATTATTATTTTTCATATTTTACATTTTTCATTTTTCATTATTTACATTTTCATGTAAAACCCGGAACCTGCATTCCTAGACCACTTTTTATTTTTGACTTATTTATCCCTAATAATCTCACTTGATTTCATTTCAATGCCTTCATACCTAAGAGATAAGTTTTATTTAACGTAATCCTTAGTACCTATCTGGTTTTCCTTTAAAGATGCCTCGTAAGTAATATTTGTTTGTAATGCAGATTTACGTCTACCTTTGAAATTTTGCATAATCTGAATTATAACAATTTTAGGTAGATTTTGTATAAACAAGGACTTTATAGAACTCTGTCAATCTTTTATTACATTTGATTTTTAATACATTTAAGATTGAGCCACATTGAAAATGTAGTATCTATATACAGAAGTTATTCTAGTCTTAAAACTCATATTTCTTTTCCTAGTTACTTATACTGTCAAAGATGTTGAAAAGACAAATGGAGGTAAAGATGCTTGCTGTAAACAATTGCATGGGCCGTTAGTTAAAATGCATGTTTAAATGGATTAAATGGATAAATGATGCCCTTTCAAGACTAAAATAGTAAAAATACATAACTCAGCACAGTTATTTTGTGATCACTAGTTGGGTGTTCAACCCCTAACTGAAATATGAAAACTGAAAATCTGTTCAGTGCTGTAGTATATAATTAAATTTTGTTCATGTAATATCTGGTATATTATACCTGAATCCTATTTGTACTAAAACATTAATAATTCAGAATGAGCAATATATTATTAATTATATTTAGGAAACAACACAAAAATAGATGGAAATGTATGCCTTCCTTCTATTATTTCTGTTGCACAGAAAGCAGAAAAACAGTATGCAGCCATAGAAACACACTGATAATGTGACAGTAAATGAAGTCAGATTATTTGAACTACGTTCTTGTTGCAAGAAGACTTGAAGTTTTGATCAAAACCTTTATATCTCTTCTCTTATTGTTCTTCAAGCCTTCATATATTATTCATGCAGTCATAGTTCAGGTATTTCTGTTTATACAAACCTTCTCATGAATGTTTACTGTAATAGGGGAAAAAACCCAACAGCTCTACTATATCTATTTTGGCCATTCTGTTTGTACAGTCGTTTAATGCTTAAACAGAAAATGTGTGTATCCAGAAAAAATTAGTTCTCCATTAGTGTAACACTGTGATTATCGCCATAAATTTTTTTGTCCTCATGATTTTTTCCTCTTGTTAATTTACTATAATCTCTCTTACATCTCTGCTTCAATTAGATTAATCTTACATAAATATGCTGTAATTAACTTTTTTTGTTGGAAATTCTATTCAGAACAGAAGACACAGAAAAAGTTTACTTTAAAATTAGTTTGGTGATTGTACTTTCTGCATGTTAGACCTAACATAGCATTTAGAAGAGATTGAAAATATTTAACATAATGGTGCAGTTTCTTTTCTGAAGTTAATTAAGAGCATATTAAGACAGTCTGAGAGGCCTTTACAATTTGAATAACACAAAGGAAGTGCTTTTGCAGCTGTTAATGTTCAATTTACATTCTAAAATATAAATGGACTTTTTCTATGTTCCCTCCTACAATGAAGGAGGCCAGAAACTAATGGGGCAAATGATGATCCTCCTTTCTTTCTGCAGCACCTTGCACATCTGTATCATGGTGTGATGGTGGAGAATGCCTCTGCTCTAATGGAGTATTGTCCTTGAAACATGTAGGTTGTTCCAAAAGTAATGCCTTCTGTTTATCTCCATGGAAACTACAACAGATACTAAGAGCACAATAGCTTTATTTGATAAAGAAAATTCTCAGCTATAAAACACTCTTTTTCAGCATAGCCACTACCATTAGCTATGCATTTTCACCAGCAATGAACAAGAGCCAGCATGCCGTGCTTGTCAAAATCTGCACCAGTGGAGGTGACCCACTGTCACCGGTGCTGAAACACAACGCCCTCCACCTTGCTGCACTGACATCCACTATTTTGTCTCTGTAGATTTCAGCAAGCATCCATGAATGTCAGTGGATGCAGTTTTTTCTGCATGGAGGAATTCAATTCCACACCTTTGCTTCATATGCACTTCCATGTCAGATGCCATTTTGTCAGACTGCCCCTCTGCTGCCATCTGTCACACAGCAATAAAATGGAATGGAATACTGGCAGGAAGGTTCAGCCTCTACTGCCATACCACCAACATTTGCCTCTGATGTTACGGACCAACATAATAGGAGGCATCACTCTCAGAGCAGCCTTCATAATATAGAAGTGATTGCTAAATTTCAGACAGTGTTATTTTTCCAGGGATGTCTTGGCTCTTCTCCACCTCTAAGTCTTTTTCCAAAAGAAAAAAAAAAAGAAAAAAGGCTAGAGTCAATTGGGTATGCTGTTGTAGATACTAAACAGCAAGAACTAGTTAAAACTACTGTTAGATGAGTATACATAGCTACTCTGTGTACTGTTTTCAAATGAGTTAAATAATTTGCCATCAAATGAAGTGATGGGCTGGGTGACATTCTAAAGTGTTTGGTTTGAGCACTATTGAACAGTTTTGTAAGCACCTATTATAAAGAATAAATTGCAGTTGCAATTGACATTAATGTAGCTGTGAGAACAGGATTAAAAGATATTTCCATAAATAGGGAATGTGATGTGAAGGAAAGCCCCCCAGGTAAACAGGATAGAGGTTAAAGAAAAGCAGTGACAAAATTTCTCACTAATATATAAGTGCTCTTCATGTATGTGTTATGCATCTCAGGAGAGACTGTCTAGAAAGCATTACCCTTTACTTTTGTGGATCATGAGTGAATATCCCCCATTCTACTAGGTGTATAAGGGAAGAAACCAAACAGTGCTCCAGCTGGTAGTATGAAGTTGGAGAATGACTTAAAGAACTCTGAAATATTTTTCTCTTCTATGTGCTGGTAAGGGCTTAGGCTAAATTTTCCATCTCACTTCAGGCACAGCAATTCAATAAATAAATAGATAAAGTAGAGAAAAATGATTTAATCAAAATTGAGGGAAATAGTTCTGAAATCTTGATGGGAGAAAAAAGTAATGAAGAAATAGAAGTACTCATACATGTAAAGAAGTAAGAATGATTTTTAAAAAAGGAAATTTTTTTGTGCATCTGCAGGCATAGGTTTAATCACAAATGTGAGGAATGTGTCAATTTCTCGGAGACAGGATCTCTGAGGAAGAACTCTTATTTGCAGTTGCAATGGCGGATGTACTGTTAACAGGAGCGCACTTGCGGAAGGAATGTACAATATCTTATACCCTGTTTTCTCATCACTTAGTCCCTCTCCTGTTTCCACATTGGCTGGGTACTCCAAGCGCACAGCCTATCCAACGCTGATAGTTAATTACGAACCATAATTCACTATGGGTGCTAACTTGCTGGTTCTTTAGATGTTTCTATACTTTTCTATTGTATTGTCTTAGTGATATTTCTTAAGAACCTCTCTCTCTTATCAGTGTATCTGGAGCAAGCAAGCAAAAAGGAGACTTTTCATGCAGTCTTGTGTTGAAGAAAGCAAGTAGTAAGGGGCCATTTAGTGCAATTATTTCAACATGTGGTTTAGTGCCTGCATACAATAAGCTCCAGCTACTTCCTTCTAAGATTTTCCACTCTTGGTGAAAGCACAAAATTTAACTCTTACCCAAAAATCCTTACAGTTCTGTTTCTGATTAGAGTGATTCTTAAAAATTCATTCTTGAATGAAATAGCTGTTATTCAAAAGGTGCTGTACATGAACGGAGTTGTACTAACAAGTTTAAGCTTCTGTGTGTATCAAGTCTTTTCAATTTATGATTTGTTGTGTCTATTTGAATCACTAGAATTTTCTTACAGTATTCAGTGCTTAGTTTGTCTTGTAACTGTAAATTCTAACTATAGTGATACTTATTCTTGTCTGAATATGAAGCTTTATGAGACTAGAATCAAAAAATTTCAAATTATCTGCTTTCTATTTCAGTCCAAAAATTATGAATTTTTAATTTCTTGTGAAAAGGATTTTCTACAGTTTAGTCATCAATACAGCTGTAAGCTAAACTTAAGAAACAAGTGATGACAATATACTTGCAGAACTCATTGTATTTACACAATTAGACGTGAAATTTATGTCTAAACATTGTCTTTGTTTAAAAAATATTTAGAATACTTGTTTTTGAGAGCTATGTTATAAACATGTTAATATTAGTTCAGGTGTAGCGTCTTTCAGATGGCATGGAGTAAAAGCTTTACTAGGGTCTTGCTACAATCACAAGGAGGTGCTACATGGGGAAAAATAATTTGAATTTACGGTCAATATTTTAGTAATAAAATACGAGTCTAACCTTACTTTAAAAAACATTCTATCTAATAAGAATAATATGGAAAACTTCTGCTTTTTTTTCTGAAGGAGAGGATTTGAATAACTGAGCACTGGCACAGGTTGCCCAGAGGCATTGGAATCTCATTGGAGATCTCCAGAAGCTACCTGGACATGGTCCTCGACACCCTGCTTTGGCTGTTTCTGCTTGAGCAGGAGCTGGACCAGAGGTCCCTGCTAACCTCAGTCATTCTGAGGTTCCATAGTTCTTTAATTCAGAAAGTAGGAGTCAAATCTGATGTCTTGCGTTCAAGCTGGCCCCAAGAGTAATGCTATTTACTTCAATTTGCATGTTACAATAAAAAAAGTTAACTTGGATAATGACATGACATCTAGATGTGATATCATTTTGTATTAGAAACATAACTAGTACAATTCTGAATTCTAAATGTTTTAGTCCAAATACAGAATGATTTCTTATGCTAGATTTTTTTTTTTTTTAAACTCATTATACTGAAGAACTTCACACTTTTCCAAATTCTCTCAAAAGCCATACATGACTTTACCAACTTCTGTAACTGACTGACGTGATTTCTTGGAATATAGTTTGACAAAATTTTACGGTTATATATTCCCAGTAAATCAAATGCAAATGCACTATTAGTTGAAGTCCTTTTGCTTCAGTTGATCAGGTGAAACATGAAACGTAAACTGAAATAAAGATCTGCAAACCTGTGTAAATAAAAGACTTTAGGAAAAAGCAAACCGTTTAGCAGAAATCTTGTTCTGACTCATTTGTCATGCCTTATCCACTGCAGCTGCACCAAGAACTTGAGAAAAATTGCATTGTTTCTAAGTTGATCAGTTAAATATTACATTTTCAAAAACAGTGTTAGCTTAATCTTACTCCTACTGATGTCTCTAAAAGTTCTCATGGGGAATGACAGGTATTACTGTACTGAGCTTATTTAAATTTACACTCTTAATCAGTTATTTTGTTTCTGGAGGAGCTATGCATATGGATACATATAAGTAAGTGTAGGTTACGTGGGTGGAAATTGTGCCTACTAATGCAAAATCTTTTATCTTAGGATTGTAACTTTTTCAGTTTCGTGTAGCTAATCATCACACTTAAGTATTGTGCAAGATAATATTGTCAATCACAGAATAAAGAGAGATAGTAGAACTTGCTTCTTCATACTGTTCAAAAAAAAATTCCAAAGTGAAATATCTTCCTTAGTTTCATAGTTCTTTTGACTCCGAATATAAAGCTATCTTAGAATAACACATGCATGCTTCCCCTAATGTGCCTAGTGAACGTTTAAGTAAAAGGACTGTAGGCTTTTTAATCCTTGTTGACTTCTGTGATTCACTTGATTTTACACTAAAAGGAAACACATTTCTTTTCTTCACAAAGGTATGAGAGCAATCATACATTAGTTATCCTGCTGTATGTTTTTATACTGTTTTTGCGGTTAATTGTGGTGATGCTAATAAATGAGATCAACAGAAATGTGTTTTGATGTTTCAGAGAAGAAGTCTGTTTATATATATCAACTGAAGTATTACTATACCAGTGATCGTGAATTGAGGTTTAAAAGGTGTTTTCTAAGTCAGAACTATTCTTTGCAATCACTGTGGTCTTGCTCTGCTACCAACATCACATGATGTCTTAATTAAACAACTCAGCTCATCTTTCTTATTCTCTATTTGCCACAGCAGGCTCCTTCTCACTTTGTAAACTGGGATGTAAACCTCAGCGTTTTTGATTATAAATATGAAAAATAACTATTTGAGTTAGTGTGTGTTTGTGTTAGAATAGTGTAAATCTCTTACTTCTGTAGTAGCTTGAGTATTGTTAATTCATTTAATTTTGTATAGCTTGAGTATAGTTAATTCAGCAGTGAACATGACCCTGATCTGCTGGGGGAGGTGATGCGGTGATGTGGCTGTGAAATCTGCACCAAAGGGTGGCATGAGGCTTCAGGAAAAACTACAACTCACTGCCTTGCCAGTATTCTTTATAGTGTGTGTGTTAGGTAAACTGTTGATCATGGCCTGAAGCTGTGATTGAACACCTAGGGTAAGGGGTGTGGTTCGCCTGGGGAGCACAGTCAAATAGTTTGCACCTGTGCTACCCATGGGACCAGGACCAGGAGTGGACTCAGGGTGAGGTTGCTCTGAGCTGATTTAAGAGCCAGTAGCGGAGGAGGAGGAGATCTCTCTCTGAGATCTGCTGCTTGTCAGAGGAGTGTTGTTTGGGAGGGAGATCACTGTCGTTGATCATGTGAGTTGGAACTTTTTGTGGAATCTTTTGTGTGTGTCTGTTATTAAACCCTATAGTACTTTAGCTGGGATCACAAGAAACATGTCTGAAGTAATTTTGCTTCTTTGTCCACAAAACAGTGTGACAAAAAGTAAAATGAAAAGAATTAAGATGCTGTGAGATAATGTAGCTAATGTAAAAGACTGGCAAACTTGTTTTGATTGCTGTGAAACTTGGTAACGTCCATGCATACTCCAAGTCCTGTTCTTGTCATTTTAACGTTAAAGTCAGGCATAGTGATTTCCAAAGCTGTGATTCACTTCTTTGCATGCAGTCTTGAGTGTAAAACAATTCTTTAATTTTTAGATACTGCCTATAGTTTTGCAGTGTAAGATTGCATGACTACTATGTGGTTTTATCAAGACAGTTCAGAGTTTTGGTTTTTAGTATAATTGTGTGCTTGTTCTTATGTGATATAAGTTGAGCAGATAAAATACTTGTCACAAAACTTCCTCATTCCTCTCCTAGCCCCTAAAAAACCTCAAAATTGTTTCCTTCATTTGGCTTTCTGAATATCAGCTTGTTTGAGTTATCTTGTGAATAAGACTTAACAGTGCTTTTGCAGCTGGAAAGTCTTGATTTATGAGACCCTTTACAAGACTAATTTCAATGCATTTTCTGTTGTATTCAGAGTCCTTAGTGATGCCGTATGATGTCCAGCTTATGCATCTCCGTGTTACTAGAAATATCATAATACTTGTGCCTTAGCTGGCACAATTTGTAAGTCACAGTGAGGAGATTTTTTCTTCCTACATAGAAAAATCTTTCCATACTGAGGAAGGTATAATATCTTATTTACACAAAATGCTTGTCTTAATGTTGGTGAAAAATGATTCATTTCAGCTGACATTGGAATTCAGTTCAGTACAAGACTGACACCTAAATGTGCTTGCTTAACTATAGATGTCTTTATGTCTATATGGAATCTTAACTCCTACTCTACAGTCAACGCCATCTGTCCTGGGACCTATCCTATTTCCCGTCTTTGTTAATGACACGAATGAAGAGGTGGAGTGCACTATCAGTAAGTTTGAAACCAAGTTAAGGGAGTATGTTCAGGTTTAGGCTGCTGTTTAGGTGGCCCAAGAAATAGTCCAAAAGTCAATAAGGGCAGATACGAAATCTTATGCCTGTGGTAGACTAAATCCCTTTCCTAGTACAGGCTGGATCTGTCAGGCTATGGCTTTGCTGCGAAGGACCTGGGGTCCAGGTGGACAGTCAGCTGAATGTGAGCCAGCAGTGTGCTCTGATAGTGATCAAGTCTAATAGCATGGTGGGCTGTATTGGTAGAAACACAGGCAGTAGATTAAGGAGGTGCATTCCCATTCCCCCCACCCCATTTACTTGATGCTTACTAACCCATGTAGGAATACAACGTCCATTTTTTTTTTTTTCCCCCTCAATAGACTGGAATGAATTTAACAGAGTTACCAACCTGTCCTACTTACCTGTAAGGAGATACTGAGGGACTGGGCTTTCTCTGACTCCAGAGGAATTAAGGGATTGCTCTGACTGCGTTAAGGGGTTGCCCTGTTAGGTCCACTTGCAACCGTATGAAGAGGTTTCTGGTAGAGTGGAGCTGACATCTGTGTTCAAGGGAAACAGTGGGAGAAAAAGACAACAGTTAAAGAGAGGAAGATCTAGCTGGATGCAAGGAGAAAAGAAGTTACCTTGAGGACAATCAAATACAGTTTTAGTATCTCTGTCCTTGGAGATTTTCAAGATCTGAATGGAAAATGTGAGCATCTGAATCTGAATTGTGTTGACTTCTTCGAGCTGGTGATTGTTTCCTGAGGGTTTCTGTTGTGGTTTGAGCTCGCAGGCCTGGAAACACCACACAGCCTTTCGCTCACTGCTTCCCCCCCCCACTTCCTCCCAGCTGGGATGGGGTAGAATCAAGGAAAAAAAGGTAGAACTCGTGGATTGAGATAAAAACTACTTATGAACAGAAAAGGAAAATAGAATAAGATAACAGTAATGATAATTATATACAAAACAAGTGATTGTACAAAACAATCGCTCACTGACTGTGACTGATGCTTAGCCAATCCTCCAAGCAAACGGGCCCTCCCAGCTCACTTCCCTTCCTGATATTACATGATGTCATATGGTATGGAAAATCCCTTGGGTCATTTTGGATCAGCTGCCCCATTCTTGTCCCCTCCCAGCTCCCTGTGCCCCCTCCAGCCCCATCACTGGCAGAACTGAGAATTAAAACGTCCTTGGTTCTGTTCAATGCTGCCGGGTGTTATCAGCCTTGTTTTTCTTGTTTTTTTTTCTTTTTTTGAGAACCAAAGCACAGCTTTGTAGCAGACACTAAGCGAGAAAGTTGCATTTAGAAACTAAAGACAGTTTCCAATCTGAACAATTTTTATGGAAGTGGTTGCTTGCATTTACTCAGCAGCAAGTGTCCTGGTGTTAACTTCACAGTAAGCTGATTCACTCCACTGGCATGTATTAGATCTCTGACTTTAAAGAGAAATTAGCAAGTGCATCTGTAGTTGCTTTTATGTAAATTTCTTAATCTTAAACTGAGATTTATCTCTCAAAGTAGTACAAATCTAATCTGGGAATATGAACTTCCTCTTTTAACAGAGAGAAACAGACACCTCTGAAGAGCTTTCATCTCAGTTGTCTTTGAGAACTATTTTAGGATGAGATGAATCACTTCTTGTGCCATTCATTTCCCATCCCCAAAGTCTATATTTTAAAATCTCAGCGTGACTTTTTTTTTTTCACTTTTCACTTATCAATATGGAAATCTGTGATCCTCATTTTCAGAAGTGCTAAGCTTTGTACAACTACTTCAAAATATTTCTGTCTAAAAATCAAGTCCGCATTGTGTTCAATCCAAACAGAATTAGTATTTATTTTGGAAAAATTGTGGTAGAATCTCTTGAACTCTTTGGACACATTTAGTGTTTGAATTGAAGTACTGCATACTGATCAACTTTCAAAGCCTCACTCAGAGTCTGACCAAGCTAGAAGAAATTTTTTCTGCTCTACAGACATGCCTTCTGTATTTGAAACAATTTCATGTTTCATAAGTTTTAAATGTTTTTATATAATCTGGAGATGAAACATTTTGTCATTTTTCTATTTCATGTAGAAGATGAAGACTTGGGCTGAGTTACTTTATATTATTTACTGAGGGTGGGGGGAAAAAGATTTAGTACAGCAATTTGTGACATTACTTGTTTCGCTTCTCTACTTCCATTTGCTGAGCAATTATCTCAGTTCAGGATAGTTGCTCAGATTAGGGCCAAGTGTTAAGTCAAGCTGAATCTCATATTGTGCTGATAGTTGTTAAACGTTAAATTCAGTCAGTTGTTTGTTTGGGTTTTTTCTTTGTTGTAGAAGATAGTATTTAGTAACAGAAATAATCTGCATATGCTGATGGTCAGTAGGCCTTGTGTCATACCTCAAAATCCTTGTTTAAAGCTCAACCACTTATTGTGATGCAGTCTGAGTCACTTGGAGGTTGGTCTTCCAAGCTAGTAAGTGCTGTCAATATCAGGTGACTTTACCATCAGATAATTGTGTTCAAAATTTGATAAAATCAAGGTTGTGTCCTCTCTGAACTTCAGTACTTGAGGTATAAAAGTGCCTGCTCAGCAGGGAAATCTTTAATTCTCATTAACATACTATAAAACTTTTCTAAGCTATGTATGTTCAAGGCATACCTTTTTAATATACTGTAGGTGTATCAGTAATCGCTTTGACTAAAAGAAAGGGCTTTGCAAATATGTTGTCAACTGTGAAATAATTGATCGATTTATGTAAAAAAAAAAAAAAAAGGGGGGGAAGATTTGTTCATTTGGAACATAATTTTCATTTTTCCTATTTTAANAGACGTCAGAGGAAAGTTCTTTACAGAGGGAGTGGTGAGGTGCTGGAACAGGCTGCCCAGAGAGGTTGTGGATGCCCTGATCCTGGACATGTTCAAGACCAGGCTGGATAGGGTCCTGGGCAACCTGATCTAGTACCTAATCTGGAGGTTGTTGGCCCTGCGTGTGGCAGGGGAGTTGGAACCTGATGATCCTTGGGGTCCCTTCCAACCCAGGCCATTCTATGGTTCATTTGCTGTTAGATAAAACTGTCTGCGTACATCATACCACTCCTGCAGCAACATCAAGTCTTGTTTAAAGCTATTTTTATTGAATAATAAGCATTTATAAAGTGATCCAACTTACCTTGAAAACAATTTCAGTGCTGTTGGTACTTGTTGGTTTGTCTTGCTTTCCTTAAAATGTTACCAGTTTGTTTATCATAATTAACACTTAGTCTTTTGATAATAGCATTGAAACTGTTTGCTTAATACAAGACTTTCACCTATAAAATGACTTGCTTAGAAGGCTGCTCTGAGAAAATAATTGTGACTGATGAGAACCTGCTCTTAATTCACAGGCCCCCCCTTTTTTTTTTTTGTCAACTGATATGGCTTGCTTTGAGGTCTTGTTTGCATTGTGACTCTTCAGACTCTGAATCAATCTCTGTCATGCATTGATTTTTTTGTTTGTTTATTCTGTTCCAGTTTACTTCCCTGAAGTAAGCTCTTTAAAAGGTCTATCTTTAAGCTCATTTCTACTATGTAAAAACAAAACAAACAAAAAAAAAAAAAAACACAAAAAAAAAGAAAAACACAGGGCTAGGGGGAAACCTGAAACCTGTACACACATTTAAAAAAAAAAACACCCGAGACACACTTCAGCTTCTTACTAATAAAAGATGCAGTCTGAGATGCAGCAGGCAGCTGTCCCATGAAATGTTGTACTGACTGGAAAACTTGACAAACCCATATTCCTCAACCAGGCTCAGCAAATGTCACCCACATTCGTGCACAGACAACTGAGGAACACAGAAGCCAGTTATCCTGCAAAAGGTGGCCAAGGAGCAGAAGGGCTTTGAGAATGTTGTTAGCAGGGGTTGAGAGAAAATAAGGTGGTAGAATACTAAAGGATGCTTGACCTGAAGCTTCAGGGAAACAAGATTTTTTAGAACCTTTGTTTCTCAGTAGTCCGGGAGAGCAGATATGAAAGATAATCAGCATTCCAGTAATGCTATTTAGAAAAACATACAAAGTTCTTCCAAACCTATTTTGCTATGTATTTAAGCTGGAAATATGGGAAAATCATAGAATGGTTCAGGTTGGAAGGGACATTAGAGATCATCTTGTTCCAACCCCCCTGCCATGGGCAAGGACACCTCCCACTAGACCAGGTTGCCCAAAGCCCCATCCAGCCTGGCTTTGAATACTTCCAGGGAGGGGGCATCCGCGACTTCTCTGGGCAACCTGTTCCAGTGTCTCACCACCCTCACAGTGAAGAATTTCTGTCTTATATCTAGTCTAAATCTACCCTCTTTCAGTTTATAACCATTACCCCTTGTCCTGTCACTACCTGTCCCTGTAAAAAGCCCCTCCCCAGCTTTCCTGTAGTCCCCTTCAGGTACTGGAAGGCTGCTATCAGGTCCTCCCACAGCCTTCTCTTCTCCAGGCTGAAGAGTCCCAACTCTCTCAGCCTGTCCTCATAGGGGAGGTGCTCCAGCCCTCTGATCATCCTCGTGGCC
>WBMW01005215.1:50484-90551 GCA_013396635.1 Penelope pileata | reverse complement strand
TGAAGCCATGTTGGTTACCATCAATCACCTCACCTCGATTTTCCTTGTGCCTTAGTAGAGCCTTCAGGAGGATCTGCTCCATGATCTTGCCAGGCACAGAGGTGAGACTGACCGGCCTGTAGTTTCCAGGATCTTCTTTTTTCCCCTTGAATAGAATTCAATTTTTA
The DNA here is from genome assembly GCA_013396635.1 of Penelope pileata. Lineage (NCBI taxonomy): Eukaryota > Metazoa > Chordata > Aves > Galliformes > Cracidae > Penelope > Penelope pileata. The sequence goes on along the minus strand of WBMW01005215.1, from coordinate 90,384 downwards.
TTTTGAGCAATTTTAAAGTGAATTTAGAATTATGTTTTCAACTATATGTATGTCTCACACTAATGAATCAAGTTCTGTAGCCTACTGTGATATACTACTGTCTTCCTGTCATCTGCCCCCTGTAAAGTGCTTTGAGACTGTTCAGGCTGCATCTGAACTAGTAGTATAGACTATGAACAGACTATGGCAGGGGCAATTTTCTGTCCCAGAGCTTGACTGTGATGATGCAGCTTGACTTGCATGCTTGTGACCAACCTCTACCTTATGCCTTAAAATCTGAGCTCTTATTTCCAGATTTGCTTTTAGAAAGTCTTCCTAGAGTAAGCCAAAGTTGTTTCAGAAATCAGGTGTCAATTTAACAGTATTGACAACATATGAAAGCTTGTGTTTAGCTTTTGCCCAGTCTAGTTTAATTTGCTTGTGTAGATGCAGCGAAGAGATCTGAAGTTGTTTTTGTTGGTGAAGAGAAGGGTACTTCTTTGCATTCAGACTGTTGTGCATTTCATTTGTTTCCAATTGCATTTCTTTCCTTCTAGTAACTTGTATCCTAACAGAAATTTTCTACTTAATCTCAGAACAATTTGGTACTTTAAATCAGCAGGGAGATAAAGGTATTGCCTGTGCTGTACCACTCCCATTGCCTGCAAATGAGTGTTTGAGCCAAATTTTGTAATGTGATCAGACTAGAGGTTGCATTCATCTAGTATGCAAGTCTGAGATCAGAAGATCAAGCAAGTGTAAAGATCTGATAACTTAAGTTAAAACTCATAATACCTGTTGCAGGTAGGTCACTGCATCCTAGAACTTTACTGGACCAGTCCTCCTGAAATCCAGAGATATATTGTAGAATGATATCATAGAATGGTTCAGGTTGGAAGGGACCTTAGAGATCATCTTGTTCCAACCCTCATGCTATGGGCAAGATACCTTAAGACATTCTTTTTTGTTGGTCTAGTTTCTCCAGGCTATATAATATTCCATTTTTACTGGGTATCTGGCAATCCATCTCAAACTTCTAAAATAGTCCTGCGGTATTAAATAATCAATTCTTAGCAGAATGTGCTGCTCACTGTTGATTTTACTGGCGTTATTGACAAATTGATAAAGAAAATACAGCAGGCCTGAAAACACAGCAGATCTACTTCTGCCCATGTTTTGGAACTTCTGTGTTTCTCAATTAACCTACATCTTCTTGTCATGTGGTTCAGATTAAATGCAGTAGATTAGTTTCTTAAGAGTCTGAAATTCGGACCTTCGTTCCACACAGGCACTGAAGTGTGGCATAAGCTTAATATTGTATATAGTACATGAAAAGCTTCCAGTGGTTTCAAAGTGTGTGACGATTCTGAAAAAACTTGGAAAGTATGGGGAAAAATATCAGGCAACACCCCTCTGAGAGATGACATAGCACAGCCACGGTGACATACAGAGCAAATAAAACTACTAATCAAAGCCTAGCAAAAACACCTCTGCTGGAAGCTAAGTAATGTCACGAAATGCGTGCAACAAATTAATGAAAGTTGCATATACAGTGACTAATGAAAGAAATCCTCTGGAGCTTTATCACAGCTATTCCATAAGCAGCAACAGTGAAAGATGATGGCAATTGATCAGCAATGTGTGTGATGAGGTTTCAGGCTTAGAAAACTTTGCTAACACGAATGATGCTTTGCTCTCAGCAAAGGAGTGCTTAGGACTGTGTGCAAATCAGGTGAGCACAGTTTGTGCATTTTGAAAGCAGGATGCCAGTCATCACTGCTGTATCAGTAACAAGATCCGAACAGTTTCTGAGAGGAAAAAGAACTGGAACTTTAGTGGTTACCCTGAACAGCCTGAAATGACTTTAGGAGTACTGAAATCTATCCCTATCTGATCTATGATGGGATGCAATGTGAATGAATATCTTTTGAGGAGGACGCGAGATTTATAAAGTCACCGTTATAGATCGTTAGTCTGCCTTTGCTGAAACTGTACAGAGATCTGAGCTGCTCTTTAAGTGATTATGACTTAGCTGGCAGTGTGCCTGGTGCAAATGGCTGGAGATCAGCAAGGGGATATTTCCTGAGTTTTATTCTGGGAATTACTACATCGCTCCAGGGAAATGGAAGGTGCTCCTTTTCAGAGTTTCTAGTACAGGGATTATGTAATCCCCTCTGTATTATTGTAAAGAACATATGCTTCTCCCAACTACTTTGTTTAGATGCTTTTTGGATCTCTGCTCAAACAATCTGTGTGGACGTGATAAGAGTCCTATTCCTTAGGTCCTATTAAATGCTGTTAATACTAGAGAGAGGATTATTCCCTCAGTGAAGGATTGACTGTAGAATATCTCATGCCTTCTAACCCTCCTACAGCAGGCCTGACAGTAAAAGTACATAATTTTGCTTTTCATGGTGTTATTGGACAGAATCTGATCATCCCACTTCCAGCAAAATACAGCAAAGTATTCTGTGAGCAAGGAGCCTTACAATTCATGAAAGAGAACTTTTATGCAAACAAATGTCTCATCCCAGATTTACAGTCCACACTTCTTTTGAAGTGTGATACCACTAACAAAAACAACTCTAAAATTTTTTTCTAGTTAAGAGATCTATTTTCTCACTATGTATTAATTACCAGTTTATTTCAATAACAAAAGCACTTTTTGCAGCATTTAACTCTAGTTAAGAGAGTAGAATAAAGACTTAGTGAGCTCAACTCTGTTTCTTTACATGCAGCATCAGCAGAAAGTTAACCAGTCAAATTGTAGCCCCAGCCAACAAGTACACTGAAAATCAGTGCTTAGAAGGGATAGTTTCACTTACAGAATTTCATTGCTGATGTGAAAAAGGATCCAGTTTATCTTAGAAATCATAAGCAGAGATGTGAAACTTTACTAGATTTTCTTTGTGATGTTTAACCTGACTTTTCCCTGCCTGTTATACACTTGTTTTGAAATTGATATTAACTGAAGTGTAGAAACTCTGAGCTCCTCCTGAGATTGGTAAAGATGAAGGGGACAGGAAGAAAATAAAAGGTGGACAAATTGCGAGGGTAAATGAGCAGAGTTCCTTTGGACAAAAATAAAGACTGAAAAAAAGTCATATTCCAGCAATGTATCAATTTTTACACTAATTTAGTGTTAAACCATCTCTAGCACTGTCTTGTCAAATTCTTTGCTACCTTGTTACGTTACATTTCAAAACTGGTGAACTTACAGATTCTCTTTTTAGCTACAGGGCTTTTCTGCACCTCCTACACTGATCTACCATTGTGCTGAAGCAGTTTCATGTCATGTCTGAGAGTGACAGTAGGCAATAGAATGATTTACGTTCCTATGCTACTGCCATTCTTCATTTTTAGAAGTATTTCTGAGTATTGGAGGTATTATCCATAAGCATGCAGCAACTTATAAGCAACACTATAGGAAAGTACATAGTAGAAATGATTAAACTGAAAATAAAGTGCAGTCTTGCACAAAATGGAGAAGAAATGATTCGTGGATGATGAGCTCACTACAGTAGTGAGACCATTATTTTCTAGTGCCTCAGCTTCTCTGTATACAACGTAGGGGTAAAATTATCTCATTCCTTGCATGGTATATTGATTAATAAAAAATGCAGTTTAAATATGTTGGAGTAGAAATTCTTAAGATTAAAATCTAAGATGGTTATTCACAAATAGTTTATAAAACTCACACAATCTTGAATTTTGATCATTAAACTTCTTGTATTTTAACTTAAATAAAAAAAAGAATGAAGATAACATTTTCCTAAGAAATGTCCATGTGATTTTTGTAAGCTGTGCTAAGAGGAGTGGCAGTAACTAGGTAGCTGAGAAGGATTAAGTATTGTGGCAGATCTTCTGTTTATTTTGCAGGCTGGCCAGCCTTTAGCCTTTCTTGGACAGAGTGACTAAATGTTCTGTCAGCAGGATGCATGCAGATAGCACTTTATCAAGTAGTTAGGGAAGAAGAAAGGGAAGGCTAATCAGAATATTTCTTGATGTACTTTCACAACCCAATGTCTACAGTTCTATGAAATGCACATAATTATTTTGACAAAGAAAGTAACTTTATGTAATGACCAGAGTCTAGTTGTTTACTTACTTATATAAAACAGTGCTTGTTCTTTTGTTTGCCTAAATTGTTTTACATTTAGTTAAGTGTTTGGATGTAGTTTGTGTCATATAGGTAAATACTGTGGCTAAACAAATTGGGGAAGACACCAGTAATTGACCCTTCTACATCATTTATGTCAATGGTAGCTGGAGAGCTGCCTCTTACGTGTAGTATGAAGTCTTTTATCCCTTCATCTTTCATGTTGTAGTAATTTGTTTGCTTTCCCTTTCATTCCTGGAAAAAAAAAAAAAAAGAAAAAGTAACAAATCTTAGTCTTGAAACAGTCTGAACTTATTTCTACCTTAAGAAGAAGCCCTTAAACTTATTGCAGAGTGCCTCCATGAAGCGTCTATTTTTTATCATTTAATTTTATCTTATTTAATTTTCTTACACACAATAGTGATTCATGAACACAGCAGAGATTACTTCTCTTAAAATACTGTGTGATATATCCCAGTCTAATGAAAGTTTTCATTTTTAATTAAATTAGAGGAAAAGGCTCCCATCCTTTTTCCTTTTCCTCAGGGGAGATCACATTATGCCATGTTATTAGCAAGTTTCTCTGGGGCACTTTTTTGCTTTGATGAATTTGTCATAGTCAAGGAACACTGGAAGCTGGTAACTTACCAAAAGGCATGTATTTTAGATTTATGTTACAACTTCTGTGTGCTACGTTTTAAGTGCATTGATAAACCACTGAGAGGGACATGTTTCTGCTTTAAGTTTAGCTAGATAATTTTCTTCTCTAATACATATTACGTAAACCAAATGAACTTTAGATAAGAGAAAATAAGAAAAGGGAAAGGTATTGAGGAAGATTGGGGGGGGTGGGAGGGGAAATGGTCATAGAAGTTCACAGAAGTCAGTTGCTCACAACAGTCTAAGTATCTAATATTCTCACAGAAGAGACCCACAGTGGACTCAAACTACGGCAGAAAAAAGTGTCAGGTTAGACTTCAGAAAAACCTTCCTAACAACAATAGGGATAAAGCAGCTCTGGAGCAGATTTCATAAGGGAGCTTTGTATTATACATCTTGGTCTTTAAAATCAGATCAGGTGAGTTATCCATCAGAAATCACATAGTTATGGCTGATTCTGCTTTGAAATTTTTTCTGTGAAGTGTTTTTTTCCGAGTTAATGAATAAATCTTTAATGATAAAGTCTTCTAATTAAAGCCTTAAATGCTAAAGACTTGAGCAACAGTGGTTGAGGATTCTATACATGAACTGTTTTCTTTAGTTCACCATTTGAACTGCCCCTCTGTATTCTCCAGGAAATGAACTCCACCTGAAAAGTCTTGTTTCTTACATCACTGACTGTTTGAAATTGCGGGAGAGCAAAACAGCAGTCAGCCTGTTTTTTGATAGAGTAATGAGAAATGGTCATAGCAAGGCAGCAGTCTCATTGCTCTGATGTGTTTCAAGTCCTCTGCTAAGGGACATGGTTATGCCAGCTGGAACTTGAAGGAGTCCAGTGGGGAATCTTTAAGCAAAACTGGCAATAAAAGGCAGCAAATACTGTTGCAGGCTATGAGTGTGCAGCTCTGAAACAGAATTTTGAACTGTCAGTACATTGATAACATTGGTATTGTGATATGTGTATACTCTTGAAGAAAAAAACCTATCACAAAGGATTGCCTCTTCAAATTATCCATTCAAAATTCAGCAACATGCAAAATCAATATTAAGAGGCATGAGGGAGATGTAGCAAAATAATACTAAAAATATTGTAGTACAATAACTTGGTAGTTTTTTCTGGAGTACTCTTTGCAGATTTGGTCATCTCAAAAAACATTAAAAATATAAAAAGTATAAAAAATATTGAAGCATGAAAGATCTATATTAAGAGACAATAATTAGTGTATTCTAATTTCAGACAAGGCTGAAATAGGGGAGAGCCAGATCCTTATCCTTCCTCATACTGTGATGTAGGACAGACAGTGTAAAGGAAAAGAACATAATAAAAGCAAGAGCTTTAAGTAATTTGTTACAAAATACATTTCAGTTTGTGTCACTGACAAGATGTCATCACCTAGGGCTATCTATGAGCATAGTGAGAGTGCGCAAGATTTCTAAGAGAGAAAAGCTTTTAAAAACGTGTTGATTTTTTTTTTTTTGGTCATGTGATTATTAATTGTGAGGTACCTGGCTCTTGAATTCATCAACATAGAAAATAAAATGCCTGAATAATCCTTGCAATAGGTTGAAAATGAGACAAGGATTGTAGGCAAATTGTGTGTAGCTTTGTACCATTAGTGTGGTTCTGGACGACGCATTCAGATCATGCTATTCAATTTCAGAAAACAGGCCAGAGAGCTGCAATGGTTACTACCTGAAGTTGTAGTCACAGAGATTACTGGTTAAAAATTTAAAACAGACTGGGTTAACAGAGGCTGAATTGTATCGGTCCAGTCTATAGTGAAACTCAAAGCCCATATTTCTTCTTTTTTACAAATGGCTGAGGTCTAAACTGCTATGATTTTATTTCATGGTTCTCCAAAACAGCAGTATTTTATGTAGGCACTCTCTTCATGAAGCTGTGAAAAATTATTTATTCTGTATGTTGCGTCTGACTTTCTGTTAAAGCCCGTGACTCTTAAAGCTGCATCTTTAGTGAATACATTTTTTTTTTTTTTTTAATTAATGCTGACTAACTTTCCAGTCACAGACATGGGACTGGTTGTTTTCTTTTGTATGTTAGGAGAAAAGGAGGAGAGGATGTCTCAGGAAAAAAATGGATTACAATATTGAACTTGTTCTCCATATCCAGATTAAATGTCTTGATCCAATACCTAGACATCAAACTGGATTATTCTGGGAAAACACCTGCCACATGAAACATCTTTAAATAGGTTTTGTTTGGTTTTGTTCCAGTGTAGAACAGAAGTACATTTCAAGGATATAAAACTTTACAAGATAGGGTGAAACTTTAATTACTCTAAAAACATGGACACGAAATTGTATTTCCTTTCTCATGTTTTTACAAGTGAAGGCTTGCTTAAGAATAAGCTTCAATGTTGAATAAAGAGCAAACTAATTTATAAATTTTAAATTTATAAACATAGAAAAAGGCGCAGAAGGAAAAAACTCATTTTCTGTCTTTTTGAAAATATTAGGCACTGGAATGGCCTACCCAAGGAGGTGGTAGTCACCATCCCTGGTGGTGTTCACTAAGCGTCTAGATGAGGTGCTACTGGACATGGTTTAGTAGTTTAGTGGGTAGTAATGGTCATGGGAGGATGGTTGGACTAGATGATCTTGTAGGTCCTTTCCAACGTAGTGTTTCTATGATTATTGATGCAAATAATGCTAACGGCAACCGGTTGTACAGAATTGTACAGCTCTTTTAACAGTAATTCAGGTATTATCACAAGGATATGTACCAGAGAGATTTAACTGAATGGGGATCAAATTTGACCTTGGTATACAACAAAACTGGGCTGTATACATGAGCAAACAAACCAGTGAGCAAAGAATTATAGCATTTGCTTCTAGAGCTATCGGGATCATTAATCTGACATTCTTCACAAGCAGTTAGGAAAGCACAATTTTAGCAAAATTATGAATGTGATAGAAGGAAAAGGCAGTGCTAACAAACAGTGAATCACTTAGTTCTGCAAGGCTGCTGTTCAGCTGACCTGCTCCCATCAGTCCTCCAAATTACACAGGAATAGCAATAGGGGAGAAAAAAAAAAAAGAGAAAAAAAGTGAACAAGTAGGTGGCATGAAATCATCCCAGGGAAGGTTACTTATATTATAGATCAACTGTTTTCTCTGGAATTTATGGGTGACATTTGGAGAGCTACTTTGTCTTTTTGCTGTGTAGGGATATCTGCTTTCCTGTGTACTTTAAATGAAGATGGACAAAGTTAATGTACTTATAAGGGTTTACAGAAACTTGATGCACACAAATACTGTATTTCTATGAATAATATTTTTATTTCCAGAAACTCCTCAATGTTGACTATACATACGTAAATTGTGGTAATTCATAGATAATAATGTTTTGACAATTTACATAGTGCATCAGTAAAGAATCAACTTGATATCGTGGAATTTCTTGTGTTCACCTAGGACAACTGCAATTGAGCCCCAGTGTCTTGAAGATATAGAAGAGCATAGTAATGTCTCTATAGTGCTGTGTCATACAGTGCAGAAATTTTCAAGCTTAGTGGAGAGCTAAGCCAGCAAACTGTGCTTGGGCCCAAAGGTTCCAGAAAAACTCAGCTCAGAAGTACTTGCAAAGTACTGAAGAGAGGAAGGGATCAAAGGAGAACATCAAACTAAACTGTAATTCTACTTTTGAATCTAAGCTGATTTATTGGTGCTAGCTTTGATGTCCTTGCGCTCTTGGTATAAGTACTGCTTTAGAAAGTTTTCAAACATTAGCAGATAGAAAACTCATCATGTATCATACCCACCATTTATTTAATGTTTTAAAAGAGTTCCTAAATGAGATTTCTTTTTTATTTTTTTTATTTTTTATTTTTTTTATTTTATTTTTTTTTTTTTTTACTGTAAGGAAGTCGCTAAACTGATTGCTATATAAAGCTGGTTAAGAAAACAAAATTTCAAAGGGAAATCCCAATGCATGTTAATAAAACTGTAATTTCTACTCAAGAGTAAAAATAACAGTTTTGAAATTCCCATGGAAAGAAAAAATTGAATATTTGAGGTTCTTCTCAAGGGAGTAGAGGAAATGACAAGCTAGAAACTAAGTCTCAGCTGTAGCTCATATTATTCTATAGAGCTACTGTTAAAAACTAGTAAAGAAAAATAACAACCCAGCCATCAGCATCAGCTTTTCAAAATGAAGAGAGACTGAGTTGCTTAAGTTTGCTGATACAAAGTAGTTTGTATCAGAGTGAGACTGATTGCTACAATCTGATTAAGTTAATTGGCAAGCATGAAAATCCTAAAGTTGGTAGTGGACAAAGCAAGATCTATTGGACTAGCAAGAGACAGTAATATAGAAAAATATCTTGCAGAAAGGTGGCTTAAGTAACCCTATAAATGCTATAGTGAAGATACACCGAGTTTCCAAGACACAATGAATAACGACCAAAGTGCTTGGGAGGAGAAAGAAAAGAATGATACATTATCATATCAAGCTGATGAAGTTCCCTAATATGTCATATGTAAGTATTGCCTAGAACCAGCTTGCTGAACATGCCCTTTTTCCTGGCAGTGTTACTGAAAATCAGATGAGCTGTAATTAAAACTGGGCCACAAAGGAGAGAAACAGTGGTTTTAATCATTATACCATTTATATTTGTGCAAATTAGTAAATCGTTTGCTATTGTGTGAAGGGCAAAAGTAAAACCTTGTCAGTGCAGCCTGAATCTGCTAAACATTTCCCTTAATAGTTTTTTGTGAACTGCAGACATATAATCAAGTGCTCTGCTGAAAGGAAGCAGTTTTTTTTTCTATCAAGTATATGTTTACTGTGCTGTTATAGCAGACCAGGGTTGATCTCATTCCCATTCTCTAGGTTGTTCACTCGTGTATGGGAGAAGAAATATAGAGGGAATTCTCATTTTCCAATACTTTATTGCAATTTTCTTACTAAAATGGTTGCTACCAACTACCAGTTCCAAACTACAGGAGAAGTTATAAAGCCAACTTCGTCAACGTGACATGTAAGAACACTGGACAGCCATCAAGAGTATTTTTCTACTGGTATGCCACACAAATCCTACTAACAAATTTATTTTTTTTCCACTAGTAACACAAAGTGCTTTCTGTTACATGTTTAGATTACTTAAAGAAATGCACTATTTTCAGTGAACTTGCATAGTCTTTGAGTCTGTAGAGTAAAAGTACTGCACAGTGTTCCCCAGTCTTGGTCCACTGATCTTCCTAATCAACTGATTTTCGGAAGTGTTGTCCATGGAAACCAGGGGTCAGATGACAGATATGTACATGCATTTCTGAAGGGGGTGTGTGTAGACTGGAGCTATGCCGCAGAACAATCATAAGAATAGAGACTAATGTACCAACTTGTCAGGACATGTAGCTATGTCTGAACAGATGTGATCTACCTGAACCTTCTCTAATCAAAATCCTGCTTCATCACTCTGAAAAAAATCTCTTGTGAGTGATGTGTTGATTATATTTGTAGAAAAACAAAATACTTGCTTTGACAATTTGATTTTAAAAAAAAAAAGTTCAGTACTTCTTGGTTTTTGCTTAGTCCTTTCTAAACAATCATGGGGATAAGACAGGCATCTAGAGGGGCAGTCTCAGATATTTCCTTAGTTGCTTGCAAGTACTTTCTTTCAGACATACTTGCTGCTAGTTGTAAAATAAGTATACTTATCGTATCAATCCATCCTTTGAACTTTTGCATTTTGTAGGATCATGCTGCACAGAGTACTTTGACCAATGTAGCTGATGAAAAATGTTTGCTGATCCCTTTCAGTCTCCTTTTCCTCTGAGATGTCTGCTCCACATTCATATTTCATGGTTGTGTACACACAATGGGATGTACACACTGAGCTGGTCCCCGTGCAGCCCTTGCTCTGTGTTGGGAGAGCTGTGGGAGTGTGCCATCCCACTCTAAGTAATGAAGCAATAAATGAGTTCATAGTAAGAAAAAGTTCTGCATCCACAAATAGCTAATCAGATATACTTTATAATAAAAACTAATTTTAGCTATTGTTTCTGCTTTACCCATGAGAAACCCAGTAAAATTCACTTAAATCTGATCTAGATACAGATTTAGATTAAACCATAATATGAACAATGAATTAAAATATGAATTAGCATCACAAGATTTTATTAAAAGTGCACTTATCTTAATGAATAAACCTATCATATGCTACAAATGAAATGTTTTTGTTTTCAGGGATTTAATGAATTAATTTACTAAACCTGAATGTTAGAAATGAAAGGCAAGTGTAAAAATGCTGTGTGTGAAGTGCTGTATAGATGTAGTCCTTTCTGAGCTATTAAATAGCTGAAATGTACTGCCATTGTGTACAGATTTGCATATCCAGTGCATTTGAAGATCTTTAATTTATAATTATAGTTGCTGGAATCTGACACAGAAGTTGTATCTTGGCTGTGACTCCACCAAAGGAGTTATGAAATCTATCAACTTCTTTTGAAAGTGCATAACAGCCCTTAATGCTGACCTGCTAAAATCTATGAACTGTTCTCTACTGAGATTTTACTGCTAAATACTGTATCGCAACAACAGTTGAAAGTAGACACTGACGTGTTCTGGAAGAAATTACAATCAGAAATGTTCTCTCTTCATATTTCATCATCTTGTATCGCTGTTCTTCGACGCACTCTAATTTACCATTCAATTTTCTCTATTCTCTAGTAAATTAATTTAAATATAAATCATACAAGCACTTCTGTAAACTGAGTAAAATCATTGCTTCTCCATGGTGACCTACCAGACTTACTGTGTGCCATTATTCTTAACCTAGTGGGTTCTTCCAGATGATATAAAGTGAGTGTGGAGCCAAACAACACCAAACTATGAAAAAGCTGAAGCATTTCAAATGCTGTTTTCATTCCACTGAACAAAAATATTTAGTTAATATATAAAGAGCACAAAGTAGGATAAGCTCATTAAGTGACACTTCTCTGAACAACCTTTTTGAACTGAAGTAATCAGTGAGGTTTCTACAGAGAGATTACAGGATATGCTTCCGTTGGTAACTGCAGACAGAAGCGGTTCATTATGCCTGTGCTTAAAGCTCACTGGATGTGAACTAGCTCTAGTTCAGAAACTGTGTAGCTGTACAGTGTGGCCAAAAGTGATTTTTTTTTTTTTAGAAGACCTATTTGGCCATCTCTGTAAACATGCTGTTATCTACTGATTCCTAGGCAAAAAGCATACTTCCAATCTAAGTCTTCCAAACTCCAAATATATTCCTGTCCAAAAATGGAGGTATGTAAATTATCTGAGCTGTGACTCGCAAAGTTCTGTAGGCATTTTTGCAAGTGTTGTCAGCCACCGGAGTCATGATGGCACAAAGCTTCCTGTCCCTTGAGCTCTATGATGCATGAATGTTTCTCCCATCTCTCTTGCATAATCTAACTGGTCTTCTCAGCATAGGAAGGATTGGTTGGTGTAGCCAGCTAATCATAGATGTGATTCATGGCTGAGAGTCCATAGTAAAGGCAGAAGATTCATTCCAGCCTTTTTTCTCCAGAAATTCTTCTCAGGATTTCTGTCCACTAGCTTACGTAGCTTCCTGCTTAGTATGCTACTGTCCTCCCATGCTTAAAATGTTAATCTTTCTGATGCACTTTATATGATATTTAAGTGCCTTAACCTATAGTTGAAGATTCCAGTTACCATGAGGTACCTGTGCCCTTTCAGTAATAAACCCAAGGCACTTCTGTAAAGATGAGTATAAAATGAGTTTGATCCAGCTTTCATTGAACAGAAATAATGTACATGTTAAGTTTAGATTTCACAGTTCAACATTCAAATAAAGTTTTGTAGAAAAACTATTAAGTTATCTTTCTGGTTATAAGTGAATTTTAAATTCAGATGTTGCAACTGGTTGCTAAATAGAGTCCTATCAGCCTCGGCTTTTAGTAAGTTACATCTGCTAGCGTATTATGAAGTATTATAGTGTGGTGTACTTTGCAAATGTAGTGAAATCAACTTGAGACCTCAGAACAACATTGCTCTTAAATCTGTGTTGACAAATGCATAGGCTTTGAGAATGTTTTGTGAGTTACAAATATGTGGATTAGCAATGTATACCCATTTTATACACTGAGGGAATTCTGACAACAACATAATAAACCACAAAGCCTCACTAATGCGTGTTACGGCCCTGATCACAGTTTAGCAGGTTTGTGGTTTTGTTAATGGATTTAGGCCATATTGTGCACATACTTCAACCCGCTTAGCTTTTCTTCAGGTGATTTAGTAGAAAGCTACACTAGTTTATTTCTCTTGTCTCTTCCCTGCCTTCCCCTTCATATCAGTGCATTAACACTGAGCACAAGGCTTAGTTTTCAGGGTTCCCACTTTGATTCACCTTAGTTCATAGAACAGCCTACGTGCTAAAGAAAAATAACTATATACTGCCACTACAACTTGTAAAGCACTGATCATAATTTAGCCAAATCATTCCTGGATCATGATCATCATCATCAAAAAAAAAAAAAATTTCATTTCCCCATTAATGTTCTGATAAGGTGGAGAAAGTAAGACATTTTTTCAGCTGTTGCCATCAAAAGTCAGCCGTGGTTCTCTTTCTTCGGTTGTCCTGAATATTAAATTTATGTTTATGGTTCCATAGTTTTGAAGATTCTTTTTGGTTCAAATGGAATTCAAACATGAATGAATGATAGAGGATTCTTTCTTGTCTATGTCAGCATTGACACAGATGACCTGCTGGTGACTTTCTAGAACAAAGAAAGGCCCTGTTGTTTCATGAAGAGATTCTTGTTTGTCTTTTGGAGGGTATAAATCCATGTCAACTTATCCTGTGTTTCAGCTTGCCTTGATTAGCAGTTGACCTTAGACAAAACTCTGAATAATTATGTTTATTCTTGAACAGATCTGAAAGAGACATTAAATCTTATTCTAAAGCTTTGAGAGAAAAGTGAGGATTGTGTCACTGGAATTTGGAAGTTCACTTTGAACAGAAATTAAAGCCATCTTTAATCTCCGTAACACTGAAATTTAAATCAGCTAATTCAGCCTAAAGAGGTTGAGAAGGTTGCTGGAAAGTAGATAGGACTAATACCATGGGGGAGATTAAATTATACACTGAATTTGTTTCTTTTATGATCGTTTGTCTGAAGTATTCCAATAGCTGCAAAAGTTGTGCTAGCATTTATGTCTGTCTCTTTTCCTCTGATCCTTTTAAAGTAAGCTGTAGAGAGTTGCCATGCAGCCAGATCTGAATGGTGATGCAAGTACTTTTCATGCATATAAGGAAACACTAGGGCCAGCACATTGCTGTCTTTTCTTAAGACAAAAGAAATGAAGGGTAATGAAGAGGTCATTTTGTATAAGCAATGCCCTCTTCTGCCTTGCACCAACAGTGAGAAACTGGCGTTTGGCAGAAAACATTGCTTCCCACTGTGACACTTTTCATAGCAAAGCTTGTTTCTCTAAGCGTGTTGTTCACTCAGTAGGGGGTCATGTGAGTTTGAGAGTACATTGATCAGATTTGGCTTTCATCATTTGTTTTGAACTAAAAAAGGAAAGGTGAATAACTAAGAGCTACTTGCACATCTAAGTGCTCTGTATTGTGCAACTTTACAGCTCTGTAAATTTGTAAAAATGCTGTAGTAAAGTTATCTAATATTTTCTCTCCAGATTAGGAGGGTGTGAATTGTCTTTCAAACAGAATTATTCTACTGAAGCAGTCAATTTCTATATTGACTTTGGGGTAGTATTCTGATGATTATTTGTGTCAGATTCTTTTCTCTCAGAAAAATTTCTAATCTGAGGAAAGTAAATTGTGATCTGTAGATAGATAGTAATTTTTGTGTATTTTCTAAGAAAACCAGTGACGAAGGAGAATACAGGAGCAGTTGTGACTTGTGATGTAATTCCTATTTTTGCCTATTTTAATGGGGTAATTCATCAAAATAATAGCACGTTGACAATCATGTATTTTGTGATCAAGTTAACTTATGAATGTCAATCACACTTTTTTCCCCATGCTGAAACATATAAAGGAAAAATATGTAATAACAGTTATGTCTTATTGTGAACAATGTAGACCTTTCTTCAACTTGAATCTTCAATCTTAGCTATCGTTAGGGATTCCTGAGATATACATCTTGGGTAAAGCATATAGATCTTTCTTGAGGTTCCTCTGCATTGAAGAATTTATTTGCACCACACAAAAGAAGATCATGATGTAGTATAATGTATGCTGGGGATCAAAGACATTGTTTAAGACATTTCAACATCAATTGTATAGCATCTGTATCAAACTGTAAATTATTCTCTTGTAATTGCATTAATGATACATAGGGAACTCCTATTTAAATTAGCATTTTTACAGACATCTGATAATAGAGATCACTTAGGCCAACTGGACACACACAAGTCCATTGTACGAGACAAAATGTGTCTGAGAGTGCTGAAGGAGCTGGGTGATGTCACTGCGAGACTACCTTCTATCATTTCTGAAAGCTCCTGGCAAATGTAGGAGGCTTCTAATTAATGGAGAAAGGCAAAAAACAAAACAAAACAAAGCCTTCATCTTCAAAAGGGACAACAAGAAGGACCAAGGAAACTACAACACTCCAAGCCTCACCTCGGTCCCTGGGGATGTTGTGCAATAAATCCTCCTGTGCATAAAGAACAAGAAGGTGATTGGAAGGTGCTTAATGACTTCTTTGCCTCAGTCTTCACTGGCAAAGGCTCTAGTCACACTGCCCAAATTGCAGAAAGAGAAAGTAAAAACTGGGAGAGGAAGATCTGCCCACTGTAAGTGAAGATCAGGTTCGAGACCACCTGAAGAACCTGAAGGTATACCAATCCATNTTGGGCAACCTGGTCTAGTGGGAGGTGTCCTTGCCCATGGCAGGGGGGTTGGAACAAGATGATCTCTAATGTCCCTTCCAACCTGAACCATTCTATGATTCTACGGAAGCAGCCAGGTAAATTTCGTTAGTTCAGTCTTTTTTTTCATGATGTCTTGTGAGATCTTTGAAGTAATCTTTAAGTTCTTGAGCTCTATAAGAGCCCTGCAATACAGAGCTGCATGCACTTTAACCACTGTAGTCACTACTCTAAAGCACTGCAAGAAACTAAGTGTTGTCCATAGAATCAGCTTAGCTGTCACTTAAATGTATTAGATTTTCTTCTGATAGGTATGTACGTACAACAGTGTATACAGTTTCCTCCATGACATGTCAGAACCATTTCTGTCCAGATTTAAAACCACCAGAAACATCTGGTACTGTTATTTGTTACTTAGCTAACACATAATAGCATAACAAAATGCCTGTTATTCTTGGAATGTTTGAATTGAACTTCCTTTGGTCAACCTCTAGTGTCATTTGTAATGTGTCATGTGGTTTCATATAAGTAGCATTATTGTTTGTTTAGAAATTTCTGAACTTTGGTTCTGTATTTGCTGTCTTGCAATTATCAGTAATCAGTGTTCAGAGGTTTCATCTGCAGAACAGCTGTTCTGTGGAGTCACTTGAGCAGTGCTTATCCTTGATTCTTTTTGCTCTTGCCATTGCTGACATGGCATTACTAACAGTGGTTGTGATGTCACATTGTGGTGTGGTTCGTGAAGGGAATCCACTGTAAGACATAACTGATCTACAGATTGATCACAAGTAATTCATATGTAACTTTTCCAAATTTGCACGTAGCTAAAAACTCTTTTAAATTAAAAATATTGATTCACCCATTTTCGCAGACTTGATAGCAATAAGCTATTATCTACCTATTAGGCACAATAGCATTAACATTAGCTGGGAGAACAGCGCCATATTTCTCGGCAGCCAGAAGTGGTGTAGAACTCTATGATATTTCTTTCCCATATAGTATATAATCAGAGGAAAGTTTTTGTTCAGAAATCTCTTTAGCAGTAATTAAAAGCACAAGTAGAGTTTGGGGCTTTGGAGATACACTTTTCAGCACTTTTTCAGGCATACTCTAGCAAGTTTATTGGATAACTACGTAGTATTTGGTGTGATACCTGGCTCTGGCTATAATAAATCAGGCTGGTAGAGCAGACACCCAAAGGAGTTGAACCCTTTCTGAGAGATTTCCTCTTCAGCTCAACATCAATCATGTCCTGCTGCTGTGGAAATTAAGTTGTCTTTTATATAAGAGTAACTACTTCTTCCACAGCCTTTAGAGAAAATATCATACTGGTTGGGAAGGTTCAGGCTCTTCTGTTTCTCATCTTCTTTTTAGTCAAGTGTCTAATGTGAATGGAGTAATGAAATTACAAAGTAGAAATGACTGTGTTTTGTTGTATGTTTGTGAACACAAACTGCATATTGCAATTCTGGAAAAATAAAAATAATTTCTATGGATGTAGTTGGTAAGTAAAAGATAGCATCTTGTTGGCATCTTTGTTCTACATCCCAATGTCTGGAATTCAGTTTCCTATAACATGGTAATGTAACAAACAAATCTACTATTTCATTCCAACCTACAGTTTGTGTTTACTTTTCTGTATTATGGCTTGGCAGCTGCAGCGTATGTAAAAACTTGTAGTAAAGCTGCACTGTTGTCCAAACCCATCATTCAAGTAGACGATCTCTCTTTACTGAGAAATTACCTTTTTTCTTTATTGTTCATTCTTTTGTAGAAAATATTTTTGGTATTATACATTTTTTTCTGTTTTAACAGAAAACCCCAAACATAACTTTATTAATAAAAGTTATTTAAAAAAAAAAGGGCACAAAACCTTCTGAAATGTAATATAATTGTTCTATAATTACTTTTTATTCAAAGAAACCTATATAGATTGCTGTGGCTTGTATTTGTTGGCAGCATCACCTGAAATAAGTCTTCTAGTGAGTCTAGAATGTCCTGTTCATGGATTGTGCCAGCATCCATTGTTGTTTCTTAACAGGCTGTAAATCACATTTTCTTCTATACTTCTTGTTGATAACATTGGATTTATAATAAATAACAATGCTATTAAGAAAATTAAGACTTTATGGATTAGATGAGGACAGTAATAATTGAAGCTTACTTGGTATTTGTTGTTGATAGAATTCATAAAGGTGCTAATTAACTTCTCCAGTATCAAAACTTAAAGGAGTTCAGAAACTACCTGTTTTAATATTTAAGATGGAACGTACTTCTATAGTGAGATGCAAAACATTACTCTGGACCATGCTGAACTTTTCTCTGGATAAACAAAACACCTCAGATTGCTAGCACAAGTAATAGAGATATTGAAGGTTGCAAGGACACCATGCAAAACCAGATTTCGATGTACAGAAACCTTATAAATATAAAAGCAGTGGAAGTAATTGAGTATTATGGAAAAAAAGCAAAGGTGTTTTTTTTTTTGGGGTGGGGGATGGGAGGGGGAAGAAATACGACTTCTGTTAGACTGTTTTGAAGACAGGTCAGTTGTTTGCACACAGAGCTCTTGTGCCATTGAGATGTATTCAGAGATGCTGAGTTCACAAGATATATTCACTGAATTGGAACCATAACATGCTGATTTAGCTTAATAGAGTCCCGTATATATCTAGTTTGGGAAACTTTGTATGCACCTGTGTGTACAAATTGGATTCCATTATTTTACTATTTATATGCCATTATTTTTATGCTATAAAATGCCATTTGCTGTTGTAGGGAAATTTCCTTCACCTTTGTATTTGGGATGCTTTGAAGGTGACTTGTAACAAAAATTCTGCAGACCACTTTCATTTACTTTCATTTTAATCTTTTGAAGATCAAGAGGGTGCATATGCTATTGCAGGCCTGCAAAGGTTAAAAACAATGACATTTCTCTGTACTCAGCATGGATAAGATGGTGTTCATCTCAGGGGCACAAAACTGAAATGGCTAAGCTAGGAACATGTTTGCAGTACATTTTCATAGTTGATTGGAAAAATATAGAGAATCACTGAGTCCTGACACCTGAGTCATGCTCTGAAGGTTCTTTTCCTCTCCTCATTTTAAAAAAAAAAAAAAAAAAAAAAAAAAACCTTTTATTATTTANAAAAAAAAAAAAAAAGCCTATTATTACATTATTACTTGGGAATTCCAGTTTAGTGCCTGTACAACCTTTAAGGATAAACAAGGCCTATATTACCCTGGAAAGAAAACAGGACTATTTCCACTGTCTAAGAATATAAAGCATCAAGCCAAGTCTTATTACTTATTTGTTTGCCATATATTCCCTTCTTTCTTTCTTTCTTTACTTGTCCCATGGTCATGTATCTTTAAGGTATCCGATATTCAGGACATTAGAGTCTGACCGTGGGCTAGCTACACTGCTAATTACTGTTATATATGAGTGAAACATGTGTGGATAGTTTTATATTTGTTACGCATCCATAAAGTATTGTTCTGTTCTGTGGACAAGAAATGTTAATTTATTATTCAATGAACATTTAATAAATGTTCATTTATTATTATGCAGAGTAAACATCTGCAGCAAAATGGAAGATTTTCAGTTTCTCTGAGAATATTATTCCTAGGCTTGCAATTAAGGATCAAGATTATTGAAAAATCTTTCTTCTAATATTATGAATACATTTAATTTGTTTCATTTATTTTTATTTTACTTATTTTAGAATGTAGTATGTGTAATACATTAATATAAGCATTCAGAAGTACTGTACAAAACTCACATTGGGAATTAGACAAAATTTTCATGTATTTCTTTGGGTTTTTCTCTTCACAAAACAAAACGTACAGTCTTAATTTAGTGTTGAGATTAAAAGACAGTGATGAATGATGCAATATGTGGTAATACATGCTTCTTCTAGCTAAAACAGCATAGCATTGCATTATAAAATCATGAGTTTGAAGACTTAAATTGTAGTAATGCTTTTCTTCACCTGTGTGCAAGAATTAAAGTATTGAAAGATTATGATGCCTTTTTGTCACAGAAAAATATTCCCTGTTATTTATTCAAAATTATTTATGACACACTTTGTCATTTTAATTCAAATTTCAACTTAGTGGACTGAGAGTATTACAGATCTACATGAAAGTGGCCTTGTTTTTGTGAAGTAAATCCTATTTGCTTGAACTTTTTTAATTAAAATATTGTAATATTACTTAGATTCTGCTTCTGATGAGATCTGAAAACCTGAGAAAAGTGTAGAGTTCAGTGATTATGTCAGTTACTAGTATAAAAAATAATATTGGAATGGAAGATTAAAGTACAAGATTGCTTTGGATGACTCAAAATTGAAATTTCCAAGTGTTAAATACACAAAGATAGCACTACTTATTGCTTTGTGATTATTGATTGTAATTATGATGATTTTGACTGAATTCCTGACATCTGAGTGTAGCATAGTCCTTATTATGTTAGTAACCAAACTCAAGCAGAAAAGAGAAAGGAGCGATTTGCTTGTCTGCAGATGCTGGTTGAAGTAGCAACGTGCAATTTGCACTTTTGTTGTGCATACTGTGTGAATACATTTCCCCCATTTAGATGGAGATCTTTTTACCACTGTTAGTCATTTGAAATTGGTATTTAAACACAGCTGCTAGTGTTGATTATGATATTGCTATAAAGGGATACACCTGGTGAGAACCTCCTGGTTGTCTTTTATTCCCTTGGTGATGTGCCTGAACTATATTAACTTGCATACATACCTTGGTACATCTGGACTTTTTCATCTTCTATGAATCAATTCAGTTATTTGTTAAATACATTAGAAATATTGCAGGATACAGACAGTTATTAGCAAGAAAACTGTAAGTATTTGTCATAATGCAGGTGTTTGCCAAATGGACTATAATACTAGGCTGTGATAACTTATAACACAAATGCCACAAGAATAATAAAACTATAAAACTATACTTGAGAAACTGTTGACTTCCAGAACCTAGCTATAATTTTGATTATTTTTATAGAAAATCCTTTAACTTCTAAAACTGCAGCGATGCCATTTCAAAACTTTGTTACAGAGAAAAAGTGCATTATCAGTTTTATTTTCTTTTCTGAAGAAAGACTCTAACAAAAATAGTAAATAATGTTAGCTCAAGATGGCTTGCAACTGCAGCTTCAGATGCTGTGAAAATGCATCTGTAATACACAAAAATAGAATTTTGTTCTCAGCTTCTGAAAGTGCCAGATAAAATCTTTGATACAGTAGGAGAGGAACATGCAGAGGTGTAGAATTTTTATTTATTATTATTGTCTCTGTAATTTTTTGCATTGGTGTTTAGAGGAAAGCAATTTGTATAAATGTGTTCATATTAGCTGTGGAGATGTTTATCTGAGTTCTTCTTAAGAACGAGACTTTTCTTGTTGATTTCCACATCAGTAAGTCTGAATCTGTTGAATGATTCCAGCCACATTCAGTAAGGTGCTTCTGGTGGGCTGGTCCTGGCCAATAGTTAAGGCCCTGTCAATCTGCTTTCTCACACTACTCGCCAGCACAATGAAGGAATCTGAAGGGCAAGAAGATTATCTTCTGAGATAGATTAGTAAGTGAAGGAATAAAGAAAAGAAATCACAAAACTAGTGATGCAAGAGTAAGCACTTGCCCTCCTACCAGCACACCAATGCCTAGCCAGTCTCTGAGCAATGACAGCTTTGGCAAAATCCAACCTCTCCTCCCCTACCATTTAACTGTTAAACACAATGTTATGTGGTATGGAATATCTCTTTTGCTCGCTGCCCCAGCTGTGTCCCCCCCCTGCCTCCAGCCTCTGCCCACCCTCAGCCTACTCTCTGGAGGAGAACAGTGAGAAGCAAGGAAAGCCTCAATGCTGTGCAAGCACTGCTCAGTAATGGCCACAGCATCCATGTGTTATCAGCACAATTCTGGTCACCAATCCAAAGCGCGGCATCACAGGGGCTGACAGGAAGGAAGTTAACTCCATCCCAGCCAGATCAAGTTCAGTGGTATAGATATAAAAAGATACTGAGTTTCTGTATGTTGTGAAAATTACTGAGTGGTGGAGGAAAAAAAAAAAAAAGAATTTTCTGTCCCTTTTGTTAATGTTCTCCCTTTCTGTTTGGCCAGTGAACCAGCCATGCACATGTTGTGGAGCCAGGCCTAGGGCCTGAGCATGCTGGAGTCTATGAGAGATGAGATGTGAAGAGAGGTAGAGGAAAGATCACTCCAGAGAGTGATTTGAAGCATGTATATTTAGATCCTCTGCAGCATGCAGATCATGACAAAAATCACTCTAAAGAAAACTGCTTCTCTTTTGCTGATCCAAGGAGCTTAAGGAGACTAACCTCCTAACTTAGGTGCCTAAAAAGTTATCCTGTGTGATATACTTTTCAAGGTTTCTAAAAATTGTCAGGCTGAATAAAATTAGATCTCATGGGCGAAGAATAGAAAATCAGAATCTGATTTATGTGTGCTTGGTTGTGTAAAGAATTTGAATGATCAATGCAAACCAAAGTGCAACAGAGATGAAAGTAATGTAATGATCTTAAAACATGCACACGTGTTCTCGTTATGCTAAATAAACATTGTGGTCAGAGAATTAACTTACTCAAGGCTGTGCAGCCACAGCCTTTCTTTGTCTGCAGAAATTGTTGTAATCCTGTAACATCGTCATTTTGACCCCTTCTCTGCTGGAGGTTTAA
Source organism: Penelope pileata (assembly GCA_013396635.1). NCBI lineage: Eukaryota > Metazoa > Chordata > Aves > Galliformes > Cracidae > Penelope > Penelope pileata. The sequence continues at coordinate 68,064 of WBMW01005215.1, read as the reverse complement.
CCTAATCATCCACTTACATCACTGTAACTGTTTAGGTAGGTAGGAAATCACTCACAAGCCGGAGATTTGTGGTTCAGGTGGGGTGTGGAGTGGTTTCATTGCCATTTACCAACCAAATGGGGATGTTGACATTGCCAACAACATTACTGATCTTAAAAAAAGTTATAAAAGTTCTCTAATTTTCACGGTACAATATGACAGAATGATTAAACCTTTTTTTTTTTTTTTTTTTTAAACTGCATATTTTTATACTTCCTGTGTTCTGTACTTCAAAGTCTTGGAAAGCAGATGTGTTGAAAGATGGCAACAGTTGTCAATAACTGTAAAACCAAGGAGCTCTATGAAGCAGATCAAACTGCTTTACATCAAATGGGACTGCAGCAAGCCTTACTTTCATTTGTTTCATAGATACTGTCTTCCAGTAAGAGTTTGAATAAACTGCTTTGCTAGCTGTCATATAACAGCAATGTTAAGATTATATTTTATAAATAGTATGAGTGTTTTTTTCTTCAAATGAAATAAAATTTATCAGTAGAGAGGGAATAATCTGATGTCAGATATCAAAAATGACTCTAGAGTCTTAACTGTACGACTCAGGAAAATTTAATTTCCTCGCTTCAGTTTCCTGTATATTAGACTATGAAAAAAACCCATTTCCTACGTTTTAACAGATTTTCAAAATTGAATTAATGAATATTTGGGAAGTTTTGTGTATATACTATTTATTTTTTGATGTACGTTAGAACTATTCCAGTGGAAAAAATCTTCAAAATATATCAGCTGTAAAGGTTCTGCACCCAGGACTATGTAACCTTGTCCTTAATCATGTTTTCCTTTGTCAAAGCACATCTTCTCCTTCCTTGGAGCAAAGTTGTAATGCAGAATCTCTTGACAGCGTAACCTAGGACTTGGGTGTAAGTGCTCGCAACAACCAACCACAGGAGATCTTTCAGGTTTTTGTAAGCCAGCTGTTCTCTGGTGTGTGTCAGTCTCAAGCAAGGATCAGGCACATAGTTCCTGAAATGTCTGAGAGCATCCAGCAGCTTCTGCTGGTTCCTTGCACAATTCATTCCATACACAACAAAAGACAGATGTCTAATTTGGATGAATTAAGTTATTGTTGAGAAAGCTATCATACTGTTTACAGGAATCGATGTAAATAGTCACACTTCCTTTTTATTTTTTATTCATTTTTTTTTTTTTTATGTCGGGGCCGTTCTGTGATTTTGATGTATGTGAGTTTAAAATTATTTTATTTAAAACTTTTTCTGCAAACCAGCAACAGCTGCCTCTTTGCAACTTCAAATTTTGCATGGAAAAGTACTGTTGAACTTCATGAAGTTAGCAATTTACTTAAATCTATGTATTTATCACTGTGGAACATGCTGGTGAGGAGAAATACCATGGAAATGTATGTACCTCTAGAATATACAGCTCAATAAGAGAAAAGGAAGCGTAATAGTATTTTATTTAATCACAGGGGTTTTATTCTACCTGTTACATGGGCAACCAATTACTTATTCTTCTGGAGTTTACAAAAGTGATAATAATTAAAATCTACTTTGTGTCCTAGAACGCATATGGGTTTCCAGAATATGTGGATTTGAAATATATCAGATAACTGGGAACTAAAGAACACAGTATTTCTGAGACATTCAAAATCACAGAAAATAACAAGTACAGAATCAAACAAAAATATATGTAAAATATAATTTTGCAGTCTTCCTTGTTATTTCGCTGTTTGTTTTTTGAAGGTGCCAAATGATCACAAGATTATGAATAATGAGCAGCATGGAAATAGGGCTTCTGGCAGGTCAGATCATATTTAACACAAGGCAAAATGTTTCTCTGCTCACTGTAAAGCATGATTTTTTGGATGGTCAAGCACAGGAAATAGAGACTGAATAATAAAGACATATATTCTGTAGGTGAACTGCTGTCACAGCGCTGCTGAAAACACTGGGAGGGACAATAGTGAGCGGAGATGACTGAGGCGAGGTGCTGAGCACAGAACTGCAGGCAGTGAATGTCTGAGAGCAATTCTCAGAATGTCTGAGAATGTCTGAGAGCTGGTGGCAGCCCATGGTACCTAAGAGCTGTACTGCCCTATGTCAAGGTGATCAACTTTAATCCCACAGAGAGGTTTTGTTATGCCACTTGATTATAATGAGATTGCTCTTGATTCCTGTGCTGTGCATACTGAGAACCTTTACTAAGGCTCTATCTTTTACCATGTGCCCTGTTTCTATCTTTATTCTTTGCTACACTCTTAGAGAGGTGTTGACAGCATTTCACAGAAACATACTCAGAGAGAAAATACTTCTCTGACCAGGGCTGAAAAGGGGAGGAGGAATCTTGAAACAGTGCTGGCAAGGAGAGGACCATCATTTCAGCACAGAGACTGACTGTAAGATGCCTGAAGTCAAATCCTTTCATTTTTCAGCAGGCTTTCTCAAAGGAGTTACTTAAGCCAAATCCTCTAAGCAGAAACGGATGTCTTTAGTGGAACCAGAATATTTATGTTGTTGTCATTTTTACCCATCAGTTTGCTTTCTTCAGATTTCAGAAAGTTGGCAAATCCTTTGATGGGAAATTGCTTACTGTAGAAAATGTAGGACATGATGCTAGAAGGAAATGTGTCCCTTACTAATCTGAACAGGTACTGTCACAGGGTGGACCTGAGAGCCTGTTTAGTCTTCTAGATGAGAACTAAACTTTTTCTGAAGAATGAGCCTATATTTCCCTCCTGATTACAATCACAGCAGTTCACACTGTGCGCACCCTAGCTAATTTTTCATTTGGTATGTGGCCTTATGATTTACGTTTGTGTAGATCTATGCATTGGTTTGAGTTTAGACAGTGCTTTAGGATCCAATAGGAAGTATGTACTGTAAAAACGTTTGTTATGATAGAAAAATTACTCGAAGTAGAATTCTGTATCAAGCTGCACTTTGTTTTAATTTAGTTGAAGATTTAAAAGGCATGTGAAATAGCCTTCTTGTATACAAGCAGTTGCTATGTTTGTTGGAATCTAGAGTGTTAAATTTCTTGGCTTGATAAAAGCACTAAAGTCTGGTTTCCTGCCAAGTGGTTGCAGTTAGGATGTGGAGCAAACCAGGCCCATGCATCTCCCCTGTGACATGATAAAGACTATGAAGTTGAGGTCTTACCCACCAGATCTGGGCTACGTCCTAGGCGAAACACACTATAGTGGAAATGTTGTTAGACCATCATGCCGCAACTAACACTGCTGTTGTCGAATCTGAATAATGTAACATTGAAACCTTGAAGGAACATGCTTGCACCACCAAATTTGCCCTACTTTTAAAAAAAAGTCTAAATCTATGTAATTGGTTATGAATCTTTTCTCCTCACAGTTTGTCTGCATGTGAGTTTGTATGATTTTAAAATGTTAATTCTGTGTTCATGCACATGTATGAAGAAAATACTAGGAAAAAATTACTTTGGACTTTTGTTTCTTACACGTTATGAAAACTACTACATTTTCAAAATACTTCCTGCCATTTTTTTGATGCTGGACCCACATTCAGAGCAGTTTGTTGTAGCTGTAATATGAAAGAAAATTTGTTCTAGCTAGAGAATACTAAACACAGCTTTAGATATGTTCAGAACTCCTGATTCTGTACAGCCTCAAAATATAGATCTGTTAATTCTTTCTTGTTTTTTCCCTAATAAAGTGAAGAGATCTTATCACAACAAGTACTTAAATATCTAGAAATATTTGTTTTGCTAGAAACGCTTCTGAAGTCTGAAGCATTGAAAACCCCAGTAATGGCACTTGCTCATGACTGTGTTTTAAATCTTTCATAATTAACATGTACTATACAAGTGGCAGAAGAATTTGAGCTAAAAAGAAACTCATATATCTTAGGAATGGGATTTAAATAAATTTATCTGAAGGTATAAAATGATCATTACAGGTTGTTGGTTATGCATGCTCAGAATGAAATTTCCTATAAAAGGATGCTGTGAAATAATTTCAGAAAGTATAATGCTGTTGTAGTCAAAGCATGTTTCTTTTTGTCAGTGTTTAGACACAGTTCCTTCCAGACCTCCTTTATATTGCAAAATAGTTGTAAAGGGAGACCATATTTTCTAACAGCAGCAAGTGAGGAGAAAAGATTCATAACCACAGATGTGCAAGCATCAGAGAAGAATACAGGAGCAGGGCATAGGTTTCCTTTCATAGTATCAGCTTCTGTAAAATTCTGCAAAGACAGAAAAGTTCAAGTCAGTAGCTCTGAAGATTCAGCAGCTCTTGACTTTATTTTCACATGCAGGGATTTATAAGCTGTTTATCACAGTCCTCGTATGTATTTTATAGATAAACAAGTTACATAAATTACCCATTTCTTCTCCAAATTTTCTGTTTTCTATGTCTGAATTATGCTGCTGTTCCTCAGAGGGGTAGAGTTATGTTATTTAAGGAATGAAAGAAGTAACATTGGCTTTTAAAAATACTGCTTCTCATCTTCTCACGTAGCTTCCAAGAGAAAGAAGGTAATTCTTTATAGGTAGCCTTCACTATCAAAATATGAGTGAATTTATAAAAAATGGATAGTACAGAACAAAATCGAAACGGAATTGTCATTAAAACTGTCAGACTATTCAGTCAGTTTCTTTTCATTTCCTTCTTTATAATCAAGATAGTTAAAATGAAAACTATTACAAGTGAAGTTTATTTGATTATAGATTAGGTCATCATACACTTCTGTGTAATGGATTGTTTAATAACATTCAAAATTTGCTGCTAACAAAGGGACGCAGTGAAGTAGTTTGAATTTTTGGTTTAGATTTACCCAGATTTACATCAAATTAAACTCAAGATGTATTGTTTTTGTTTCATACTGAATTCATTTCTTTTTTGCCCTGATTTATGTGAAATGAAGACAATAACAGGAATAAACTTTACACGACTGTTCACAGATACAGCAGCAACTGGCTTGAAAATCACATGTAAAATACTCTGGATTTGTGGTCTTCATTATACAGTACTTGAAGAATACAGAAACAGTATAATCATTTGAGAAATCTACAGCATGCTTCTAATTTCAAAGAATAGTGATAACTCCATGCAGCCACTCAGTTCTAATACACTTAAGTTAACCAAAGTTGTATTACCTGGCTGTAGCAGTTCAGATCAAATTCTGTTTTGTCTCCCTCTGTCTGTTATACTGAATATCTGGGGGAAAGAAATAGAAAAAGAACACACAGCATAAGTTCATTGCACTTGACCAATTGCAGCTAAGCAAAAACTGCAATGAAGATTTTAAATAAATAGAACTTGCTCTTGAAACAGCCACACCTGTTGTACAGCCACATGATCACTAAAATTCCTGCTCATCTTTGGTGACTTGTTTTCTTCTAGTGAAGTCAAAAATTTTCTCCTTCAATGCAAATGATGTTTCATTCAATAAAAAATCTGTGGAAAATGCAGATTCATTTTTCTTTCTAGTCATTAAAATTACATTTTCTCTAGATATTGTTTCATTTTTAGTCAAGACATTAGCAATTATACTATACTTTAAAGTTTTCTGAGTTTTTTTTATATGGGGATTGAAAATGCATAATGGAGATTAAGATAAATAGGAAGATATTGTGCAGCACAGTTATTACTGGTGCAACCAGTACTTACATATTTTATCTTTTAAGTTCATATCTAGAACCTGATTTTTTTTCCATGTCTTCGGAGGACTTTCTGGTATGTTGAAGCACCATATGGAATCATAGAAACACTGGGTTGGAAAGGACCTACAAGATCATCTAGTCCAACTGTCCTCCTATCACCATCACTACCCACTAAGCTACTAACTCACATCCCTTAGCACCTCATCCAGACACTTCTTGAACAGCGCCAGGGACGGTGACTCCATATATTTCTAAGTCTTCAGTAGGTGATCAAAACTGGTCCAATACTACTCTACAGCAGCCTAGAGACTTTAACACTTGACGCATTTATCAGCTCTCTATGATCAATCACTGACCTGCGTGCTTCTGAAGAACTCACAAAACACTGCAGTTCTTTCTGGTGTATAGTTTGGGAGGATGAATAGTAGGTTTATTTACAACCAGTTGTCTCTAGGTACACTTTTAGGATCAAAGTGGCACTGGCAGCTGTGTAGACGGGCTCTCGAAGCACACCATTTCCTAGTATATGGTAAGCATAAAGAGCAGATAAAACTAGCAGTGACATCTATCCCCGTCCTGAAAGAACTTCTGTACCTGAGGCAGCAATCAACTTTGTTGTGATATTTTGTCACCATTTGTCACTGTTTAATGTATTTAGATTCTAAGAAATGCAGTATTATGACAAATGTCAATACGGTTGCATATTTTACAAGAATAACTAAGTAGGTTACTGTCAAACAGCACTTTACTGAAAATCCATAGAAAGTTGCATAGTTTAGATGCTTAATATGTTCTTCCATAAATGCTGATGCTAGTAGGAATATGTCAGACTGCAACTGGAAAAGAATAAATAAACGTTTCCTTCTGACTTCCTTTTTTTTCCCACTTTTTTTCTTTTTTTGTCTCACTATGTCCTAGTTTTTAGCTGAGACAGAAGTTGCCTTTATGTGAGGATGTGTTTTGTTTCTAGAAGCTGATAACATGTGACAATGTTGAACAGAGCCAAGAACATTTCAGTCTCTCAGTTTCTTGTGTAGCTCTGCCATCAAAAGGATTAGGGGGGCACAGGGAGCTGGGAGGGGACAGGACCAGGGCAGCTGACCCAAATTGACAAAAGGGATATTCCATACCATATGACATCATGTAATATAAGGAAGTGGAGTTGGGAGGGGGGGGAGGGGGGTGTGCACTGCTCGTGGACTGACTGGGCATCAGTAGGTGGATGGTGAGCCCTTGCTTTGCATATCATTTATTTATATAATAAATAAATATATATATACACACATGCATACTGTTATTTCTTTTACTTCCTTTGCTATCTTAGTAAATAGCTTTTATCCTAACTCACAAGTTCTACTGTGTTTTTCTCCTAATTCTCTCCCATCTCACTTGGGGAGGGGAGGGTGAGTGAATGATTGTGTGAGACTTAGCTGTCTGCCTGGTCAAACCACAACACACTGTTCTTTTGTCTTACTTGGAATTTCACAGTAGTTCACATCACTCTGGATCTGGAGAACAATAAATTGTAGTTAAGAGCTCTCTGGTAATGCTTTCTTTCCTCTGTGTGTGCAGCTGTACACACAGTGCTGCTGTGTCCTAAAACATTGGTTTCTGTTAGTAAACTGCAGGCTGTCTTGTCTGTTATTTTGACATTTTTTCTTGAAAACATGGAGATTTTTTTTTATTCCCAGTAGATTTTTGTAATTGTTTGCTAATTTGTCTAGAGGGTGTGAACACATGGAAAGAACAAACTTGTATAGGAAAGATGTTCCTGTTAAATCCTTTCCTTCATTTTAACTCCCAACAAGAGGACCTGCTATCATACATTGCATTTATGCTGTTTCTGTATAATGGCAGAATAATTACTGCTACAGAAAATAGAGTGATATTATAACAGAATTTGATACCCCCTCTGTCCAAATTACGCCAGACATTCCATAACAGATTGCTATAAATGTTTTACTTTAATTTGGTACTGTATTGAGAAATGTAGATATCTCAGCTGTTTAAGAAGTTCTGAAAAGGATGCAACTTTTACCAATATGTTGACTGACCTTCAATCATACTCTGAAATTCCCAGACTATGTGTGATGTTTAAAGATTAAATATGGTATTGCTTGAAGCCTTCATCACTTTGAAGTTAATGAAACTTCATGCCATTTACTTGGAAAGGAATTTTTTTAAAAAAACTTATTTCCTAAAATTAATATATTAAATGTACTAACATTCATTTTGATTATTGTGCTGTATTACTCCTAATGCAGCTGAAAATTCAGTCTGTTTTGTATCCGGAAGATAACAAGTAATCGTCATGTCTCTCTGTCTTCTCTGTAGTATACTGTAATTTTAATGGCTCACTTATTGCTCTACTTACTTGTACTTGTGGTTTAGCCTGGCAGGCAGTTGAGCACCACACATCTGTTTGCTTACTTCCAGTGCTTTGGAATGGGGGAGGGAGTCAGAGAAAGGTAAAACTTGTAGGTTGAGATAAATACAGTTTAATAGAACTGAAAATGAATGGAAATAATAATAGTAATGATATATAAAGTAATGATATAAAAATAAAACACAATGCAATTACTCACCAACTGCTGACTGCCCAGCCAGTCCCCAGGTAGCATCCACCTCCCTTAGCCAGCTCCCCAGAGTTTTACTGATTCGCAAGACACCACATGGTATGTGACATCTCTTGGGCCAGTCTGGATCAGCTGTTCTGGTTCTGTCCCCTCCCAGCTCCTTGTGCATAAGGAGCTGAAAAGTCCTTGGCTCTCTGCAGCACTGCTTAGTAACAACCAAAATATTGTTGTGTTATCAATATAATTTTCATTCTAATCCAAAACACAGCACCATATCAGCTACTAGGAAGAAAATTAACTCTAACCTTGCCAAAACCATGACACTATTGAAAACGTAGTGTATTATTTTCTGTAACCCAACATGTAGCATTGTGTCCTGTTATACTTTTTATTATACTGCTTAAAACTGAGCAGCCTTCTAAACTTAAACACAGCAATCTATTTCTGAAACAGATTTATAATGCAATAATAATTCCTCTACAAGATTTTATTTTCAGAATCTGCATTTTCTAACTGAAAAAAAAATCCTTTTTAACTACCCATGTACAAGCATAAAGCCAAATTAATTGCTTATGTCAGATGATATAATCTGCATTTGATTTCAGTAGCCTCAGGGATGAATATCAAGTTCAAAATTCTATTCAAAATTAACTCTCCAAAGAATTCTCTTCTGATAAATTTCCCCACAATTTCTTCATAGACATCACCTTTAAACTATTTTTTCTTTTTTTGCTTGTTTGCCATCTCACCTGAAAGTCACAGTGCACCTAATGGGGAATTTAAGAGAAGAGGACAAAAGTATGAAATCGCAACCAAGTGAAATATTGTTTCCATAACTAGAAAGTCTTTATATTCTGTCACAATTTTTGCTCTGTACTGGTTTTTCCATTAAGCCTTTCATCTCATATTTCTCAGAAGGACTCCTAATTTTAATAAATAGATTTCAAATCAAATCATACATCAGTCTCTAGGGATTAGCTATTAAGTACTTCAAACAAATCATTGGCATACTAACTTTTATAACGGAAAAAGTGATCAAGAATGATGATTTTTTTTTTAATTTTAATGAGAAGCTTTTCTATGCCTTAAATAGCAATGGAAAGATTAAGATTTCCTAGTTCATCTAGTTGTAAAAGAAGTTCTGGTTCAGAGCAGCTCAAAGTAGTTGTTTTTTCTGAATGAATGTGGCAGAAAAGTTTATTTTCTCTGTCTTTCTCTGTAGAACTGTCTACTTGATTCTGTCATCCAAAGTGTTCTGCAGACAAATACAAAATGTCTTTCAGAAAAGCCATGTGACTGTCTTCTTGGGGCATGTATTTCCCTCAAGGGAAAACCTTTCAACACCAAATTGTTTGTAGTGAAGTATGAAAACGCTCAAATTTTTAGTGAAAATAGAAGCTGAAAAAAGAGCATATTTGACTTGAGTTATTCATTCAGAAAGCAAAAGTAACACAGTAGTAAAGAAATGTATTAGCTCTGTGACATGACAGCTGAGTTCATTCTCAACTTGCCTCAAGGCTTGTCTTCTCTCACATTGTGGCCCCCAAAGTTGAGTGGTGTATCTGATTTCTGGAAAGCACTTGAACAAAAACTACTCTGGCTTTTTGGAACAGCTTACACAACGACCACTTTTTAGCCAAAATATGAAGGACTAGAGTGAAAAAGTGACATTTAAGGGATTGCAAATTTTTGATTAAGTTCATCACAGTATGTGTATGCATATTGAAAGTGGCAACAATTTTGATATAGTGGATATGTGCTTTCAATCATATTGTTGCAGTTACTCATAACTGTCTGTAAAATATCCTTCACATTGATAGGAGAGATCAAGAATTTGGGGATTAAAAATCTGTAGTAAAAGAATGCAGCCTTTGTTAAAACAGATTTCAATTTCATTGTAATTTTTGTCAAAATAATTTTTATTGGTCAGGATACAAGAGGAATAGGAAGAAAAAGAGAGTAAAATGTCTCTGTAACCAAAGATGATAGACTGAACATTGGATTACTCATATGAAGCATTAAAAATTCATACTAAGTTTCAGCTCTTCTCAGTTATAGCCAAAATCTTAAACTACGTCCTTCCTTAGAAACAGATCATTGCAGAATCTCTCTCACACTGTTGTCCTGTCTGCTATTGTCCACTCTGCATAAATAATTCAGTCTTCCCTGGTTGGAGGCAATGTGCTTGGCTCTGTCGCTATTCTGTAGTTGAGACAATTCCTGCGGAGTGGATGTCATCATTTCAGTTTTTGCTTTTTTTCTCGAGGGTTTCAAAGGAAAATGGACACCTTGCATAGTCTTGTGTTGTGAACAAGTACATAGTTTATCAGCAGAGCAAGTATGCTACCAAATGATTTCTATCTTCTTAATTATGATTCAGGTTTTTCTGTAGTCTGTTTATAGTTGAGGCCAAATTCTAGTAGAAGATGTGTGAATGACCATATTTGTCAACTGTTTAAGTTTCACAGAGAATGAAATTTTTATGAAACTGTAGTGTCTTTTGTTGCTATTGGGTTGTATATACATCATCTTGGTTGACTTTTTTTTCTTTTTTTTTTTTTGTGGCTGCCTACCGTAGAAAACTATATACTACTTTTCACAAACCTTGATATTTCCAATGGCATACCAGCATTAGAACGTTAGAATTTCTCACTCATAATCTTCAACAGTAGAAAAATAATAAAAGGTACATATTTATAAGATATGTACCAAATAAAATGCGGTCAATCTTTTAGAAATGTGGTAGGTGTTGTGTAAGATTCATCTCTGACCTCAGCATCAGGCACAAAATTAAATATTTTGCTACAGTTAATTAATTGAGCCAAATATTGGAAGTTTTAAAAAAGTTTCACTTAAAAAAAAAAAAGTAGAGAATCTGTCAGCCAAAACTGAAACAATAACAAGCAAAATCTTTCTTTTCTTTAAATCTTGCAGCCTTTGCTATGTTCAGTAACACAGTTGTGAGTGCAAAACGTGGGGTAAGCAAACAGAACATCGTATAGCATTGCAGTGCTAACACTTACTGTTATCTCGTATCTGAAACCAGTTTAGCAGTTCTGCTGCCTAACACTTGTTGTCTAGCCTTTAAACTCAATTCATAAGCAAAACAGCCAAAGCGCAACAGCAAAACAGATGTGTATTTATTGTTCAGCCTCATTTTGCCTTCAAAAAGCAGAAAATGTGGTGGCTGTATCTTTATCCTGCTGCAGTTGTGTATTTGTCAGTCACTAGTTCTTTTTCTTCCTATGACAAATTTGTCCTATTTAAAATTGAAAAAAAAAAAAAAAGAAAAAAGAAAAAAACCCACCACCACCACCACCAATAAAACCCACAGTTTTTTATTAACCAGATATGGAAAATCTCAAAATATGAGAATTTGGGGTAAACTATTTAATACAGACCAAAGAATAGTACTATTCATTAACTAGATATTCATTTTTGTTTATAAAGAGTTACTATCTTCCTTCTAGAGAGTTAATGTGATCTTGTGAAAATTGCTAATAAGATCATCATTATTGCATTTTTTTGTTATGACACCTTTCTTTGTCAATTTCACTCAACTAGTGATTTTACCACTATGACTAATCTAGTATTCTTCACAGTTAAGCTACACAGTGATTTGAAGTTAACATGATCAGCATTTTACCTGGAATTTTGAACATTTCCTTAGTGTCATCTTAAGATAAATATTTAAAATAAATTATCCATTTTTTGCATTATTCTTTTAATGAGATCAATTTATCAAATCATTTTTGTCTGAATCTTTTCTTCCCTACAGCTTAGTCCTATGTCCTCTCCACAAAGATAATTTGAGAAATACATATCAAGTTTTTCAATCAAAAGAGAATCTGTACCGATCGTGAAGATGGGACGTTTCTTTTGATAATTGATCTTTAGGAAGCAGATGTCTCAGTAATTTACATGCAATGCATTTAAAATGGAAATTCTTATCTCAACATATCTTTACATTTTATATGATCTTTATATCATTAGTTCTTCAGTCAGTTCGGTTTATCACCTTTTCCAAATGTTTTTATATGAATTGTCTCAGAGGCAAAAGTGGCTGCAGATTGGTAGAATTCTATTTGCCTTTCAGAGCTACGAATACATTCAGAGAGGAAATAATAAGATTGGAAGCATTTATGCAAGAAACACTGTATTTTGGTAGGCAAAACATCTAAGAATGATAATGATAAAAAAGTAATCCGTAATCTGTTCTCCTCACTTTGGCTTTTATTTGCTTTGTATTTGTCATTACAACTTCATGTGCCTTCAACAAGTATATTTATGAAAACTTGGAATGAGTTAGGATTAAACAGGAATTGTTTACCTTCTATAAAATAGTGCTCACTTTTGCTGATGGCTTAGGATCTCACTAAAGTGTCATTTAATAGGATGATGTTAGATGTACAGCTCTGAGCAAAACTATTAGATTTTAGTTTGACTCCATAAACATTACTTATAAATTTATGTTAGAACCATACAAACTGTTGCCTGTAGCTTTGCATTATGGCTGAAACCCACCACCATTTAATCATTTCAAGAAGAATGTTTCATGTTTGCCTAACTTTAGTCCAGATAAAATAATGATTTTTTTTTCTCCACTAAAATAACAAGGATAGAGATGCTTTCATCTCAATAGCAATTAGTAAGATTTTTAGGGAGCATTATTTCTCCAATCAACAGATAAACAGAGACTTCAGAGGAAAGCTACTGACAGGCAGAAACAAACTTGAATTTCTCTTCTAGATTATGACTTCATCTAGCCTACAACCAATCTCAGTGAAAGTTATGTGCTATTGAATACTAACCCATTTTGGTGGCCAATGACTTTTACGCAGTATTTACTCATCATTTTATAGCTGATGACATTATGTTATTTAAGAGAATTGATCATTAAGGATGATGTTAAAGATGGCATTCATATGTGGCTTAAACTATCCAGTCGAGGATTCTAGTTCTATTTCCTTGATGTGTACATGGATTCTAGAGGGTAGATCTTCCTGTTCTCAGATATGTAGGATAAATTACCATATGAATGTGAAGCACGCTGTAGTGAGCTTAAACCATCAGGCAAGCCCAAACACGAAGGTGATTGATGTCACTTCCTTTTAGCAACCTAAAATCCATGTAGTGCTTTACATTCATTTCATAGAACCGAAGAGTAATCAAGGCCATCAGGGACCTCAGGATTCGTCTGGCCCAACCCCTGCTGAAGCAAGGACACTCAGAGCAGGGTGCCCAGGACCACGTTCAGGCACCTTAGGAAGATCTCCAGGGAGGAAACTCCACAGCCTCTGGGAAACCTGTGCCAGTGCTCTGTCACCTGTACAGCACAGAAGTGCTTCCTGGGGCTCTGAGGGAACCTACTGTATTCCAGCTTGTGCCCATTGCCTCTTGTCCTGGTCTGGGCACCACTGAAAAGAGCCTGGCACTGTCCTGTGTAAACCCTTCCTTCAGCTATTTATATGCATTGGTAAGATCCCCTGTGCCTTCTCTTCTTCTAGGCTGAGGAGTCCCAGCTCTCTCAGCCTTTCTCATAGAAGAGATGCTCAATTGAGTCAATATCTCAAGGCCTTCCCTTATTTCATGTCTTGTTCCCCATTCCTTCTTCTCCTGAAATCATCCTGTTGTCTCTTCTGTACCTCTTTCCTCTGTTGAAATTCCTCTCAAATAAATGACTCATTCCTAATTGCTTTTCCTTCAATGTTTCCACTTCTCGTAGATTCACACAAAAATTTGGTGTTTCCAGTGCTGTTACTGAGGTGATTTCAGCCCAGTATGATATTTGCTGATTCATTTACCTGGAAGAGTCCAACCTGGCGTCCCAAGACTCTGATTCATGCTAATTACTTTTTTTTTTTTGAAAGAGTTATTTTACTTCAGCCTTGATTCCTTTATCTAATTCTATTTAAGTGCAGTTTTTCAACCTGTGAACAGACAGCTTGCTTATGAATCAACAAAATAACCTGTTTTGTGGATATCTTTGTCCTTGAATGATTTTCATCAGCCTTCTTGTTCCCATCAGAGGCCTCAGTGAGTTTGGAAGCTCAGTGCTCCAGTGGGACCTCCTGCTCAGAGGTACTTTGAAATGAAGTATTTGTATCAGCATAACTGTGATCTGGGCAATCTGGAGAGAGACTTTCTGTTTTAAATACGGGGGTTATAATAATTTCTTCACAGTCTTAGGGTCTCAAATCAGAAACAGACGTAAGTTTTAATCTCTACTGATTCTTAAGGCTGTCACTGAGACCTTCACAAGTTTGAACATGATCACAGGTTTAAATTATAGATTCACTATTAGTCCTTATATTCATATTTTCTTATCATAGTCTAAAATCCTCTCTAATTAATAATGTTAAGCACAACACTCCACAATAGATAAAAATACAAAAGGGACAATAATCCTTAGTAGTTTAAGAAAAAATAAAAGGAACATTAACTTCTTTATCCTTTCTTTTTCTGTCTTCCTCCTGACCTTTTTTATCCTGCTCTGATATGTCAGTAACTTTGGAAGACTTTTTTGCATTGTGGTTTTAAAGAAAAAGGTTAGATCTCTTCCTTCCTTGTTGGAATGAACTGATCTTGGTCATCCAATGTAAGCCGTACTAAATCATAACACTAATTTTTACTTTCCATCTTCCATACTGTAATGTTACCTTCCTGATGACAAGAGTTCTGATTTCAGGATAAGAGAAGCTGACAGCATTTTGAATTCTCATGCATAATTAGAAGCATGTTACAGACTATAATTGGAAATACAGAAAGGGGCCAAATATTTGTCTTCTTTCACTTTCAGTAGAAAATGATATTTTTCACCAGTAAGAATTGAATTGTGTGCTGCTGAGTTTATTTATTATGGCCTTTTTTAGATTGGTGTAAGCAGGTAAGTTCTATAAAATTGTTATACTGGAATAAATAAGACCAGAAATATGCCGGTTCTCCATATATTGGAATATGTTCTTGTACTACATAAAATAAGCTTAATGAGAAGAAAAAATATTTAATATTCCTCTTGTTCTTCCATAGAGTTGTTCATAAGGTAGCCTAGAAGGGCAGGTGGAGTTGTGGAGAAAATACAGGCTGACAGAAACCAGTGATAGTCAGCTGAAACTTATATATACAATAAATTTGCAATCAACTTGATGAGTTGGAAACTTCAATGTGATTAACACTTTGTATCCATATTTATAAAGAGTAGGTCATCTGCTCAAAGCAGAGATGAAATTATGTAACTTAAATCTAGCTATTAGCACTGCAGTGTAGTTAGACTGTATATTCCCTTTGAATAATTTAAGAAAAAATCAAGTACATCTGTAATTAGTATTCGTACAGTCACTCTGAATGGATACTTAGAATAATTTTAAAAATCATGTCTTGCAGACAACTTGGAATGAAAAAAATATGCAGTATGACAAGATAAACTGCATATAGCAAGAATTCAGCTGGAAGTTCTTTTAACATTTCCCTAGCATTTCAGGAGAAAAAGAAAAAGAAAAAGAAATTTGTTCAAATGTTAGTACAGCTCATTTTGCAGGCTTCAGAAAGGATAGTTATGAATCAAATAATTCCATCTGTGCTCAAAAGAAAGCAATTAGGGGGTAAAACTGATTAGATGTAGAGGGAATACTAAAAACAAACAAAATCCTTACCAGCTCTTTGAAAACGTAAACACATGCATGCAAGCAATTTCAACAGTTTCTCATTCAAACATAAAGTAACTGTTTCCATGTTTTTCATTTAGGTTCAAAATTTTTATTACATTCTGTCCTATACATAGCTTTCTAGGTACTTTGGAAACTTTGGGAATATGAAAACCTGGAACTAAATGATGTATGTCATTTGCAAACCTATTTGAACTTAAATTAATTTGATAAACCCCAACATACTTCTGAAATAGAATCAAACATTTTCAAAGAGATCTCTAAAGAGATTTTAATATCTAATTCAATGGAACAGCTCAGTAAATGGGTAGTAACTTGGAAAATAAAATGCTCAATTAGGTTTTGAAATAGATAAATACTGAAACATGATGAAGTAAGTCTTGTTACTTGTGCTCAGTTTTTAGAATAAAAGAAAAGAAAAACTTTGAGAAGTTGGTTTTATGTTTCTGCAATTGTAAAGATTTTTTCCCTGTTCATCATTAGACAACGCTAGAGGCTTATGATCTCCTTTTGAGGTGAGTAGGAGGGAAAGAGCTTAGCAATTTTTAGCCAGATATATATATGCAGTACTGTACAGAAAATATTTTGTTATAAACCTTAAATAGAATGTGGAACAATTATCTGTTGCAGAATTGGAATATAATTTTTCAGTATTCAAGAAAGTAGGTCCTTGTGTGCAGATGTTAGTAAAACAATATCCAAGTTTGATGTAGATTAAGTGTATACATAAAACAATATTTTCCAAGTTCTATTTTACTTCATATTTTTAACACTAAGCTTGCTGGCTTTACCAACTTAGTCTAACAATCAAATTGTCAAACAGAGTACTACAGACCCTTGTTTGAATTTGAGGTGTATAAGTGGTATTCTTTGATGTGAACTGCACCTATGTACTTTGGTCATGATTTATGTCTTTGTCTAATAAAAAATGTATATGGCTCAAGCTGCTGATGCAGTTGGCATCTGTTTCAGATTCATTTTCACTGAAAGCAAGCTGCTGCTGGCAAGCGCTCGGTCTTTTTATCATCAAAAATACACAGACTGGCACTCCTGCCATTACTCTTTATCCCACACTAGAGATCTTCATCAGATACACTGCACTAAAACCTGTGATGGATTGCAAGCATTAGAGATATGAATTTAAAATTTCCTAATTATAATTTTTAAACAATACTAGGATTCATAGAGAAGTTATCATAACAAGTATAATAATGCTAAGTAACCCTTGGCAATATCTAAGCTTTTAATCCCATTTCATAGATTACAGAATATCTGTGCGTATCTACATAGATATACCATAATTTATGTTTGTCATTTGCTATAAAAGAGAATATTTTAGAAGAATTTGACTGTTATTAGCGTGATTCATTATCTGCACTACAGTATCTTTCGTTATGTTCTACCGCTGTAAAAGGGAGAGTGTGTTTGGGTACATAGCAATATCAATATGCACATAAATCATCCATGCATATATACACTTTGTTGGATGTATGTTTAGACTTGGGGTTGCAGCAGAAGTCATAAGCCTTTTTCCAAGTGTTCCAAGATTTTAGGAGGCTTTCTTACTCAATGCCTCTGCTGTGTGGAGTATTGCAGCTATGTTTTCCCCCAGTGCATACAGACTCTTCATTTGATATGATCCACTGTAATTAACACCCCTCCCCCCCCCCCCTCCGCTTTTTCTTTTTCTT